>JAVALU010001744.1:107500-131658 GCA_030770095.1 Gila robusta | reverse complement strand
ATATAAGCCTAGTTGCATTGTAAGGTAGTCAGTCAACCCCCATAAAGGCCAATGTGTAATTTGCACCCTGATTATATAATATTATAATCATGCACATACCAGATGAATGCTCTTGAGCATATTCTCCCTGGACAGCTCCTGCTCTTTTAAGTCAACTTTCAAGTTGCGCATGTCCTTCTGGAGATGATGCTCGAGGACAGCATTCTCCTTCTGCAGCTGTTTGGTGCTGACAACACTTCCAGCCTTCACCTCAGACAGCATGTTTTGCTGTTCATACAGTAAGTGCTTCACCTTCTGCTTATAAACCTGAACAACAACAGATTCATGTCACACAAAGTGTTCATTATAAGCCCACATGCAATTAATTGAGGAGAAAATTAATTTTCACCACAGGACTCTTCTCAATACCTTAATTTCCACTTGATGGCGCTCCTCAGCCTCCTCCAGATCACGCTCTCTGTTTCTCAGCTCACACTTATTCTCTTCCAGATGTCTTCTGGTGATTTCACAAAATGTGTGGATCTTGTCCCTCTCTAGCTGGAAATAGTTGCGTTCCTCTCGTTCTCTGTCCAGCTCCTCTCGCAGACGCACAATGTCCTCCTCCAAATACAAAACACCCATGAGTTTTGTAGATTGGGGTTCCAGGCAGATTGGTAAAATTAAATTAAAAATAACATGGCTGTCATCAACAAAGTCTGCTTGTTTTCTTAATTTTCTTATTGCCTGACCAACTGGGACATTTTCATATATAAATTCCAGAGAATAGCAACTCTAAATATGAGAAAATCACATCCACTCGACAAGCCATCCACTACTGTTGGAGTTCTGCCCTTTGGGGACTTGTTGGAAGACTTTTTTCTTTGAACATATAACGTTAAAGCTAAAAAAAAAAAAAAAAATGCGAGGTCTCTTGTTTTAGTCAAGATACTGTAAATTTCTACAGTGCGCGGCAAACTATATTTCCACATTTTATAAACCATTCAAAATCAATATATTGCAGGGAATACATTTCAATTTGCACATTATCACAATATCAGACTTTGGCTTATGTATTAGCCTGGTATTAGCCGATGAGCTAGCGTCTCACCCTTGGACCAACAACAACAGCGATACTAAGCTTTATTTATCCCCGGTTAAATTATTTCTGACAATAAATTAACGATTTCATAAGTCCAATTTCATTATTATTTAATATTTGCTTACCATCATTTGTGAACGTCTTATCACCGCCTAAAATGAAAACAACGGTTTCCTAGCAACATGAAAGCTAGGCACGTAGCAGTATATACATAGAAGCCTCATTAATGGTTGTTTCTATCATAGACGTCTATGGTTTCTATGGGCAACCATAGACATAATAAATACATAGATGCCCAGTCACGTGACCCCTAGCGCGTGTCAGCCATTTTGACGGAATACATCCGTCAACTACTCAGTGGCAATGGATCTAATTATTAGGGGTGGGCCACCTCTAATAATAGATCCATTGCCGTGGGTAATATATATTATTAGTATATTATTATACTAATAATATAATTACATAAAAACGTTTTGACATTGGGCTACAGTGTGTTAGGCAAATGCATTTACCAGTAGTGACTCTGAAGCTAACTGAGCAGTTCCACGGCTCTCTTCTCTACTCTTTACTACTACTTTAATACTGTTTCTATCTAATTTTGGTAGGTTTTTTTCACTGCTACAAAAAAAACATAGAAAAATGTAGTCAACCCATACAGAACCGTGAAAAAAATGCACAATAGTTCTATCATAAAGGGTGACAGCTAAACGTTTGATTAACAAATGATTTTCTGTTTAAAGCAACAACAAAAAAAAAACAACAAAAAAAAAAAAAATATATATATATCGTAAAATTGAGAGCCTGATGATGTGTCCGGTGTCCTGACATTCCATCCTACCCGTCAGATTGTCCTACCAAGGCTTACTGCGCATGCGCACATCAATATTGCGTAATTTTTGTCACGATGTACGCCCATAATTTTTTACTACTTGCGTGAAAACGCAATGTGAGAATGTGAGGTAAGTTTTTTACTATTTATGTTAATTTTTATTATACCAAGATATAGCAGTAATGAGAACTGTTTACGGTCACATTCATACAAAGCCAGCTAGCACCATTGATCATCTTAGCATTTTTCATGAAAACATTAGGCTAGATATGGGCGGGGCATATGATTTGATTATTTGGTGTAAAATATAAACACACACAATTAAGCCAAAATGTCCGTTTTATCGAGTGTCCTCATAAGATCAGTCTTAAATTAATTAAATAAAGTATTCATTGATCGTAAAGTGTGTGAGGGGTGTGAGATCCGCGTCTCTCTCAGCAGCGGCAGGTCTTAAAGTGACAGCAGTTTTCATTCATAAAAATACGCCATTAAACAAATATTTAAAATATACTCTATGTTGTTTTTGTATTAATTTGGAGATCAACTGTGAAATTATTACATTATAATATATATATATAATTTTTGTAATTACAATTAATCACATAAAAAATGTGATTAATCTAGTTAATTTCCCCCCCATTGATTTACAGCGCTATATATATATATTTGTGATTTTTTTTTTCTTTCTTGCATTTTTTGACAGCTATGGAAGATAAGTGGGAAGCATTGTATAATCTTCTGTCAGTGGGATCGTACCCATCAGGGTATGATAAGTCCAAAAGGCAGAACATTAGAAGATATGCACTTAAATTCAACCTAAAGGGTAGTTATTTTAACTTTACATCTCAATTATGTTTATTTTATTATCCATTTGTTGCCATCTTGATTTTCTTTTCCAACAATGCCAAATGTCATTTTACTTCTGTCATAGTCATATTTTCTCTTTAATGTAGATGGAGAGCTTTTTTATGGAAGTAAAAGAGTGATCAAAACCACAGAGGAAGCCAGGATGCTCTTTGAAGAACTCCACTCCTCTCCCATTGGTGGACACACAGGGATTGGTAAAACACGTGCTGCCATCTGTGCCAGATTTTACTGGCATGGCATGTCAGTTGACATTGAAAATTGGGTATGTGTTATCTATTTTATATAGTTATTTTATATATATATATATATGTGTGTGTGTATGTATGTATTTATTTACAACAATTTCTGAAAGGTATTGGAATGTGATCAATGTCAAAAAGTTGGAAAGCCTTTGACTGCTGTGCAGACCTTACAGTGCATCAAGGTAAATAAGTGCAGTAACATACAGTATACATATACTAAACCTACTTTATACACACTAAACTTACTTTACATTTTATTGACTCGATAAGTTTCTGCTGTTTGGGAGCTTGTCGGCATTGATTTAACTGGACCATTACCTGAAACTGCCGATTTAAATGCTTTAAATACATCCTCACAGCCACAGACTATTTCTCTAAGTGGGTTGAGGCTTTTCCTTTAAAAACCAAGACAGCAGCTGAAGTTGGAAGACATCTCTGTTCCATCATTTATAGGCATGGTTGTCCGCAGAGAATTCTCTCAGATCAGGGAAGGGAATTTGTAAATGATGTAAGTGTATTTAAAATGATCAGTATTAAAGTGATTTAGGTTTATCCTCAATGTCTTTGTTTTTAGATTTTCAAGAGTTGTTATATTTTCCTTTGCACATACAGTACATGTATTCAACTACTACAGGTCCTTCTCAAAAAATTTGCATATTGTGATAAAGTTCATTATTTTCCATAATGTAATGATAAAAATTAAACTTTCATATATTTTAGATTCATTGCACACCAACTGAAATTTCAGGTCTTTTATTGTTTTAATACTGATGATTTTGGCATACAGCTCATGAAAACCCAAAATTCCTATCTCAAAAAATTAGCATATTTCATCCGACCAATAAAAGAAGTGTTTTTAATACAAAAAAAGTCAACCTTCAAATAATTATGTTCAGTTATGCACTCAATACTTGGTCGGGAATCCTTTTGCAGAAATGACTGCTTCAATGCGGCGTGGCATGGAGGCAATCAGCCTGTGGCACTGCTGAGGTGTTATGGAGGCCCAGGATGCTTCGATAGCGGCCTTAAGCTCATCCAGAGTGTTGGGTCTTGCGTCTCTCAACTTTCTCTTCACAATATCCCACAGATTCTCTATGGGGTTCAGGTCAGGAGAGTTGGCAGGCCAATTGAGCACAGTAATACCATGGTCAGTAAACCATTTACCAGCGGTTTTGGCACTGTGAGCAGGTGCCAGGTCGTGCTGAAAAATGAAATCAGATGGAAGCATGAAGTGCTCCAAAATCTCCTGATAGCTAGCTGCATTGACCCTGCCCTTGATAAAACACAGTGGACCAACACCAGCAGCTGACATGGCACCCCAGACCATCACTGACTGTGGGTACTTGACACTGGACTTCAGGCATTTTGGCATTTCCTTCTCCCCAGTCTTCCTCCAGACTCTGGCACCTTGATTTCCGAATGACATGCAAAATTTGCTTTCATCCGAAAAAAGTACTTTGGACCACTGAGCAACAGTCCAGTGCTGCTTCTCTGTAGCCCAGGTCAGGCGCTTCTGCCGCTGTTTCTGGTTCAAAAGTGGCTTGACCTGGGGAATGCGGCACCTGTAGCCCATTTCCTGCACACGCCTGTGCACGGTGGCTCTGGATGTTTCTACTCCAGACTCAGTCCACTGCTTCCGCAGGTCCCCCAAGGTCTGGAATCGGTCCTTCTCCACAATCTTCCTCAGGGTCCGGTCACCTCTTCTCGTTGTGCAGCGTTTTTTGCCACACTTTTTCCTTCCCACAGACTTCCCACTGAGGTGCCTTGATACAGCACTCTGGGAACAGCCTATTTGTTCAGAAATTTCTTTCTGTGTCTTACCCTCTTGCTTGAGGGTGTCAATGATGGCCTTCTGGACAGCAGTCAGGTCGGCAGTCTTACCCATGATTGCGGTTTTGAGTAATGAAACAGGCTGGGAGTTTTTAAAAGCCTCAGGAATCTTTTGCAGGTGTTTAGAGTTAATTAGTTGATTCAGATGATTAGGTTAATAGCTCGTTTAGAGAACCTTTTCATGATATGCTAATTTTTTGAGATAGGAATTTTGGGTTTTCATGAGCTGTATGCCAAAATCATCAGTATTAAAACAATAAAAGACCTGAAATATTTCAGTTGGTGTGCAATGAATCTAAAATATATGAAAGTTTAATTTTTATCATTACATTATGGAAAATAATGAACTTTATCACAATATGCTAATTTTTTGAGAAGGACCTGTATATGTTTTAAGGAGCTTTTCACCCATTTACTCACAGTGATTTTTTTCCCCTTTATTTTTTAAGCTTAACCACAGGCTTTGTGAAATGTTGTGCATCAAAAGAAGTGTGACAGCAGCTTATCATCCTCAAACTAATGGCCTGGATGAAAAGACCAACGACAACATTAAACAGTAAGTTTTATTATTGTATGTTCCTAGGTCAGCAAAAGTTAAGGCACCCCCGCCCCCATGACATTTTGACCCATCTTCCTCTTCAAGGCACCAAATAAGTTATAAATGCGTTCCTAAAAAGGCTTTCATACGCCTAGTTTATAAGCCTTCTAAAAAACAAAAAACTTTCCCCCTTATGTTTCATTTTAGAGCCCTCCAGAAATTGGTTAATGACCAGCAGAATGACTGGGATGTCTATCTGGATGCCACCTTGTTTTCTTTAAGATCAAAGGTCCACACCACCACAAAACCCTCCCCTTTTCTTTTAATGAATGGGAGAGAGGCAGTGTTCCCTGCAGAGATTCCTGTTGAAATGCCGGTGAGTGTGTTTATGGAGTAATTTCAGCAATTTTGTCATACTAGCCTATGTCAGAAGAATTGTGCTTAAAGTAAATTTAGCCTTGAAATCATTTCCAATGGGTACTGTAGTAGATTTTCTTACAAAACTATACCGTACAGTAAATATAGTTTTTATTATTGGTACCCTGGATTGATTAACTGTATTCAATTTTAACATCTGTTATAAAACCTTTGATCTTAAACTGGTAATGATCATATTTTTTGGACTTTGTTCCACAACAGACAAGAAGGGTTAGTTTATTATGAATAGTAAACAACCATGTTTTTAGCAAAGGACATCTTCTCATGCTACCATGGGCTTTTCATTACATACATGCACATGTAAAATTTAAATTGTTTAAAAATTAATTTATATTGCCTTGTTTTTTAGCTTTCCACCATCAGTCTCCCTGTGGAATCAAGTTTTAGTGATTATGTAGTTTCCGATAAAAAAAAGAGAGATGAGGCCAAAAAACAGGCAGAAGAAAACATTGGTAAATCACAGGAGAAACAGAAGGAGGGATATGCTAAAAAGATCCAGAAGAAGTACAAAGACTTGATTTACAATGTTGGTGATGAGGTTCTTCTGATGAATATGAGGAAGCGTGGAAGAAAAGGAGGAAGGATTGAACCTGACTTCTCAGGACCCTACATCATTGAGAGACTCAGTGGCAAACTTGTCACATTAAACAAACCTGGAGGGATTACTTTAAAAACTAAATGTAGCGTTGGTCACATTAAACCATACAGAAGAAGCCAAACTGGAAAGGTGCCTGATGACTGTTCTGGTATCTCCGTCTCCAGTGGGTCTACAGAGAGTAACAGTTCTTGCAAGATGCCTCTTGCACTGTTGCACCTACACTCAGCCCTCAGCATTCTGGGACCAAGGTAAATGATTCTGAGAAGCTCCAAGAGGATTCAGCGTTACAAAGACCTTCTGTTATTCAAGTTGCCCCTAAAATGCTTGACCAAACAAATGGGTACATCAAGGAGGTCAAATGAACCCCAACAGATGAAGAGCCAGCAATAAAGTTCCCATCAGATGTAAACCAAATCTCAGAGGAACAAGGTTTTATATTTACAGAGATCTCAGTTCACCCTTAGTTGCCAGTTTGGTCTTGTTATGGTTGCTTGCTTGCAGTGTTTAAATCATGGTGGCCATTTTGACCTGTTGGTCACAGGTCACCGTTATTTATAGGAAGTGGACATAATAACCAATAAATCATAAAAAAGACACAGCCAAGCCATATATATTATGAACTAAGACAAACAGTATTTGTAAATCAAAGCTCACTGAAAAACCTTGACAACTGCAGCCACCAAAATATTACATTTTTCTTATTTAGTATAGATACCATAAATTGTTTTTGGGTTATACTGTATCCACTTCCTCTAGCTGTCCTGCACACTTTTGATATGATGACTGTTTGCAAGGGTGTAGGTTTGCATATGGATGGATGGACATGTCCCTACCAATATTTTAGGAGGACAGAATTGTCCTTCCTAATACTTCAGCGAACTCAATCACATTATTTTTCATATTATATACTACAGATGTGGGGGTAGGAGGTGGATTGTTGTCTCTTCCAACGTAAAGACCAAACCTACGGCCTTGACTGTTCGGCACGTTCATTTTGCCAAGTTCATTTTATATTGGCTCGTTGGCCCTGTAAAGTTGATTAATTCGAAAAAATATTGACAACACTAACTTTGTCTTTCTTTTTCAGTAATGAAGGTCTGGGCTGCAAATGTCACTGGTCAGGTTGAAGCAGTTGTTGGGCCATATAAGCGCTATGACTCTTCTTTTCACTCACTGCAAAGGGCCGAGTGGCTTTCTGATGAAGTAAGTTATTTATTCTTATGCTATGGGTGGCCTTTCTTTCCAATCGGCCGGTTGTCTAAGTGACTTATAAACCCATAACTTTGTTCGACTGTCATGAATATTTGAAATGTCCATTTACATCAAGTACAAGTTAGCCAAACATAGATGAATCTTACCTGTCCAGAAATTCTTCTCCGTTTTCAGCCGTCTCCATCTTTCAAAGGTATCTCCTATACAGATCCTTGTTTTATTTCGGACTTTGTCACGAAGTATTTCGGATTCATAACGAGTTTATGAGTTTATCAGTTTATCTGATTCGCAACGTTAGACTTTTTTTTCATCCGATTCCGACACGTTTGTAGCTGCAGCTGTGGTAACTAGAGCAGAGCTGGCAACCCGGATGCCGCAACACTACTGACTCCGTGATTGGTAGATAGGTGGAGGGTGACGCATCAGACCAAAACACAACATGACAACATCAACATCAGTTGAGGGCTGCAACTTCACTTTTTAAATGACAATATCCTGGCCGGACTACTGTTGTCAGTGATATAAGTATTTGAAATGAACATGATTTCTTAATGTCTAGTGACATATCAGGGCCATTTTATGATTAATTTAAATAAATTTCTTACATACAGCTCCTTTAAATTTGCTGTTAAAAAATGTGCAGATACCCTGTTATGCTATGGGTGGCCTTTCTTTCCAATCGGCCGGTTGTCTAAGTGACTTATAAACCCAGAACATTATTTTAAGAGTCACCTAATTGAAAAAGTTTTTTTTTTCTCACAAAAACAAAGTTTAGTTTGTTTATATTCATGTTTATTTTTCTTAATTTAGGTTATTGATGCATACCTGCACCTGGTCGTTGAAAACCAACAGGTATGTATAGAACGTCTACTTATTTAGGAACACTAATTTAAATTTATATACTTACAAAAAAATGTTACCTTCTTTTTTTTTCAGAACCACGTACACCAGCTTTGTGCAGTTGTTGCACATTCGTTGTTTGCTGGACAGTTCAGATGCCTAGGAAAGGTAATTTAGCTTTCCAGCAAGTAATAAAGTAGATATTATTTACGTGTTTTAGAACCATCACAAACTTGTTATTAAACACTTTTCACAGATGAAGTTTCCCATTGAGGACATTTGGCTGTGCCCTGTCAACGTTGGAGCACATTGGATTCTTGTGGTGCGTGTGTATTTTTCAAAGTACATTGAAAGTGAGATTATAGAAAATGTTTTTCTTTTCTTCTTCTTCTTCTTTAGTCATCTTGGGCTATTGTGCAATAGAATACTTGTGATTCATTTTAAAGCTAGATGGTGGGAGAGTTTGAGTTAACTAACCAACAGAGCAATTCAAGTTGTTGGTTTTTTTTTCTTTTCGTGATATATTTCACAAATGTTTGTCATGTTATGTTTAAATAAGTTTCATAGGTAAGAAATGTGTTAGGTAATGCAGGGTCAAAGATGACACACTGCAAGTTTTAAAGTTGTGTGCAGAGAAGTAGGCTACACACACAAATAGGCTATATATTTCACTGACGAAGGCAAAGAGCCTTTGTTATCTTTATCTCCTGTCTATAAACATTTTTTTAGAGTGGGAACATCTAAAACAGGGGTGTCAAACTCAGTTCCTGGAGGGCCACAGCCCTGCAGAGTTTAGCTTCAACCCTAATTAAACACACCTGATCAGTTAATCAAGTCCTTCAGGCTTATTTGAAAACGGCAGGTGTGTGTGTGTTGAAGCAGGGTTGGAACAAAACTGTGTAGGGCTGTGGCCCTCCAGGAACTGAGTTTGACACCTGTGATCTAAAACATCCCAGGTGAAGATAATGAGAAAATGACATTGTCTTTCATCGCTCCCTTCACCAAGTGCGTTCCAAACGGCTACATAATGTCACGCAAGTGCCCTGCTCACTCCAAAGTCCACACTTCAAGGGCCCTTCGAAGGGAGTAGGGCATAGGGATGCTCACTTCCGTTTGGAATTTGCCCTCAGTATAATGCTACCATTCACTTATATTCTTATATGTATTATATTCACCTGCAAATAACTAAATCACTGTGTTGACACTTTCTCCATAATCTGCAGACATTCTTTAATGCTTTAGGTCAATAATTTAAAGGTTTATTTATTCCATTTGCGTAAGTATTTCAGAGATTGATAGTGTCTATACCAAGCAGCTTCCTGTAGTTGTTAGTAGTGATCTAAAAATATTTATGATTACATGACATTATATTCTAGATTATCAACATGCCTGAAAAAACACTCCTTCTGATTGACCCAATGGGAAATGAACGTTCTTATGAACATAAAATTCTGCGGAACTGGAGGTAAACTTGTTAGAACTGTTTCATCTTTTTAAGAAAATGTTTTTATTGCTATTCGATTCTAAACAGTACAAATGTCTCGACGACATCTAGGAATTGTTTAAAACTGAGGTGTGATGAGCAAACAGCCCAGTGGCAAATACGGACCCTGAAGCACGACCTGCAGATGGATTCCAGCAGTTGTGGAGTATTGCTATTGAATGTATGTGTTCATATATTTGCACAAGTGGCTTCAGGTCTGGAAATGTTATAATGAATTGAATTAAATCATCTGTCAATTAATGTTTCAGTTTGCTGAACAATACCTGCTGACAGGAACGATCAGCAATGTTCAGACTACGCCTGAAGCGGTCAGCTCAGCACGCATGAAAGTAGCCTGCACACTTCTCGGATGTCGAGGTGAGTGCTGTTTTAATTCTGTAATACCGTAGTAATGCATGTATTGTAATGTACAGTATGTCATGTAGTACATCTCTATAGATGCCATCTTCACTCAGAAAAAATTATTTAATCAAGTAAGAATATCCAAATATACAGAGAAAAAAATCATAGAGTAGAAAATAACTTGAAGGATGCAGAAAGTAATGCAAGAATGATTTGATTTAATGTAATTTCAGATAGTGTTTTTCATGGTGTTTATGTTGACATTTAGTACACTATGATATGGTTGTCCAATGAATTCATATTTATCTTTTTAATGTTAACAAATGTATAGGTAATGCAGAGGAGTACTGTGTGCTTTGCAGCATGCTGGAAGACGACCCCAACCAAAGCATGATTGAAATGGTATACAACTTGTAATACACACACCCAAAAAGCAATAGTTTAACTTTATGTGCCACGTTTTTTTGTTTTGTTTTTGTAGAATTTTGTTATTTAAATGAAAAGGTATTTTCATATCTTTTCATATTTTTACATTCTATATTGTACTAATTTACAAATATATTCATCTCTTTTATTTACAGTGTGAGAGCTGCAATAGATGGGCACATTTTAAATGTTGCAACTTCAATAGCCTAAATGTGTTCATGTGCAAAAAATGTGTAGTATAGTTTGAGTGTATTTCCCTTTATCATTTGCATTGATAACAGTCTGCAGCACAATGTGGTCTTATTTAATTCATATTTATATTAATAACTTATTGTTTTACTTGTTTTGTATTGTGCCTCTGTGTTGCATGATTTTGAATTTTGAAATGAATTTGATTAATAATCTCTTTTCTATATTGTTCTGCTTGATTATAAATTATCTCAATAACTAATCTTATTTAAATTTACATAATCAATTTACATTATCATCTGTTTTAGGGTAAATTTGTAACATCTGTCCAGGGACTACAGATTAAAAACTTAGACTGTAAAATCATCCTATCTGTTTATTTTTCTACTGGTAGGACAATCTGATGATGTATTTTGCACTTTAAAATCATCCTACCCGTTTATTTCATATTGTAGGACAATCTGATGATGTATTTTGCACCGTAAAATCATCCTACCCGTTTATTTCAATCTGATGAGGTAACGTTACTTTGCACTGTAAAATCACCCTACCATGGCCTAATAAGAATCTTCGGCAAAGTTACACTGAATTATTTTATGTAGTCACAGACGCGAAGCAGAAACGCGCTGTAGGATTTTACGATGTGGTAGGATGAACCGATAGATATGGCTATAATTTTGCGCTACGGTAGGAAAAACTGACAAGGTAGGACAGATCGACAGAACACCGGCGGTATAGCATTTTCTACTCCGTCAAGATGGCTGCTCCAAATGGCGTGACGTCACGCGGGACGGCGGAACGTTGACTCAGAGTCCGTCTATGGAGAGTCTTGGCACTTGAATGATATGTCCTTATTCCTTTATCCGCGGGACTCGCGTTGCGTGTGGCGCTGGTATACGTCTAGCAATTGCGCCCTGCTTCACACCACAGTCATGTTAAAAACATCAATGTATTTTCTCATCCATAAAAGATCCATCAGCTTGACGACAAGATCCATACTTAATGTGGAATACACGTCATCATTATACGCCTTTGTTATTGTAAGAGGTTAGCGACCCCTGGTGGTGAAAATTCTTGCATATTGTACCTTTAAACTTGAAAGAAATAAAGATTTGACATTTATCGTGATAATTATCGATATCGACTAATATAAAAAAAGTATCGGGATAATTTTTTTTGGCCATATCGCCCAGCCCTACATCAGGGAGCCGCTATCAATATGCGGGAGACTCCCGGAGACTTATTGTTGTTCTTATTATCATTTAGGGGGGCTTAGGAACATTTTGGGGTAGCTTCAGCCCCCCTAAAATAGGCCTAACGACGTCCCTGGTTGGTGGTGCAGGCTTGAACGGAGTGCAGCTGCTGTCCGTCATCTTGCTGTTTTGGTAAAGCGCGTCTTGTACAACACTGAACGCTCTCACTAGAGTGTTGCCCACAGCGCCGCCACTGGCTGGTGGGCTGAATCGATTCATAGGATTTGATGAATCGATATTGAATTGAGAAATAAATAATTGCAATGCATTGATGAATCGATATTTTTACCCAGCCCTATATGCACTCTTTCACGCTTTCGAGGCTATATAGATATAATCCGTTAAATAAAAGTCTAGTTTTCGTGCTGCTTTTTACACTGTAAAAAAAAGGTTTAACATTACTTTACATTTAACATAGCTTAAACTCGACTCAGAAGGTGGCCCATTTTAACTGAAATGAATGGACCAATTTTATCTGAAACTAAAAATGCCTTTTTTTATATAAAAATCTGGATTAGCAAAATATCAGCACTTTATCTCACAGAGGCCATCAAGTCATGGTTTATGAATCATTATTTCTAAATGTCCATTTGTTTTTTTTTAATTTATCAACCTTATTAGTAAGATTTGATATCAGGCCACTTTTCTGGCGGTCTCAAAATGAGGCATTAGCAACATCAGACCAATACAATTATTAGCTAAATGTCAAGTACTGTTTTAGTTTGAAATTATTTGCAGTCATTGGCTGTTAACTTTTAAAGAGATAAGACACTCAAACCTTAAATGGCCCATTTTACCTGATGGCCCAATTTGCCTGATATCACCCCACTGGTGTGAGACATGTATTTTGTATTTTATTTTGATGATCAAGTATTTGTAATTTGTAACACAATACTTTTTGATGTATTTGTGCCCATCTCTGACTCTGAGGAGGTGTATTATCAATCTGGAGTGAAATTGGTCAGTGGGAATGGGGAGTTTTCTTTTTATACCAATCTGGGGCCCGTTCTTCATACGTCGCTAACTCAGTTAGCTGGATTTGATTGTTGACGATTTGGCATGATCTTGGATTGTTTGGTTCTTCGAAGCTCATGCTAGACTTGCTGTCATAGCAACAGGTGCGCTAGCTTGAACCTGCTCGCGAGCAGCCTATTTCATGTTAACAGGATTAGATCCTGGCTTTATAATAATAAGCTGATACGGGAAGTCCTTTATCGCAGCGCGATAGTGTACTTTTTTTTAGATATATAATTTTTCTCAAGAATCGTGAGGATGTCGTTTACATCATTAATTTTTTGGAAACGCACATTAAATGTTCGACTCGTCAGAGTTGGCCTTTAATAACAGCACAAACTGTGTGCATTGTCCTGAGATTCTTTGCGAGTGGCTCTTTCATCCAGAGATGCGGAGAACTTGAAAAGTGCTGTCTGTTGTGCCATTCGCAAAGTTTACCTGGCGCTCAAGCACTTTTAAGGGGGGTTTTGTGGCATTTCCAAGCCACTTAAGACCCAAGGTTGTACTAGTAGGCTGTAGCAGTTTTTTTGTTTTGTTTTTTTGCCAACGCAGGTACATTATAATTTTTAATGAAGATCATGCAATTATGACCATGCCGATTAATATGACACAGTATGTCCCTCAGGCTTCCCTAATGTGATTGGTGCCATAGACTGCGCACACAGTGC
Organism: Gila robusta; assembly: GCA_030770095.1. Classification (NCBI taxonomy): domain Eukaryota; kingdom Metazoa; phylum Chordata; class Actinopteri; order Cypriniformes; family Leuciscidae; genus Gila; species Gila robusta. Next base: position 117,790 of record JAVALU010001744.1, on the reverse strand, counting down.
AGTGAAGGGGATTCTGTGAACCGAAAGGGGGATCACAATGTAAATGTGTAGGTAAGTTACTATAGCGATTCTTAATATTCCAGATTATTAATATTATATCAAATTTTTAAAAAAGGCAGTTTGACAGACTAAAATCTCTTAGATGATGTGTGACTATGTTCCATATCACAAATGTGGAAGCAAAATGGATTTGTGCATGACTCAATAATTTTCAGAGATTCACATTACGCACATTATTTGAATGTGGTAAGGAAAAATATAAATATCAAGCTCACTGTGTTATATACACAAAGGCAAACAGGTGTTCCCTTTCGTTGTCACTCCGAGTTACGTCGGATGACGACGAATGGGGTTTCGCTTAGAAAGCCTATCAACTTCGAGTATTACAAAACGAGCCAATGGCAAAGAAATGCCATGGGTCTGCGGAATTTGCATGACGTAACTCCGCCCCACCTCGTGGGTATAAAAGGAGGAAGTCCGCAACAGCAGTTTATGTTTTCGCTTCGGAGCCAAGTGTATTCTTCTCTCCACAAGTCATCTCTGAATTGTCAGCTTTACAAACGAGTACCTCGAGTGTTGGTGTGACGGCGATCTACGGCGAGCGCGTGCTTCCTGCTGATCTGATGCAGTGGTCTGCCAGTCGGTGCGTGTCTCCCCGGGTGCTTCAACACTTGAGTTTTCTCTCACTAAAAGAGCTCGCACGCGGCACGTCTTTTTAAAGACGGCTCGCCCGTGCATTTAAAAAAAAAAATGAATGGTGCGGCAGCTTGGTATCGGACTCTGATGGGCACGAGCGTTGTCTAGTATGTTTGGGCTTAATCATGCTAGAGCAGCGCTCGTGGATGACTCATGTTTTCTCCATGGAAACATGATCATCGCGTCATTAAGGTCGAGACTCGGTGAACTCGCATGAGTGAGAGTCCCCTCATCCACCCCCCGATCTTCGACTGGTGGCCAGGGTGACCTGAGGGTTAGGGTCTGGAACAAGGCGCCGACTATGTGTCCGCGACCCCAGCCCCCCTCTTCAATGACGGTGCCCGCTAGTGAACAGGTGATTCCCACGGGTCTACCCTCTGGTGGCCCGTGTGTTTCATTTGAAGCTACAGAGGATGATATTATGTTTGTAGCAGCTTCACTAGGTGGGTTTGATTTTCCTGGAAGTGACGACTCGTCGAGTCTGATCCGGAGATGACGGCCATGCTTTCCCGGGACGATTGGTTTTTGGGTAAGGCCGCCGACCCTCGTCCACGGCAAACCCCAATACTTCCCGGACGTGCATGATGAGATCAGGGACCGCTCGCTGATCTCATCCGCCTTTCCTCCCCTCGATGGGGCCGCTGCCCTTGGGTACACTAGGGTTCCCCCGGCTGAACGCTCTGTTGCGATGCTATGTGTCCTCAGAGTGCTTCTTCTCGGCGCAATCCTAAGGACCCGTCCGTGGCCTGTAGTTTTTCGTCTACGCTTGTGGCGAGATCCTATAGCGCCACGGGACTGGCAGCCGCCTCACTGCATGCCATGGTCATTCTGCTGGTCTACCTGACCCAGATGCTCATGGACCTGCACGAGGGCGGGACTGACCCAGGGCTCTTCACTGAGCGGCGCACCGCCACTAACCTTGCTCTCCGAGCGACGAAAGTGGCCGTACACTCCCTGGGTCAGGTGATGCTCACCATTCTGTGGCTGAACCTGTCTGATGTGCTGGATGTCGCGCGGACCCGTCTGTCCGACATTCCCATATCCCAGGTCGGCCTCTTCGGCGGGCGGTTGAGGGCTTGCCCAACAGCTCTCAGCCGCCCATGAGCAGACTGACGTTGATTCTGTCCCGACGGCCCCGCCGTCCGCTCAGATCCCTCGGTCTGCCCACCGCCGAAGGCGCCCTCCCGCGGCTCCCACCCCGCCCGTTTACCCGGGCCGGCTATGGAGGCCGCGGTCGGACGCCACAGCCCTCTCCAGCCCCGCCCCCCGCTACACGCCGGGTTAGGCGGCGCTCTTGAGAGGGGCTCCTCAGAGATGGGACTCAGTTCTTTCCAGGAGTTGGTAGCAGGACCACCCCTTTCCCCGGTGGAGGGCCGGGGAAGAATCCTTATTCTCCAAAGAACTGACTCTCCCGTCTCTGAGCACACAGAGTTCTCGGACGACACAGAGCGCCGCCCTCTAGCCGTGCTCTCCTCGTCCCCCTCTGTCCCAGAGGTGGTTGACACGGCGTGCCATCCACGGACCGCTTCGCCCCTGTCCCCCTCTGTCGCCAGACCCCTGGCAGAGCAGGCCTCCGCGGGACGACTAGCCTGGTCCTCCCCTGGCCCCCTCTGCCAGGGCGCGGTTGCTAACTGTGCCCCCACACCGGACCGCTATGCCGTCCACGTCTGGGCCAGTTACTCCGCTTCGCTGCCCCTCCGGGTGGACGCCTGTCGTCCGCATGATCCCGCTGGTTCAGTTCCTGGGAGCCTGGCTAGAGCTTCCCCGTCTGTCCCGCTGGATCGCGCGTACCGTCAGGCTCGGCTATGCGATTCAGTTCGCACGGTCTCCTCCCCGCTTCAGGGGAGTCCGCTCCACTTTGGTCGGTGGCAATGCCCCCATCATGAGAGCAGAGATTGCCACCCTGCTGGCGAAGGGTGCAATCGAGACTGTTCCTCCAGCCGAGATGAGGTCCGGCTTCTACAGCCCTTACTTCATTGTCCCCAAGAAAACCGGTGGGTTACGGCCAATCCTGGACTTGCGCGTGCTGAACCGCTCCCTTCACAGGCTGCCGTTCAAGATGCTCACCGCCAAACGCGTTTTCGAATGCATTCGGCCCCAGGATTGGTTTGCAGCGATCGACCTGAAGGACGCCTACTTTCATGTCTCCATTTTTCCTCGACACAGACCGTTCCTTCGGTTTGCTTTCGAGGGGCAGGCATACCAGTACGCGGTCCTCCCTTTCGGGCTGGCCCTGTCTCCTCGCATCTTCACGAAGGTCGTCGAGGCTGCCCTTGTTCCCCTTCGGGAGCACGGGGTTCGCATCCTGAGTTATATCGACGACTGGCTGATCTTAGCTCACTCTCGAGTTCAGGTTTGCGAACACAGGGACCTAGTGCTCCGGCACCTAGCTCGTCTGGGCCTTCGGGTCAACTGGGAGAGGAGCAAACTTTGCCCCGTGCAGAGGATCTCTTTTCTCGGTATGGACATCGACTCGGTCGCCATATCCGCGCAGCTTACGAGCGAGCGCGCGCAGTCACTGCTGACTTGCCTGAGACAACTCGAGGGCAAGAGTGCGGTTCCACTGAAACACTTTCAGAGGCTCCTGGGGCATATGGCATCTGCAGCCGCGGTCACGCCGCTCGGATTGCTTCATATGAGACCGCTTCAGCTTTGGCTTCGCGACCGAGTCCCGAGGTGGGCATGGCAACAAGGCACGCTCCGAGTACCAGTTACTCCGACCTGCCGTCAGTTCCTCACCCCGTGGTCGAACCTCAGTTTCTCAGGGCGGGTGTCCCCCTGGAACGAGCTTCCCGGCATGTTGTTGTCTCAACAGATGCCTCCACCACGGGCTGGGGCGCCATGTGCAATGGACATGCTGCTGCGGGCTCCTGGACAGGACCCCAGCGGCTATGGCATGTCAAATGCCTCGAGTTGTTGGCAGTACGTCTTGCCCTGCACCGCTTCCGGGCGTTGCTCCGGGGTCAACACGTACTAGTCCGTTCAGACAATACCGCGACTGTAGCGTACATCAACCATCAAGGTGGTCTACGCTCCCGCCGTATGTCACAACTCGCCCGCCACCTCCTCCTGTGGAGTCAGAAGCATCTGAGGTCGCTTCGAGCCATTTTTCATTCCCGGAGCGCTGAACTGTGCAGCCGACGAGCTCTCACGGCTTCAGCCCCTCCCTGGAGAATGGCGACTCCATCCCCAGTCGGCAGCTGATTTGGGACCAGTTCGGGGACGCACAGATAGATCTGTTTGCCTCTCACGACTCGACCCATTGCGCCCTGTATTTTTCCCTGACCGAGGGCACGCTCGGCACGGATGCACTGGCGCACAGCTGGCCGCCGGGCCGCAAATATGCGTTTCCCCCAGTGAGCCTTCTTGCGCAGACCTTGCGCAAGGTCAGGGAGGACGAGGAGCAGGTCATTCTGGTCGCGCCGTATTGGCCCAACCGGACCTGGTTCCCTGAACTTGTACTCCTCGCGACAGCACCTCCTTGGCCCATTCCTCTGAGGAAGGACCTTCTTTCTCAGGGACGGGGCACCCTGTGGCACCCTCGCCCCGATCTCTGGAGCCTCCACGTTTGGCTCCTGGACGGCTCGAGGTAGGTTTGAGTACCCTTCCACCAGCGGTGGCGGCTACCATCACTTCCGCTAGAGCGTCGTCCACGGGACACGCCTATGCGTTGAAGTGGAACCTCTTCGTCGACTGGTGCTCTTCTCACCGAGAAGACCCCCGGAGATGCTCGATCAGCGTTGTGCTTTCCTTCCTTCAGCAAGGGTTGGAGCGAAGGCTGTCTCCCTCCACCCTTAAGGTCTATGTTGCCGCCATTGCCGCACATCATGACCCGGTCGAAGGTAAGTCGGTAGGGAAGCACGACCTGGTCCTCAGGTTCCTGAGAGGAGCGAGGAGACTAAATCCTCCTCGCCCTCCTCTCGTTCCCTCTTGGGACCTCTCAGTGGTTCTAACTGCCCTGAAGAGTGCTCCCTTTGAGCCCCTGCGATCAGTCGAGCTTAAGTTCCTGTCAGTGAAGACAGCGCTCCTGGTTGCACTGGCCTCCATCAAGAGGGTAGGGGACCTGCACGCATTCTCCGTCGACGAAGCGTGCCTGGAATTCGGACCGGCTTTCTCTCACGTGATCCTGAGACCCCGGCCCGGATATGTGCCCAAGGTTCCTACCACTCCCTTTCGGGACCAGGTGGTGAACCTGCAAGCGCTGCCCCCGGAGGAGGCAGACCCAGCCTTGGCACTACTCTGTCCAGAACGCGCTCTTTGCGCCTATGTAGACAGGACGCAGTGTTTCAGGACCTCAGACCAGCTCTTTGTCTGTTATGGTGGGAAGCTGAAGGGAAAGGCTCTCTCCAAGCAAGGTTGTCTCACTGAATAGTGGACGCCATTGCCTTGGCATACCAGCAGCAAGGTCGACCGTGCCCCCTTGGTGTGACGGCCCACTCCACCCGGAGTGTGGCATCCTCTTGGGCTCTAGCGCATGGCGCCTCGCTAACAGACATCTGCAGAGCTGCAGGCTGGGCGACACCTAACACATTCGCCAGATTCTATAATCTCCGAGTGGAGCCAGTGTCCTCTCATGTACTCGCTTCAACTAGCTAGTACCGGACCCGCTCAGGTGTCTTCGCTTGCTCGCCATTCCACTCCACGGACTGGATACGTGCGATATTCTCCTCAGGTGAGCTTCCCCGAAAGCCCTGAGCTCCTCCAGCACTCCTGACGTCGGCGCCAGTGTCTCTTGCCTGCGCGTCGGCTAGGTGCCTCCCGTGTGCATGGTCCCTCCCCTGAGCGACCCCCACATGTGTATTTCCACTGTAAGCCTCTCTGAGCATGTGTCTTTCCCTTGGCAAGCCACCTTGCCACCCCTGGGGTTGAAATATTCCACCTGCGGCTGGACACCCCAGTGTTCTCCATATGTTTCCTTCGGGTCATATGTGTATTCTCTAAGTCCCCCCCTCTCTGGGTTGGCATTAATTGCATACTTCCCCTAGCTTGGGATATGCTTCCCAGTGTACCTTGGTATTCCTGTGTTAAATGGAGTCCTTCGTCCAGTCTTGACAGGGATCTCGATTTACGCAGGGCACTGGAAGACAGCTGAGAAGGTGGCGTGATTAGACTGATAACCCCATTCGTCGTCATCCGACGTAACTCGGAGTGACAACGAAAGGGAACGTCTACGGTTACGTATGTAACCCTCGTTCCCTGAGTAGGGAACGGAGACGTTACGTCTAGGGATGGCGAAAACTAAAAATTTTCTTGACCGACCACCGAGCCTAATTAGCCGGTTGAAACCGGTTAACCGATTAGTTTAAAATATGCCACGCTATTTGAAATAACAGCCATTTCGAGCCGCGCAACTCTGTCGCATCTCTCTCTGCCTCCCGCTCACTCACACACACACACACACACACACTGCCCCGGCGCCGCGCTTCCACTCAGGTTACTCTTTTTAAATCCCCTACAGCGCGAAACATGAGTCCCGCAAACGCGGCGCCGAGGAGCTTGTATGTAATCGGAGGACAAATGGCTCCTTAGTTTTGAAATGTTTTGGGTACAAGGTGATCGCGTTGAAAATAAAGGCGTTAGTCTAGCGTTAGAAGCTCATTTGAAACATTGCCGCGGCTCATTTAAGAAAATGACAGCTCCGAAGAGACGCCGCTTTAGTTTGAGGTAGTGCTAACAATAATAAAGAAAGATGATGATCATCATCACCTTATCTGTTACCACTGAAATGTAGATGTAATGTATTTCTACAGTATTACTACTGTATTTAAGCACTGTATCACACAAGTTGCAACTTACTGTGTCATTCTTTTTGGTGAAATGGTCCCACACACTACTTTTCTTTGCACGCTTCATCCTGTCGTCTGCCCTGGCTCTAACCTCCAGTGTTTTAGCCTGTAGCCTTTACTTTTCGCAAACCTTGTGAGCGCGCGAACCCAAACGCTGTGACCTAGCGCCAAATGTTTTTATTGGTTTATTAAGTACAAACAGGCGAGTTATGAAGAATTGAGTGTGAGGGATTTGTTCACTTCACACAAAAATATCTTGGAATGAGATGGCTAACTGTAGTAGCGTTTAGTCCACTGTCTATAATAGCCTAATTTAGAGATCACTTTTTTTTTTTAACCGACTACCGACAACTTTGATCGGTTAATGTTGAGACGGTCAACCATCGGTCAAACGGTCATCGGTTAGCATCCCTAGTTACGTCTGCCTGCCACTTTCCGCTGTACCGCGGGGATCGCCTGAGCTCAGTCTTGGCTCCTCAGCGAAGAAACAGAACTGCTGTTGCGGACTTCCTCCTTTTATACCCACGAGGTGGGGCGGAGTTACGTCATGCAAATTCCGCAGACCCATGGCATTTCTTTGCCATTGGCTCGTTTTGTAATACTCGAAGTTGATAGGCTTTCTAAGCGAAACCCCATTCGTCGTCATCCGACGTAACGTCTCCGTTCCCTACTCAGGGAACGAGGGTTACATACGTAACCGTAGACGTTTTATGACCCCATTCCCTGACCCAAACCCCAGACCAGTTACAATGCAGCTCTAGCCAGGACAAGGGCACACAATGAAATTAACTTTGGCCAACTATTGCACCTGACAGGGCCAGTGACATTGCATGTGCCGTATTACACAACATTTGCCACCATCAGAAAAAAAAACAACAACATTTCATTAATAAAAGACAAGACAAAAATGGTTAGTTCCTTGGGTTTTATTTCAATTGTTCTTTGTAAAGAAAATTTTGCCTGCAATAAGAGATATTATGCAAGGTCAGCAATAGTACTCTGTGTGAAATAATATTAGCACTTACTCTGAAGTTCATATGAAGCAACTCTATCTCTAGTGCCAGTTTTTTTTCTTCTTTAAGTTGTCTTTTTTTTTTCAAAATACTCTATTTTCTAGGGGTGGGGTCATGGGCGTAGGTTTGGTCTCAGCTTTGGTGGGGACACCCCCCCCCCATTCTATTCTTAAGAAAAAAAAGTGCATTAGATTAAACTGGGAAGGGTCATAAAACTTGCATATTGTTATCCTAGGTTTACTGCTTCTATTGTTCTCAATTGTAAGTCGCTTTGGATAAAAAGTGTCTGCTAAATGAATAAATGTAAATCTGTTGTGGTTTGATGCTGTCTTTCCTGCATACAAAATGGTTAATTAATTTTGTAGTCTATCCTATGGCTAGCAAGTTTAACCCTCCTACCAGATATTGTTATTTGGATATTATCAATCAAATAATGATTCATTATATTTGAATAACCAACAGTGTTAACTTTTGCCTTTTTAACATTGCCAACATGTTTTTCCAGCACATGTGTCTAGCAAGTAGGCTACACTCACAAATACGTTACATAAACAGAATGTAGAAACGAAAAATGTCTCAGATGATCCACTGTTTATGACTGCAAGATTCTAAGTTAAGGTAGGCTAATTAACATTCAGTGACTTGCTAACGTAGCATTCTATCATGATAGCGCGACTTCTATGAGTCTATCCGTGCTGCACACCCCTAATTAATGCTCCTAACCTTGAAAGATTGCAGAAGCTAGGTTTAACTGTAACAATATCCTGGGTAACCAGGATCACCAGTTAATACTATTTTCCACAGTAGAATCTGCATTTGAAAGCCTGGTCAGTCACTACTACTGCTAGTTATTTGTGTGGCTAGTTATTTTTGCCTACTTACACTCTGCTTTATGAAAAAGCTTCGTATGTCCCCTTTCTTCTTCTTGGGTGACATAGCTGATCTACAAAGTACAAAAAGGGGCAAAAAACCAGAATATTAAAATGTTTTACTCTGGCCTTTGTATATGGCAGGCAGAGAGACAGCCCTGGTAACTTACCGTCGGCGTCGTCACGCGCACACACACACACGCACACACCACCCGCTCGCTGCCAGTGAGTGCAAGCACAAAAAGTAGTCCTGGCCCGCGCGTGTAGCCTGCCTGACAGATACCCCGCCGCTAATCAAATTACGGCGTATCTTGTACTGTCGTCGTCCTGGCCGTTGGAATCGATCCAAATAGCAGCGCAAATATCCAAATGCAGCGCAAATATCAAAATAGCAGTTCAAAGGAGCTTGCTAAATATTGGTGGGGACAAATTTGTCATCTCAAAATATTGATTGGGACTAGTACCTAGCGTCCCCCCCTAAACCTACGCCCTTGGGTGGGGTGGTGGGGCAGGGGGACTTGGGGTAAACCTGTCAACACAAGCCTTATGCAACAAACATTAAAAGGAAAAGTACAACACTGGCCACCTCTGTATCACTGCTTTGTGCAGACTCTTCTGTAGATGTGGACTCCTGCAACTCATATTGCATTCAGAAATAATAGGTAACTCAAGTGTAAATGAAGTAAAGTTATTTATGCACTTACAGATACTTTCTCCAAAAGACAGTCATCTGAGTGGGTTTCTTCACTGTCCTGTGCATTGGGGAAAAATGGGCATTACAAAGTGTTGTACTTTCTTCCCTTTTGATGTATGTTAGGAAAAGTCTTCCTGCACATGCTTCAGCCAACACTTTCTTGGGAACAGATAAAGGTGTTGGTGTATTGTTTAAAACTGCACAAAAGAGGAAAACACAATTTCGTTGCAATGAAGTACACTGGGGGGAAATGTGATCAATAACTCATGGCAACATATATTTTTTTTACATTAACTACATGTAGTTTCACAATTGTTCCACAAGTCAAAGCAGTTCATTACTACTCAACGTTTAACAGTTGATATGACTGGACAGCCATTGGGCTTATAGGCCTACTTAATTTAATGCAGCAACTAATTATTTTACAGTGTACTAGGATCATTTAATGCTCATTTACCAGTAATGAAGGTGTTGCTGCGACTGGCCTCTGGGTCTGAGGAAGAGCGGCCCCCAGGGATGCCCTCCACAATGGGTCGGTTCACATTTAACCCAAGGGCCAGCTCTTCTGCCGGGGTATAACGTGGGGGTGCAGGACCACCACCTGTTTGTTTTTCTTTTCATTTTTTCTCAGCTTTTTTCTTGGTTGCTTTTATAAACAGGCAAACATTTAGCAGTGCCTTATAAGTACAAATTACCATTAAGTAGAATATTCTAGTAATTTACTTTTACTTGTTCCCATGTTCTAGTAGTGGGTGGGTGATGACTGACATTACAATGAACAAAGTTATTAATTATTTAGATGTTAAAATACAAAAATATATATGCCTACTGTAATAGGCTAAGTGATAAAAACATCTAACATGGTCACTACACACTTAATTTGGTACTTTTTGCCAGCCCTCTCTCCTGGCTTTTGCACATTTGAGGTTAAAACTTTTAATTAAGTTTTCAAATTCTGCATATCCTTCAAGCAATTACTCTTGCTCTGCTGCGGTGAAAAACTGAGTGCGCTCTTTGGCCACGGTGAACACCCAATAGCAGCGTTGCGGATCAATGTTTCTACTATCGATACATATCCCCTTTTAAACCAGCGAATGAACGCTCAATTGACCCTTCGCTAAGCCACGCCCGAAAACCGCCACTGGCCAATCGTGTCTTAGCAACCGTAACTAGGCGCGGGAGGTCTGGCAAGCTTTCGAGCGAGGGAAACATGCCGAAGCGTTGTGCGTATG
>JAVALU010001744.1:52500-102500 GCA_030770095.1 Gila robusta | reverse complement strand
ATATATACACACACATATATATATATATATACACACACACACATATATATATATATATATATATATATATATATATATATATATATATATATTAGGCTACACACACACACACACAATTATTTAAATGAGCAAAATTTATGATGAGATGTGCTCCAGTTCACGTGCAATGCAATCGCACCGGCGCCTCCATATCATGATCATATTGTCTGCTATATTTGCTTCTTATTTATTATATCCAGGCAATGATGAAAAATTGATTAAAATTAAGATACAATTTATACAAAACGAAATTCACTTTAAAGAAAGGGTTTCTACAAAACAAAACTTAATTTAGTGGTCAAAATCATGTCTGACCCATCATAGGCTATCTTCCGATATATTGCGAATCTTACTCATGCTGTTCAATTTCCATAATCAGCATAGATGTAAAAAAAAAAAAAAAACATTATAATATTTTAACAAAAATGAAACTAAATGCGCTTATTTAATGGCACGATAGTGGGCCTACAGACTCTCTAAATATTGAAATTAACATTAATAATGCTGTAGAAGTGCAGTTTATTAATAGTAAATGTTAACTAATCTAATTAAGTTACCGATTTTTTATACACCGATTCAGAGGTCTCCTGAGTTCAGTGTTGGACAGGTCAGTTGTTTTAACTATTCATTAAGGCCGTGTGTCCACCAAAGCGTTTTTAGCCGGCTGAAAACGCTAGGCGCTCTGGTGAAAACGCCTAGCTGTGGGCGCTTGAGAGCGTTTTGGCAGCGCTGCGTTTTTTCAGTTGAGACGATTCGTTGCTATGATACAGAATATCCGCAGCACAGTTTACTTGTAACTGATTTCGTAGATAATTTGTTTCATACTAAAAATGTATTTTTCATCCATTTTGTTCGGTTAGCTCTGCTGGTTGATGTCGTTGTACAGAAAGAATGTTGTGACAGTTGGTCGGTGTGATATTTGTCCCGCCCCTCCTCCACTGTGATTGGACGGCTGTGTAAAAAGTGACAGTGATGAGCGCAGCGTTTTACCCAAAGTTGAACAGTTCCCTTTCGAGAGGTCTCTCCTATTGCGTAAGTAGCTTACGCTATGGGAAAACTCCTTTTCTTGAGAATATTGAAGTCTTTATGTAAAACGCATTGCAGCTGCACAGCTGACAGCAATGAACGAAGGAGCTCGGTCATTGGCTGTGCTGCGGCAACTTGCTCGAACCAATGACGGGGCGACTCTGAATGCGCGACCAATGAGCGCGCTTCGTGCCCGCGCGCGTCAGAGCCCGCCAAGATGGGTGTGGCCAAGAGCTATATATTGGGCGCCCCGTCATGAGAGTTCTTTAAATTTAATCTCCTTCAGCGAACACCTTCTTCGCTGGATCCTCCGGATTATTGAAGCTTCGCCGCCGTCGAAAAGCATACCAGCGGGATTGCTACGAGGACGTCGGCACCTTCAGCCGCCTTCGAACGCCATCCTACTGAGCCATCCGGCGTGCTACACACGCAAGTATTTTACATCTGTTCGCCCCGCGACACTTGTAAAAGAGCAATTTTCTGAGGCGTTGTTTCAAATGCCTTCCTGCGCGTCGTGCAGAGACCTTCTCCCGGACGGGGATCGTCACATCATCTGCGCTCGCTGCCTGGGCCGGGACCACGCAGAAGCTGCTTTGACCAAGGGCGGATGCCCGGAATGTGACGACCTGGGTCTCTCCACACTACGGGCTCGCCTCGCCGCTTTCGCCGTGAGCGAGCCCATCGCCGCCACCCCTCTGTTTGAGCCGCGCACTAAGAAAAAGCGCCGCTCACAGAGGCTTCCTGAACCTGAGCTCAGTGACGTCACGCCGAGCCAGTCTCCGCGTGCTTCACCGCCGCTCTTGCCTTCCCCACCGCCGGTTCAGTTCACCCAGCCGGACCCACACCAGAGAGAGAATAGAGGGCGGCTTCTGTCACTTTTGAGTGATTTATGGCCCCCCATAAAGCCCCGCCCCTCCCCGTTTATGACACCGTGGGAATTTCCCACGCTAGACCACGCCCCTTCCGGATTGGTCATGTGACCATGGGAATTCCCCCAAGATACTCAACCCTCCCCTCCCTCCCACTTCCGGCCTGTACACCTGTGCTTGGAATTTCTTCCCACGCTAACTCCTCCCCTTCCTCCCCATTTGGTCTGAACAGATTAAGTGTGGAAAATCACCGACGATCACTAGGGCTCAATGTAAAAAATGTTCAAAATGATGAAAAACAATTAAAAACAATATATTTGAATCTTTTTTAAAGAAAATGTATAATAAAAAGCCATAGTCAGAGGTGAGATCAGAGTGTTTTTATTTTAAAAGAGGTCTTTCACATTTACATTTGAAGTTGTACTTTTCACAATCGCACGACAAAATACATTAAAACAATGTGTATCGTTAAAGCATATACATTTAAAAGCATGAGATGCATACATGTTCTAGAATTAAAATGATATCACGCAAATAGTTTTATTTTCTAACATACGTTTGAAGAAAAGCTGTACTTTTACAATTAACTAGTGTTTAAAGGTATTAAAAACGTTGTATAAAGTTAAAAAAGGTCTTACGTTTTTACAATATTCCGTTATTGCTGAAAGAAGGAGAACAAAGACATTGGTTTCCAAAAGGTTTTGTGAGACGCGCTGTGAAACACCTGTGTTCGCTTCAGCGCTTCGACCGAAAATGCCTACATGAGAACCTGCACAGTACCCACACGCTGACTCCTCCCACGACACACCTCCGCACCTGGAGCGTGGGAAATTGAACACAGAGTTCCCACGCACGACACACCTCCACCCAAACCCCTCCCACAACGCGACAACCACAAACACACACGCACACACACACGGATGTTCTTACGTCTCATTGGACAGCTGCGACTGACGCTTGCGATGACGATAACCCTGCAGCGGCCTGTTTAAAAAAAGCCACAAACTCAACGTGCACTCACTTGTGATTTTACACTAGTGGATAACTATTCAGCCACAACGGCTACTTCTATAGAAGGATCTGATTCTAGCTCCGCGAAAAATACATGGAGTTTCTTCACGAACCTACGGAACATGTGGAATATGGTTTTCATTTGGTTGATCAATGTGGATAACGATGAGAGATTTACACGGAATACAACAGAGGACCCCCCGATTTGGTTTTCACGGAGCTTCTCTTTTCATATAAACACATGGATTAACAAGCGGATTAACAAATGGCGATACAGACTGCTCGCGGACCACGTTAATAACGTTACCCAGAGGATTATAATACATCGTGCAGTGACGCTGAGAGGGTGAAAAGTAGATGACTATGCCGAAACATTATATTGTTTTAACCGGACGTCCTGTAACTTACCCATTCGCTTACTCCGAGGCAGAAAAGTTAAAAGTGAACAACATGGCCCTTCGAAACGGACAAACATGCCCGTACATGTTCCCTAATACACGGTCGAAGTCTACACGACGTAACATTACATACTGTACAGATAAATAACACGGGAGGATCATGTGACATCTAAGTAATAATATGGTGTAAACATTTAGACGGAATGCCTCGATAGCGATCTTCATTCTCTCTTATGATCGTATTATACAATAAAATATGCAAATGTGTTTACAATTAGTTGCACGCACACACATACTCCTCAAAATCCTTAGTTGACAACACTTGATTTTAACTATTATTTACATTGAACAAGCACATCTGCACATTCTCTCTCCATTAGATGTTTTCCAACTTCCCGGAAAGTTTTTGAACAGTCCAAATCACGAACAGAGGCGGGGGTGTTTGGAAGAGTCCATTTCCAAAGGGGACTTTTTACAGTTTTATAACAAATAAAATTATGTCGCAGAAGAAGTTGTTTTTAATTAAAGAAATGTTTCGGTTTTTACATATATTTGAAAAGTTTATTATCACGTTTTTAAAACTTTTTAAAAAAAAGCTGTATAAAGTTAAAATACAAAGGTTATTCGTACATTTTACTACGTTATCAGAAAATGTTAGAGAAAGTTTTTTCTTTTTTAAATTCTGTATTTTTACAGACCTAAAAGCATGATGCTTCAAAGTATGGAATAGAAGTTTTTGAACATGTATACGATTTTGAACATTTATAAATGTGTGTGTTGCTAAAGCAGAAGTCTATTTTCTTTAAATAAAAGATTTACCTTTTATTTATGCTTTTATTTCTTTAAAACAGTCTGATGACATGCATTATTTCTGTGATTAATTGATTAGTAATGTTGCGAGGGGGTTTCCTCACACGTGTAAAAAGCGTTTTAGATGTGTTTGTGACAAACATATTGTATTTACTTAGACTTTTTAAATGTATTTAACATTTTAAATGTTTTTTCTTCTGACCAACTTACGTTTCATATGAATTACCTTAGGCATTTAACAACCACATATAGGGAATGCATGTTGATTAGTAAGTTTCAGGGATAGTGCAAACATGCAATGTTCGAGAAGGCTCATATTGTTGTAATCTTTCAGAGGTCTCACTCACCCTCAAACGTAAAACTTTGTGTTGGGAATATCCAGGCATAGCTTTACTAAAATAAACTTTATGGAAGTCATTTTCAAACTGTGAGCTTCAACATGTAATTAGCCTATATCATATTTTATATATTAATATTATGGTTCCATGTTGCTTTAAAGTCTTTGTTTGTTTGTTTGTTATTAACTAATACCTTTTTAACTAACACCTCAACAAATTAAAGAAACATATGAGCTAAGGATGTTCTCTAATCCCAAATAAACAGATAATGGAATGTTCACAATAAACAATATGTTAGATATTACTTAGTATGACGCTGTCCACATCTTGTTTCTCAGACTGTATGTGTTTTAGGTGAAGACTTTTCTTTGAGAGCTGTCATTCAAAGACAGCGTGGTCTGACATTCAGTGTTTATAGGAATAAATGACCATTAAGAATTTAATTGATAGTCTTTCTGTTTGAGAATGTTTGACTATCTATGACTAGCCCTCTATCTATGATGCTGAATCACACAATGTATTAACACGAAAAGTAAGTGCATGCTGTTTTAGACTTCAACTAATCACATCTGACTATTGCACTGAGAGATATATTCATTAAAGCTTGAGTTGAGTTAGAACCAGACATATTTTCATACCTGTTGTGTTCTGACACAATGACAGACACAAATTGTTATAACGATTCTTTTTGTTTTATAAATACACTTTTCTTATTTCTACAAATATCTGTGTTAAATATGGAGTTAATACACAATGCAAACGAGAATAATGCTACCAAATATATCTGACACAATGTTTTTTAAGAATAAGCAGTGTTTTAAAATACAGATGTTTTTTCTTTTGACAAACCTCAAATGATCTCACCCCCCGTGGTGTTTAACATCCAAGAGCTGAAGAAGCAGTTCTTTATGCAAAAAGCAAATTAATTAAAAGACAACAATAATACAAATAGTTTAAGTCGACATAAACAAAACACCCCAGATCACCCCAGAAGTTATAGTAAACATTTACAATGTGGAAATAGATTCTGTCAGTTTTGTAATGCAAACACATTTGAGGGTTAACGTTACCTGACCTTGTAAAGGCTATGAATAAATTCAGTCTTTATGCAACAATCACGCGTCCACAATTTACTACAAAAGTGTGTGCTGTGTATAAGAAAAGAGACATTTAGTATGTGAACACTGTGCATTTGTACTAGAAGATAGGTGGCAATTTTGCATTAATTTGTAAAAGACAAACAAAAATGGATCATTATTAAATCCATAAATTACTAATCTTACATTCTGGCATATACGTGCTGTTGACTTCCGGCTTGTACACATTCTTGCACATGGGGATTCAAAAGAGATTGTTTTCCCCGTTGTAAATTTAGGTATGATAGTATGTTTTTAGATTATTTATTTTGACAGCTATATAGAAAGTTGAAGAGTTCGTTGATTATATCAAATTCAATGAAGATTGAATAATCTTTGAATTATAGTAGTTATTTGTATGTCTCATCCATGAAGGTGCAACAATGTTGGAGGTTTTGAGAACCAGAACCAAGATAACTGAGCAGTTGAACTTTAGCTATAGTCTGTGCCCCCATTTATTAATATGACTGGAGGTGGTGAGTAATTAAAAAAATCACTCCGTATTCCATGATTCCTAATTCGTTACTCTCCCAATTAAGTACAAATTAACTGTATTCAGTTGTTTAGGCACTAAACCAGTCCAATACATTAGTCAAACTCATTTTTATGTTAAAATAATTAAGATTTCATGGCTCCACCATGACAGGACAGCGATTGGGGTCCTCCCTAGCCCGTTGTTGTGTAGGGTGTATGGGGGGTTGTCATCAGGAAGCCATAAATAACTATGTAAATTACAGTCACAATGCATCAGAAGTAACTGCAAGTCCCGCATGTCACCAGAGAGAAGTTTTTATTTTTACTCAATCCAGTTACAAAATTTTTACTAAGCATCACAAGGTCAAAAGCATATGCATGTTGTTCACAATAGATCCATAACACTCATTTAGAAAGTAGATAGGATGAAATTTCTTTTTGTGCAGACTTTTTTTTCTTTTAATCTTTTTAATCTTTTTTACCAAAGATTTAAATGTTGAAGTTCAGGGCGTTTATTAAATTGTCTTGAGTAAAATGAAACGCAATATACCTATTGTATAGGCTATAGGCCTAACCCTACACATCAGCTTTAAAACAGTGATCTACATTCTGAATAAACCATTATTACGTCTGTAGCATACATATTCTTTGAGGTGGGGAAAACTGTTTCCAATCACAATTAAACAAAAACAAATAAACATATAGCAAGAAGCACTGGGATAATGTCGAGTAACACAAAACAGATCTAAGAACTCAATACATTACATTATCATTCTAGAAATAATGGTTTTGCTGTAACACTATGGTCTTTTCGATACATGTAAACACTTGGCATTGCTTAAACTCAATTTAAACAGCTTGTCTATTATTAAAAAAATGCTGTGTAACACAGATATGGGTATAATACGAACCATTTGTCCATTTTTTAAAATGCAGCTAAGCAAAAGAATGAAGATCATTTAATTATTATTATTATTATAATTATTATTATTTAATACCTCCTAATGGTCTGGATTAGGGTTGCATGTTGTACAATACGGATTTTATGATCTCAGACATGACCACAATTTTTTAAAAACAATTTATTTCAACAATATATTGAGAGATAAACAGTGTATTCATACATTGAAACGTTATACAGTATATTCATACATTGAGGCGTTAAAAAAAAAAAAGTAAAAATAAAACAATAGTAATGACATTAAAGTTTGTCTAACAGAAAATGAATGTTTTGCAGCCTGTCTTGTCTTGCTCTAGGATGTAGCTGACTAGAGTTTCAACCATTACGCCGATGGATAAATGACGTCACAGAATTTCTCATTTTTTGAAAACAGTGACGCACATAGATCTGTTACAAATGAACACATACAGAGAACTTCAAACTCGTTATTACAATCAAACACCACACCCAGAACTTTTCTGAGGATTACATTTGGGGTTAAGGGTCAGATCCTCCATAGTGATGTTAGTCGAAGAAGCACAATTCGTGTCATGCTCAGGTATACAAGAATGTTGAAGCGTTCTTTGGTTGTCCATGTAACAATCAGACAATGTTCCTTCAACCTTTGATCGCTGAGATGTTGTAGTAGTGCAGATGTCCACGCTGGAACTTGTACTGTCCTGTTAGGTCAGCTCTGTCAGGAGGTCACCAGCTCTGTGTCTCTCTGTGAGATCATCAGGTCGGGTATACAACGCTGCTGTAGGGGGCGTGTATAAGGGGTGTAGCCATCATGACATCGTAAACAGTGGATGTAACTGTTGTTTAGTAACATACACAATGTGCATGATCCCTGAGAGAAGTTTATTATTTTCACTCCAATTACCAAATTTTGATTAAACATTACAAGGTCGAAAACATATCCATGGTGGATTGTTCGTAATAAGAGGTGTAACAAGCATTTAGAAAGTAGATAGGACGTATTTCATTTTGTGTAGGCCTTATAAGTTAACTGTTACCAAATATTAAGATGTTAAAGTTCAGTTATAGGCCTTTAGCGCATTCAAATGTATTGTTAAATTTAAAACATGATATAAATATCACATAAAACACGTCATTACCGAATTCAGTGTTGTTTAATAACTTCAATAGTTATTAAACACCAGTTGATTTAAGTTTTTTCTTCAAACAAAGTGACAAAAGTAATTTTCAGATAAATCATCGTACACGGATGCACTGTGTTTTGTTGCATACACAGATTTTGAGGGTCACTTTAGATTTCAATTTAACGCACATTTCACAACTCTTGTAAATGTTTTCTTTTGCTGTAGATTAGGTGATGCAGGAAACCCCTGCGGTAGGTGTGTGAGAGACATACGCAAGACATTTCTATGGCTGATGACATTCTAAGAAAACATAGTTGTTTTCAAAGTTTGTTTTTCAAAGCGTATGGAAAATAGACACACTGCAATAGATTTAGAATGGTGATGTTAAACAATGGTAAACAATTTCAAAAACGGTGTTTCAGAAGAGATCCAAACAAGATCAAAGATGCAAAAAAACAAAATGTTCAAAATGTTACATGCTAATATTTGGTCTTGTTTCAGAGTCGGTATGCCCCGGTGTAAACTTTGATGAGACCAAGAACACTATCCTGCTAGCAATTTTACGTCTAAAAGACGTCTAATAGCCGTCAAAACACAACCCAGCGTTCAAGACTAAAATAAGGCTGAATTTGGGCTGTCAGTGAAAATCTAATAGACGTCTAACCAGACCTCAAGAATAGACTAGTCATCAATTAGACGACTATTGAACGACTACATATGTCTAATTGGCAACAAAATGTTGGCTAAAGGATTAAAACCATTTTTCACTCAAATATAACAGGTTCTCATAAATGACAATCCATCAAAACAAATGAAATATAAAAGTTTTATTTAGAACAAGTACATTAACGACTTAGACAACTTACAAAAAGATCAAAACATAAAAATGACCAAATAAAATATGGAACATCAACAACTTAAGATAATAAAAATATTAAGAATGACAAAATAAAAAGTACAAAACAAAACCTTTTTTTTAAAACAACGATTAATTGTTGGCTTTATCTCCATAACAATTCTAACAACACATGATAACTCATAATTTAGTTACAAAATGAGCACGTCAAAACGAAAACACAGATACTTACAAGACAAAACTAAGTTAGGACTTTATTTTACCTCTTCTCTTCGACCGACAGTAAGTGAATGCAATGCTCTGTCTCGTTTAAAATGTTTAAAAATGGTGGAAATGTTTATGGAGCGATCGCGAGAATAGTGATCTCTACTAACTATCAAGTCTCGCGGTGCCAGTAGTTATGTCTCAGTAGGGCTGTTGCCATCTAGCGGTTGAGAAATGTAATTGCATTTTTATTTCATTTAAAATTAAAGACAGTCAAATAATATCGTAGATTGTGTATAAATGTTATGTGTGACAGCAAACATGAAGCAGCGTGTGCGAAAAACAATTGTAAGACTATTTTGGCTATACTAATCGCTGGTGTAGGCTAAATCAGGGCTATAGCCAAGCCATTGAGCGTAGACACTGATTGCCTCGATTTCACCGGGTGGACTAAAAGCAGACGCACATAGCCAGTCCAATTCAGAGCTAAATCGTCAATACATTCGACCATTTAATGAAATAACCCTTGCACCTTGTAGATATTACCAATGCGAACATGATGGGATATCATCCATCTCATGCGCTGCCTGGCCACAAAACTACAATTAATCAGTTTTGACTATATTTGGTCTACAATAGACAGTCTGACTACGAGCTTAATAGTGGCTACGCACAGCCTACACATAAGAACATGTCAAAGAAATGAAACCAAACACCTTGTTGTAATCACAGTTGACTTTGCTTATATGATGGAATATCACAGGCTACATCTCGCAAGTTATTTTGGAAAAAATGACGTGTAACCAGATTCAATGTTATTTTGGCTAGAAATGGGTTACACATAGCCGGACTATATCGGGTCTATATTTAACTGAGACGGTGAAATGACGGCTATTGCTTGCTGGGTAGCACTGTTAAACATGCGGTTCAATAACAATGTTCAATATAAACAGGAATCCATTCTAATGCGATTGAGCTTGTTTCACATATCTGTTTATAGTTAGATATAATAGGTAGATAATTTATGTAACAATTGAAATTTACAATATTGTTAAAACATTTTGGCATTCTGCTGATGAGGCCAAAGCTGCTTACCACATGTTTTCATAAAAAGAAAAACAAATTATTAAGACATAAAACACAATGTCAGTGTTCTGGATCAGACCTAAAAACTCTGGTGTCAAAGTTTTGGTATGGACAGAATAAAAAATGAATAATCCCACCTTTCACTTAAAAATACCTTTTATCATTTATAATTCATTATCGTAACTGTTGTTTAGTAAACATACACAACATAACTGTGTATCTATGACTGTGCTGTGAAATGCACGAGTTTGAAGTGTAATAGTTTTATAGGTAACAGAAAAACAGCAATACTCATCTTTCATGTCGATGTTTCGTAGACATGGCAGAAAGATGTTGTAAAAGAAATATGATTTGTTTAGTCTTAACATTTAATGCTCTTTATGCTACATTTGGACGTGTTTTTTTTTTTTTCTCATAAATTCCTATATGAACATGTTTGTCCACTCTCGGAGACTATAGTTTTTGCACACTGTACAAAAATAAAAAGAAACAAGATGTAAACAGTGTAATCGGCTAGTATATAAAATGTCGGTTACAAACATTTAAAACTGATCCCATGCGGCTTTTCTATATTCGTTTTACTTAGATCTGTTTTGTGTTACTCGACATTATCCCAGTGCTTCTTGCTATATGTTTATTTGTTTTTGTTTAATTGTGATTGGAAACAGTTTTCCCCACCTCAAAGAATATGTATGTTACAGACGTAATAATGGTTTATTCAGAATGTAGATCACGGTTTTAAAGCTGATGTGTAGGGTTAGGCCTATATACAATAGGTATATTGCGTTTCATTTTACTCAAGACAATTTAATAAACGCCCTGAACTTCAACATTTAAATCTTTGGTAAAAAAGATTAAAAAGATTAAAAGAAAAAAAAGTCTGCACAAAAAGAAATTCCATCCTATCTACTTTCTAAATGAGTGTTATGGATCTATTGTGAACAACATGCATATGCTTTTGACCTTGTGATGCTTAGTAAAAATTTTGTAACTGGATTGAGTAAAAATAAAAACTTCTCTTTGGTGACATGCGGGACTTGCCGTTATTTCTGATGCATTGTGACTGTAATTTACATAGTTATTTATGGCTTCCTGATGACAACCCCCCCATACACCCTACACAACAACGGGCTAGGGAGGACCCCAATCGCTGTCCTGTCATGGTGGAGCCATGAAATCTTAATTATTTTAACATAAAAATTAGTTTGACTAATGTATTGGACTGGTTTAGTGCCTAAACAACTGAATACAGTTAATTTGTACTTAATTGGGAGAGTAACGAATTAGGAATCATGGAATACGGAGTGATTTTTTTAATTACTCACCACCTCCAGTCATATTAATAAATGGGGGCACAGACTATAGCTAAAGTTCAACTGCTCAGTTATCTTGGTTCTGGTTCTCAAAACCTCCAACATTGTTGCACCTTCATGGATGAGACATACAAATAACTACTATAATTCAAAGATTATTCAATCTTCATTGAATTTGATATAATCAACAAACTCTTCAACTTTCTATATAGCTGTCAAAATAAATAATCTAAAAACATACTATCATACCTAAATTTACAACGGGGAAAACAATCTCTTTTGAATCCCCATGTGCAAGAATGTGTACAAGCCGGAAGTCAACAGCACGTATATGCCAGAATGTAAGATTAGTAATTTATGGATTTAATAATGATCCATTTTTGTTTGTCCTTTACAAATTAATGCAAAATTGCCACCTATCTTCTAGTACAAATGCACAGTGTTCACATACTAAATGTCTCTTTTCTTATACACAGCACACACTTTTGTAGTAAATTGTGGATGCGTGATTGTTGCATAAAGACTATGCTTGAATTTATTCATATCCTTTACAAGGCCAGGTAACGTTAACCCTCAAATGTGTTTGCATTACAAAACTGACAGAATCTATTTCCACATTGTAAATGTTTACTATAACTTCTGGGATGATCTGGGGTGTTTTGTTTATGTCGACTTAAACTATTTGTGTTATTGTTGTCTTTTAATTAATTTGCTTTTTTGCATAAAGAACTGCTTCTTCAGCTCTTGGATGTTAAACACCACGGGGGGGGGGGTGAGATCATTTGAGGTTTGTCAAAAGAAAAAACATCTGTATTTTAAAACACTGCTTATTCTTAAAAACATTGTGTCAGATGTATTTGGTAGCATTATTCTCGTTTGCATTGTGTATTAACTCCATATTTAACACAGATATTTGTAGAAATAAGAAAAGTGTATTTATAAAACAAAAAGAATCGTTATAACAATTTGTGTCTGTCATTGTGTCAGAACACAACAGGTATGAAAATATGTCTGGTTCTAACTCAACTCAAGCTTTAATGAATATATCTCTCAGTGCAATAGTCAGATGTGATTAGTTGAAGTCTAAAACAGCATGCACTTACTTTTCGTGTTAATACATTGTGTGATTCAGCATCATAGATAGAGGGATAGTCATAGATAGTCAAACATTCTCAAACAGAAAGACTATCACTTAAATTCTTAATGGTCATTTATTCCTATAAACACTGAATGTCAGACCACGCTGTCTTTGAATGACAGCTCTCAAAGAAAAGTCTTCATAGGTGCACCTAAAACACATACAGTCTGAGAAACAAGATGTGGACAGCGTCATACTGAGTAATATCTAACATATTGTTTATTGTGAACATTCCATTATCTGTTTATTTGGGATTAGAGAACATCCTTAGCTCATATGTTTCTTTAATTTGTTGAGGTGTTAGTTAAAAAGGTATTAGTTAATAACAAACAAACAAACAAACAAAGACTTTAAAGCAACATGGAACCATAATATTAATATATAAAATATGATATAGGCTAATTACATGTTGAAGCTCACAGTTTGAAAATGACTTCCATAAAGTTTATTTTAGTAAAGCTATGCCTGGATATTCCCAACACAAAGTTTTACGTTTGAGGGTGAGTGAGACCTCTGAAAGATTACAACAATATGAGCCTTCTCGAACATTGCATGTTTGCACTATCCCTGAAACTTACTAATCAACATGCATTCCCTATATGTGGTTGTTAAACGCCTAAGGTAATTCATATGAAACGTAAGTTGGTCAGAAGAAAAAACATTTAAAATGTTAAATACATTTAAAAAGTCTAAGTAAATACAATATGTTTGTCACAAACACATCTAAAACGCTTTTTACACGTGTGAGGAAACCCCCTCGCAACATTACTAATCAATTAATCACAGAAATAATGCATGTCATCAGACTGTTTTAAAGAAATAAAAGCATAAATAAAAGGTAAATCTTTTATTTAAAGAAAATAGACTTCTGCTTTAGCAACACACACATTTATAAATGTTCAAAATCGTATACATGTTCAAAAACTTCTATTCCATACTTTGAAGCATCATGCTTTTAGGTCTGTAAAAATACAGAATTTAAAAAAGAAAAAACTTTCTCTAACATTTTCTGATAACGTAGTAAAATGTACGAATAACCTTTGTATTTTAACTTTATACAGCTTTTTTTAAAAAAGTTTTAAAAACGTGATAATAAACTTTTCAAATATATGTAAAAACCGAAACATTTCTTTAATTAAAAACAACTTCTTCTGCGACATAATTTTATTTGTTATAAAACTGTAAAAAGTCCCCTTTGGAAATGGACTCTTCCAAACACCCCCGCCTCTGTTCGTGATTTGGACTGTTCAAAAACTTTCCGGGAAGTTGGAAAACATTTAATGGAGAGAGAATGTGCAGATGTGCTTGTTCAATGTAAATAATAGTTAAAATCAAGTGTTGTCAACTAAGGATTTTGAGGAGTATGTGTGTGCGTGCAACTAATTGTAAACACATTTGCATATTTTATTGTATAATACGATCATAAGAGAGAATGAAGATCGCTATCGAGGCATTCCGTCTAAATGTTTACACCATATTATTACTTAGATGTCACATGATCCTCCCGTGTTATTTATCTGTACAGTATGTAATGTTACGTCGTGTAGACTTCGACCGTGTATTAGGGAACATGTACGGGCATGTTTGTCCGTTTCGAAGGGCCATGTTGTTCACTTTTAACTTTTCTGCCTCGGAGTAAGCGAATGGGTAAGTTACAGGACGTCCGGTTAAAACAATATAATGTTTCGGCATAGTCATCTACTTTTCACCCTCTCAGCGTCACTGCACGATGTATTATAATCCTCTGGGTAACGTTATTAACGTGGTCCGCGAGCAGTCTGTATCGCCATTTGTTAATCCGCTTGTTAATCCATGTGTTTATATGAAAAGAGAAGCTCCGTGAAAACCAAATCGGGGGGTCCTCTGTTGTATTCCGTGTAAATCTCTCATCGTTATCCACATTGATCAACCAAATGAAAACCATATTCCACATGTTCCGTAGGTTCGTGAAGAAACTCCATGTATTTTTCGCGGAGCTAGAATCAGATCCTTCTATAGAAGTAGCCGTTGTGGCTGAATAGTTATCCACTAGTGTAAAATCACAAGTGAGTGCACGTTGAGTTTGTGGCTTTTTTTAAACAGGCCGCTGCAGGGTTATCGTCATCGCAAGCGTCAGTCGCAGCTGTCCAATGAGACGTAAGAACATCCGTGTGTGTGTGCGTGTGTGTTTGTGGTTGTCGCGTTGTGGGAGGGGTTTGGGTGGAGGTGTGTCGTGCGTGGGAACTCTGTGTTCAATTTCCCACGCTCCAGGTGCGGAGGTGTGTCGTGGGAGGAGTCTGCGTGTGGCTACTGTGCAGACTCTCCTGTAGACATTTCTGGCCAGGTCTCCTGAGTAACCAGAAGTGTTTTCATTGTGTTCCCCGGAGATTACCTTACACGGTCTTTGGAGAAATGTAAGCCTGTTTTAATGTGTTTTTAAAAAAAATGTATGTTTTATGTAAAATGTAACATTTTACAAATAATGTGCGAAAGTTAAATAGCCTACTTACAGATCAACATTTTTAAAAAATGTATCTTTCTGTAATTAACATTTTTAAAATGTTGTTTTCTATGTTTTAATACTAACACATTTTGATAACTTTAAGAAAATGCAATTTAAACTTTTTCATTGATGTTTTAACGTTTTGAAACATTTAACAAATGTATGAACGCTAAAGACGTGTATTTTAACTTTGTACAACGTTTTTTAATACCTTTAAACACTAGGTAATTGTAAAAGTACAGCTTTTCTTCAAACGTATGTTAGAAAATAAAACTATTTGCGTGATATAATTTTAATTCTAGAACATGTATGCATCTCATGCTTTTTTAAAATGTATGTGCTTTAACGATACACATTGTTTTAATGTATTTTTATATGTGATTGTGAAAAGTACAACTTCAAATGTAAATGTGAAAGACCTCTTTTAAAATAAAAAACACTCTGATCTCACCTCTGTCTATGGCTTTTATTATACATTTTCTTTAAAAAAGATTAAAATATATTGTTTTTATTTGTTTTTTCATCATTTTGAATTTTTTTTACATTGAGCCCTAGTGATCGTCGGTGATTTTCCACTCTTAATCTGTTCAGACTAAATGGGGAGGAAGGGGAGGAGTTAGCGTGGGAAGAAATTCCAAGCACAGGTGTACAGGCCGGAAGTGGGAGGGAGGGGAGGGTTGAGTATCTCGGGGAATTTCCACGGTCACATGACCAATCCGGAAGGGGCGTGGTCTAGCGTGGGAAATTCCCACGGTGTCATAAACGGGGAGGGGCGGGGCTTTATGGGGGGCAATAAATCACTCTAAGTGACAGAAGCCGCCCTCTATACTCTCTCACACCCCTCTAGCAGAGCGGTGGGCCTTGTGACTTTCGGCGCGTCCGAGGACGACGGGGGAATGGATGACAGCTTGTCCATCGACGCTGCATCGGACGACTGGCCGGGCTCCACTCTCGACCCCGCCCCGTCGACGCTAGCTAGCACGAGCGGGGGCTCCACCATGGATACCGAAATTATCCGTGTCCTCTCTAAGGGGCGGCAGGGTCCTCGGCCCAAGATTGTGCTGAACCCTGAGCCTCGAAAGCCGTCCTAGCCACAGGAATGAGAAGAGAGAGTGCGTGTCTCGCAAAAGCCGGACCACTCTCTCTGCAAAAGCTCAAACATTACCCAGTCCCCTTACAGGCGGCTGGATATGTCCATACAGCAGTCAATGGGCCAGTCACAGAGCTCGCTCACCTGCAAACAAACGCCGTTTTTACGGCGACGCATAGAAAACGCAAAAAGAGTCTTTTTCTGCCTGTGTCACTAAGGGTTCACATGTCCACAAAGTGTGCATTCCCAGATACTGTCAAAACAGTGCCAAATTCATTCCCAGCTCAGGCTGCGCTTCCCATGAATGTAGATCACGTGCCTACGGTCATGTACGCACCACTACACACAAGCACTGTTCACACAGTTATAAATTCATCCCCAGTAAAAGCGGGAAACATTATAAAAGTGACGCGTGTGCCTACCACTGTTTATGCACCCCCACTTATAAACACTGTCCTTACAGTGTCAAACACAACCCCAGCTCAGGCTGCGAGTTTTACAGACACAGCGCGCGCTGTTGTAATCACACACGCGCCCATTCACTCAGCTGCTCAGCGCGCGCCCGCGCCTCTGAGAGCTACGAGCTCAGGCGATTCGCTGGCCGGGTCCCTACGTCACAGCGGCCCGCCCCTAGCCTGTATTCAGCCCATATCTGTACACGCAGCGGCATGGGAAAACATTCCAGATATGCCGAAATGGGTATTGAATATAGTAAAGCACGGATACTCGCTCCAGTTCGCTCGCAGACCACCACGTTTTACGACTGTGGTCGAGACGAAAGTGAGAAAGGAGTGTTCACATGTTCTACGCACCGAGGTGCGAAAACTAATAGAAAAGGGTGCTGTGGAAACTGTTTCCCCCTCTCTGAGCGAGGCAGGTTTTTACAGCCGCTATTTTCTCGTCCCGAAAAAGGATGGCGGTCTCCGCCCCATCCTAGATCTCAGACACCTGAACAAAGCACTAATGATTCGCTCGTTCAGAATGTTAACAATCAAGCATATCCTCGCGCAAGTACGCCCAGGAGATTGGTTTCTCTCAGTGGATCTGAAAGATGCTTACTTTCACATTCCAATAGCGCCTCATCACAGGCCGTTTCTGAGATTCGCTTTCGAGGGACAGTCATACCAGTACACAGTACTTCTGTTGGGCCTGTCCCTGGCTCCCCGTACATTCACGAAATGTATGGATGCAGCACTTTCCCCCCTAAGGCGAAGGGGAGTGCGAATACTGAATTATCTCGACGATTGGCTGGTTCTAGCACAATCAGAAAGTCAGTTAATAACACACAGATCTTGGATTTTCAGCCATTTAGAATGCCTGGGTCTAAGAGTCAATTTTGCAAAAAGCATACTATCTCCCAGCCAGAGGATTTCTTTCCTGGGAATAGTTCTAGACTCGATGCAAATGACAGCGCGTCTCTCATCAGAGCGCGCGCTCACCATCCGGCGCCTTGCAACATCATTCAGGGCGGGCGCACGCGCCCCCGTCAAGCGGTTTCAGAGGATGCTCGGTCTCATGGCCTCAGCATCGGCCGTACTCCAGCTAGGATTGTTGCATATCCGCCCTCTCCAACGCTGGCTCAAGAGCCGGGTCCCTACTCACACGTGGCGTTCGGGCCACTTTTTAATCAGAGCGAACCACGGCTGTATAAAAGCCCTGACGCACTGGAAAGCCGCCGACTGGTACCAGTCAGGCGTGAGTCTGGGTGTGAACACAAGGAGAAAGATGATAACGACAGATGCCTCCAAAATAGGTTGGGGGGCCCTTTACGAGGGCAGGCCTGTCTCCGGCTTTTGGTCAAACCCGGAGAAGCGCCTACACATAAACTGTCTGGAAATGAAAGCGGTCGCTTTGGCTCTCAGAGCCCTGCTCCCACATCTAAAAAACAAACACGTCCTGGTCCGAACGGACAACATGACGGTAGTGTCGTACATAAATCGCCAGGGCTCCATGCATTCAATGGCCAGGAGACTCATTTTATGGTCCCAGCACAATTTGTGCTCGCTGAGAGCAGCGCATGTGCCAGGCGCCCTGAACCAGGGGGCAGACATGCTATCCAGAGACAAGATTCTCCCAGGAGAATGGGCTTTCAACCCCCTGACGATTCAGTGGTTATGGAAAACCTTTGGCAAAGCGGAGATCGACCTCTTCGCCTCCAAGGAGAACGCGCACTGCTCTCTTTTCTTCACGAAAAGCACGGACGCGCTCGCCCAGAGCTGGCCGAGCCGCCCCTTATATGCCTTTCCCCCGATCGCGATGCTGCCACAGGTCATCAGTCAGGTCAGAGAGGAGAAAAACGCAGTGCTGCTGATAGCCCCACTCTAGAAGAACCAAACATGGTTTCCAGATCTGATGCAAATGCAATCTGCACCACGGCCGATTCCACTGAGGCCAGACCTCCTCAGTCAGGCCAGCGGGATGATATTTCATCCCCGCCCCGATCTGTGGGCCCTTCATGCATGGCCCCTCAACGGGTTCCCAGGAACCTCACGAGCGGAGCACTAAAAACCATCGCTGAGGCGCGGGCGCCCTCCACGAGACGCTTATATGCCCAGAAATGGAAAGTGTTCAGTGACTGGTGTAATGCCAAGGGCCTGAACCCTGAAACATGCGAGATTACGAACGTACTAGCTTTTCTACAAGGGCTTCTGGAGGCGGGCCGCACCCCCTCCACGCTCAAAGTATATGTGGCGGCCATCACAGCGTCACACGACCCTGTAATGGAACGTCCATTGGGAAGAAACGACCTAATTATTCGTTTCCTAAGGGGCGCTAGGAGGATGAACCCTTCACGCCCCCCCTCAGTGCCGATCTGGGACCTAGCTACTGTCCTAGACGCTCTTAGAGGGCCCCCGTTCGAACCACTCCGAACCGTGCACCTTAAACAGCTCTCGCTCAAGACTGCGCTCTTGCTGGCACTCGCCTCGGTCAAGAGAGTGGGCGACCTGCACGCGCTTTCGACAAGCGCTGCCTGCCTAGAATTCGGACCTAACGACTGCAAGGTCGTCCTTAGACCGAAACATGGGTATATTCCTAAAGTGCTCACCACTCCCTTCAGAGCACAGGTTATCTCCCTAACTGCGCTATCGTCTCCAGCAGACGAACACGACGCTAATCTACTCTGCCCCGTTAGGGCTCTCAGAGTGTATTTGGAGCATTCTGCCCTATTCAGACAGACAGAACAACTGTTTGTATGCTTTGGCGGCCGTACGAAAGGTTCCGCCGTTTCAAAGCAGAGAATCTCTCACTGGATAGTTGAAGCTATAGCGCTGGCTTATGAAGCTAAGGGACTTCAATGCCCCTGGGGAGTCAAAGCACACTCCACCAGGAGTGTGGCATCTTCCTGGGCATGGTCGAGCGGGATACCGATCGAGGATATTTGTGCGGCGGCAGGCTGGTCAAGCTCAGCCCTTGAGCGTAAAATACACACTCAGCGCCTCGTTACGCTCATGGCGTTTAAAAAACGCGGCGCTCCCATTGAAAACAATTAGAATTTTACGCCAGGAGTGTGAAAAAACGCTTTGGTGGACACACGGCCTAAGGTGAATGGTTAAAATGAGTCGTTTGCGTATGGGACGTGTCATAGTGGACGTCCAGCCTACGGCACGCTTGTGTGATTATCTCGGCAGTTTAGGACATCGCACAAGATTTGCGTCAATACAGAAAACATTTAATCACTGGATAGGTTTTTTCGTTTAGTGAAATGTGGTTTATGTCAGCTGAATGGGCGGAACGCTTTTTAGAGAAGATAGGGCAACGTGTTTTTTTAGCACAATTCACACACCGCGGTAATTCAGGAGAAAAAAATCTCCAAATGCTCCAAGTGAAACTGCGGTCTTCCGACCTTTTACTATCGTGTCAATTGATTTTGAATATGCGCGAGGGAGAGAGAGCAACACAGCCCTCGTGTTGTTTGAAGACGTGAGAGTGCGCGCGCGCGGCCGGTGCGTTCTCTCTCTCTCTCTCTCTCTCTCTCTGCTCGTTTGCGCCCTGTCAAGAGCAGCAGTCATTCTATTCTACATCACTCACCGATCAAAAAAGGCTTTGCGGGACAAAAATTTGCTTTGGCAACCGCCAAAAAAAAATTCTATGCAGGAAAACCCCTGTTATTATGTCGAAATAAGGAGATATTATATTGAAATAACGACTTAATATCTCGAAATAACAAGATAAGTTTTCTTTTTTCTTCACCATGCGGCTTCCATAGAATACAGCCTGAATATAATTGATTCCAGACATTATGTTTGGGGGTGCTATCGGGGTGCTTTGGTCTTTCTTGGGGGTGCTGAAGCACCTGCTAGCCCCTCCCTAGCGCCGCCCATGCTAGATCGCGATCGACTGGTTGGGCACTCCTGCATTGGACAATACTGACATTGTGCGAGTGACAAAATTGTGTTGATCTGAATCGGATCCGAACGTCCATGTTATCAGACGTTATTTTGTAGTATTTGTATTTTATATTTATTTACTTTTTATGTCATTATTTATGTATTTTATTCCTTATTGACATTCTAAATCAACGCGCTGAATTGTAGGCGTTTTCTTTATAATGGTTTTCTATGGCAAAACAATTAACAGTTAACGAGAAACTGGACTCATCTTGCTTACAGCTTCGCTAATGGGGATCGCGGGAGACTCGAGCAACGAGAGTTTACATCAGTCGGAATCAGAACTCGATGTAATAGAAAAAAACAACAAGACGTCGTATTTGAAAGAATATCAGTTTAACTGAATAATTTTTGGACTCAACTTTCAACGTGTAACGTGACAGAATAATACACTAGGCTTTAGTTAGTTGGGGCCGTGCAGAAACTTGTGGTCGATGCTCCTACAGTTTAGTGAAGGCAAAAATAAACGGTGTATTGTATTTTTACAAAATATAGGCTAGGTATATATATTACTACACGTATCCTTATCTACATCCCTCTCATGGACTTATTGTGGTGACAGGTCATTCTCTCTTTTCAATTTTTAAATCAAAACAATAATCCTATTCTTGCATTTCTGCGGCTCTGGCGCGCTTCGGCGTGACGTCATCGGAATGCATTCTACTCGACGCGTCACTGGAGGCTTCACAGTTCTCACTGAAAACTCACTTTTGACTTGTTGCCCAATATATGTGTCGATATACGATTTTTGCATCAGTCTACAGCTTTTGATCAGTGTGCAGTTTTGAATCAGCTAAGTGTGCGATTCCCCATCAGGATTTTATTTTGATTAGCTGCATTTTTATTCAGTGTATGCTTTTTTGTTCATTGTGCAATTTTATATCCGTTTGGATCTGTGTCTGTTTCCAGATCTGTGTACAAGTACAGTTATATTGCACATTACAGCTGTCTGATCTGTGTATGGTTTCAGATCATACAATTTGACTAGTAGGATTTTGATCAACGTACTATTTTAGATCAGAGAATGAATAGCAATACATTTCGCAAGCTCAGGCCCCTGACACGTGTCAGTCCTGCTCAGACTGCTCAACCTGTGTGTGCTTCAGACATGCCGAGACTGAGTCCACACCCTCAGTTTTATTCAGGACTGAGTCCACAACCACCGGCTCAGAGGAAGACGACGACTGCACAACCTGTGTGTGCTTCAGACATGCCGAGACTGAATCCACACCCTCAGTTTTATTCAGGACTGAGTCCACAACCACCGGCTCAGAGGAAGACGACGACTGCTCAACCTGTGTGTGCTTCAGACATGCCGAGACTGAATCCACACCCTCAGTTTTATTCAGGACTGAGTCCACAACCACCGGCTCAGAGGAAGACGACGACTGCTCAACCTGTGTGTGCTTCAGACATGCCGAGACTGAATCCACACCCTCAGTTTTATTCAGGACTGAGTCCACAACCACCGGCTCAGAGGAAGACGACGACTGCTCCACCTGTGTGTGCTTCAGACATGCCGAGACTGAGACCACAACCACCGGCTCAGAGGAAGACGACGACTGCTCAACCTGTGTGTGCTTCAGACATGCCGAGACTGAATCCACAACCACCGGCTCAGAGACTCCCAGAAGGCTTTGTGACGTTGAGGGTAAGAAGACTATCATAGTATTGAATGTGTTTTTTGAACCATCATCGGTCATTATTAACATAAGCCTGCGTTCATATGTTGGGCATTGTATTAAGGTGTTTTCTTATTCTTATGTATCGTCTACAGGAGCTCATTATGAGAGAAAAGGCCAGGATCTCCAGCCGACAGCAGTCTGTCCAGCTTCCTCCTATCTCCGGCTCTTCCCGGCCCAGAGGTGAGCTAGTCCAGCAATCTGAACCCGGTTTGCTACATTTGATTTCAGAACTTATCACTTGAATACGAAGTAAACATAAGTTTCTTCATGAGAACCATATTAACGTGATGTTTTATTCAGGACTGAGTCCACACCCACCGGCTCAGAGGAAGACGACGACTGCACAACCTGTGTGTGCTTCAGACATGCCGAGACTGAATCCACACCCACCGGCTCAGAGAAGCACAGAAGGCATAATGACGATGAGGGTAAGAAGACTATCATAGTATTGAATGTGTTTTTTTAACCATCATCGGTCATTATTAACATAAGCCTGCGTTCATATGTTGAGCATTGTATTAAGGTTTTTTCTTGGTAACACTTTACAATACGGATGCACTAATATGCACCCGTATATTAGTGCTTGCAATGGTCATAATGACACATTTAATTAATAACAATTCATATATTACTTAATCTAATAATCATTTAGAATCTTTATTAGTTACTGATGCAGGAATCATTAATTAATGGTTAGTTCTTCAGGAGTCGTACATTAACACATGATTATATGTGCATTGGTTAAGCATGAATTAACGCATATTAGTGCACCCGTATTTTAAAGTGGCACCGTTTACTTATTCTTATGTATCGTCTACAGGAGCTCATTCGCCAGAGCAGAATTATTCCTATTGCTTTCGGCTCTTCCCGGCCCAGAGGTGAGCTAGTCCAGCAATCTGAAACATAACACTTGAGTATGAAGTAAACATAAGTTAGTTTCTTCATGAGAACCATATTAACATGTGATGTTTTATAGGCCTGTATCCACACACACTGGCTCAGAGGAAGACGAAGACTTCAGTTGAATACATGGAAAGGTCAGCACAATAGTACTGTCATGCCAATGTGCACAATTTATGTTTTCCTATTTTTGCATATGTAGATGTTGCATATGCACAGTGAAGATACTGCTTCTGATAACATTATTCATAGCCATCTCTGTTACTGTAATCCGCTTCAGAAAAGTCTGTGAACCTGAAAAAGAAGATGAAGATTCTGACGAACAGGACAATCTCAAGGAGCAGCAATATCAGGATGAAATGAAAAAGATGTAAGTTTCTTGTGCACAACCATGGGTTTGATTTCTTCGCACTCTCTATCTAATCTGTGAGAAGTCTGGGACCTGAAGACAGCAACAGTGTTTGACCCTCTTTTTGTTTTTGTGCAGGAAAAAGGAGGTAGACTGCATTACAGAGAAGGTAGACCACTTGAGAAAAGAGGATTTGAAATTGAGTAAGCTCATAGAACAGAAGCAAAAGCAACTAAGACAACTAGGGGATAGACCCAAACCTGACAGGATCGCTAGGAAAGTAAGTGCACAACGTGTCCCATCTAAAGCCATCACAGCATCACACACATCCAAATGTAATAAAGACTACGCTGATCTGTCACATGTGATCTCATCATTCTGCTTTTGTCTCACGAGTAGATGGAGAAGGATTACTTGGAGAGCTTTGGTCATTCCTGCAGCCCTGATTCTCCATCTAGAATTGAGAAAGCTTTAGAAGACATGGCTTTAATTGTGAAGAAAGACGAGGAAGCTTTGACACGCCTGAAAATAATACAACAGACTTTGAAAGACAATGAAACGCGGTAAGATATAAAAATGTCTTTATGACACAAAGCGATAAAGCTACTGTGATGATCATCAGTGGCTATTATAATTTTATGTTTTGAGTGACCTCTTGATAATCTCACTCTTGCTTTCTCTCTTTCACAGTGACAAGCTACAGAGACGAGCAGATTGGAAAGAACTGCAAGAGAAACTGAGGTCTCAAAGGGTAAGAAGACTATCATAGTACTGAATGTGTTTTTTGAACCATCATCGGTCATTATTAACATAAGCCTGCGTTCATATGTTGAGCATTGTATTAAGGTGTTTTCTTATTCTTATGTATCGTCTACAGGATCTCATTATGAGAGAAAAGTCCAGGATCCCCATCTGACCGCAGTCTGTCCAGTTTCCCCACAAATGAGCAATGAAGTAAGTTCCCTTTGAGAACGATCTCTCGTATTGCGTAGCTAAACGCTTATAGGAAAACTCCTTTTCTGGAGAATATTGAAGCCTTATTTTAAAACGCAGTGCAGCTGCACAGCGAGCGCAGGGCAGAGCTGACTAGCGCGCTCATTGGCTGTGCTGCGGGAACTGCACGAACCTATGGCGAAGCGGCTGAAGCGCGCAAACCAATCGTGGTGCTTCGCGCCTCGCACGCGTCGAAACCCGCCAGAGTGGGCGTGGCTTCTGGCTGTACAAGCAGGCCATTTCACCACAGGAATCAGATTTAATCTCCTTCATCGAACTCTCCACTTCGCTGATTCTCCTGCTGAAGCCTTCGCCGTCGACGAGCCCTTGCAGCGGCACGAGCGACCTGTAGCTGAGCAGTTCAGCGGACGCCAGCCTCCTGCTCTACACAGACTTTATTTAAAAGTTTTTATTTATTATTTTAAAAATGCATTATGCAATCAAATACAACAAAACATACATTACCAACATGATGCCCAACGTCCCCCCCCCACCCCACCCCCCAAGAACACTCCCCACCTCCGGCCGCCACACACATGCCATGCTCACCCTGTCTGTGGCGGAAAGACACAATCCCCAGGCCCCACACTCGCCCAGAACTAATCCCAACTGCATGATAGGGGTGTCGAAATTAATTGTTTCTACGATGCATCGCGATGCAGACGAGGACGATTCGTAATCGGTTCAGTAATAGACCATAACCGATTATAATGTACTGACGCTTTTCTGACGTCATTTGTCGCGGTAGCAAACACTGGCAGAGGAGGCGAGACGCGGGTGCGAGTTATTAAAAATGCTCCAACTACTTTAAAAGCATCTGGGCACATTTCAGCTCTTATGAACAACCTGGTGCACGAGCTGGAGAAGACACGCGTAGATACACATAGAATATGCAGGAGTAATACACTAACTTGATAAACCACGTTAGCCGTGTTCACCGCGAGCTGTTAGCGCCGGCAGAGTCTGACGGCTGTAGAGTCAGCGATGAGCTCCTGCGTCACCCGAATCCACAGCCAAAAACATCATCCACCGCCACAATAATGCTCTCTGATTTAAAGATCCGCACCTGATGGTCAAACTACAATTATTCTGTGTCGTTACGCGTGATTATAAATGGATGATCGTCACTTCAACAGCGGACTCGGCGACGGCTGATGTGCATCTCTAGGCTAACATTATACACTGATGAATGAGCGCTGCTTTTAAATTAACGTTTCTTTAAAACAAAATTGATTTTATTTCATTTTCTTAATTTCATAAACAGTCTTTACTCCTTTGAAACTTAAACTGGAATGTCACTGTTTCTGTCACTGCGACTTCCCGAACAGGCGAACACACACACACACACGCGCACGCACACATCACTTTTGAAGTAAAATTTAAAATTGAGGATACAGTGCATCGTAATGCATCGCGATATTGAATTGAACTGAATCGATGACATGATAATCGTAATCGAACCGAACCGTGAGACCAGTGTAGGTTCACACCACTGCATGACAGGGACTGGGGTCAAGAAGCAGTGTGTATACATACATACATACACACACACACACACACACATATATAAAGAGAGAGAGAGGGGGAAAACTTATATTTCCCTCCTCTTACCCCAAACAATTAATCTTTTACAAGTATTCAATTAGGTTTGATATTAACTAGTGTTGTTACCTTATTATTTACTTTATTTCTTTTTCTGCACTGAGAGTAGCTGTGACGGTTTTGGCTTTTTGAGTTGATGAGTAATACATTAGTTAAAAAGTCTGAGTGTGTTATTGGAAGCGAGTCTACCTTTAATGAAACCGGTTTGATCTGGATGTATTATAGATGGTGTGACTTTTTCTATTCTATGGGCTCGTGCTTTGGTGATGATTTTAATGTCTACATTGATTAGGGAGATCGGACGATAGCTCGACGGTAATGTTGGGTCTTTATTGGGTTTGAGAAGGAGTGAGATTGTGGCAGTGCTTATGTTATCCAGTAGTTTTGATTTCTGTTTTGATTCATTTATCATTCGGATGAAGAGTGGTGATGAAATGTAACTCAGCAGGGAATCCATCAGGACCTGGTGCTTTATTGTTCGGCATGAGTTTTAGGGCATTGAACAGTTCATGTTCTGTTATGGGAGATTCAAGAGTATTTATCTGAAGTGTACTGAGTTGAGGGAGATTAATACTGGTGAGAAATGAATTGATGTCTTTCTGATTTGGGTCTTTTTCTGAGGAATATAATTTACTGTACATTTTTTGAAAGATTTGGTTTATTTCTTCCGGTGAGTTGGTGGACTTTCTCTGCTGTGTCCGTAATTACTGGTATTGTTGTTTTTTCCTTATTTTGTCTGATTTGATTTGCCAAATATTTACCAGATTTGTTACAGTAGTGGAAGTCTTCTTGTCTTAGCCTATGTATTAGGAATTGGGTATGTTTATTGATTCATTCATTTAATTTAAATGTACATTTTCTTAATGGATCCTGTGTTTCTTCTGTTGGGTTATTTATGTTAATGTCTTCTAGTTGTTTGATTGTTTTGTTCCAGAACTACTACTTGTTCCTTTTCTTTCTTTTTTTTGTAAATGGAGAGTGAAATAATTTTTGCTCTTAGTTCATCTTTTCCTGCTTCCCACAGAAGAGATGGAGATGATTCTGGGGTGTCATTCATCTCTAGATAGCATGTCCACTCTCTCTTAAAGTAACTGTCAAATTCAGGATCTTCTAGAAGAGATGTGTTTAATCTGGTAATGGGTTTATGTGGACTGGTTATATTCCATTTTAATGTTACCCGGGTAATGTTACCATGATCACTAATGACTATTGGATGGATCTTTGATTCAGAAATATTTGATATGATAGAATTACTGGTGAGAAAGAAATCATTGTGGGAATATGAGTGGTGGACTGGAGAGAAAAATGAGTATCTTTAACATTTGGATTCTGTAGACGCCAGCAATCGCCAAGACCAAAATCACTCATGAACTGTTTTATGGTTTCTGTAGATTGCTAAATGCGTTTATTGCCTGAACTGTTAGATCTATCTATTGTTGGGTCTAGAACTGTGTTGAAATCACCCACTATTGTGACTGGACAGTTAGAAAGGTTTGAAATGGAGGAAAAAATGTCTGGAAAAAAGATGGGTCATCTGTGTTTGGGTCATATAGTTTGCTAATTGTAATTGGGCTATTATTAATAGAAATGTTTATGATAATGAATCTTCCTTCGGGGTCTGTAACAGTGGTGTTATGAACAAATGAGATTTTTTTACTTATTAAAATGCATACACCTCTTTGTTTTGTGTTGTAGTGAGCCGAGAATAAATGGTTGTACTTTGATGATTTAATTTTGTTATGATCTGATTCTGATAGATGTGTTTCTTGTAGAAGGCGGATGTCGGCTTGTAATTTATTTAGATGATTCAAAACTTTGATCTTCTTTGTCTGAGAACCAAATCCGTGAACATTCCAGGTTACAAAAGTAATAGATGACATGTTTCAGTGAAAATTAAACATAAACGTGTATTAATGTGTGGGCCTGTTAGTACTGTATATGTGTAAGTGTGAGTGTATGAGTTTAAACAAGTATGGCAGTGCCTGTGTGTGTGTGCATAAGGCAATGTTGTTGGGAGATTAACATAAATACAAATACACAAGTGACTCAATGTATTCAGCAGAAAAACAACAAAAAACTTAAATACATACATAGGGTGGAACATGGGGAGGAGGGGCACGAGACCTAGGTGCTAAAGTAAGAGCACATCTAAGAGAGAGAGAGAGAATGAAAAAGAGAGAGAGAGAGAGAGAGTTTAGTTACATTTGTGATTATGGCAGTTACTGACTTTAAGTGACTCTAAGTGTTCAGGAAAGCCATGGAGTAATGTACTTATCACGATATAACTGTCCATCTATAGTATATCCACTGTAATGATTGCCTTTTTCCTTCGTTCATTTTCTGTTTTCAGATTGGGAAAAGTTGTTTTCGTCGTTCAAGAATGACCTTTGGGTATTGTTCGTTGAGTCCATAGTTTGTGCCTTTAAGTTGCCTGTCTTGCTTCTGAACCAGTTCTTTGTGTTTGTAGTGTTCGAATTTCGCGATGATCAGTCGTGGTCGATTGCTATTGTTTTGAGATCTCAAACGGTGCACACGTTGAAAAGTGATGGTCTGTACAGTTTCGCCTGGCAATTTGAGTTGTTTTATCATAAAGTCCTTGACTGATTTTTCGGGGTCGTCTGGAGTTTGTTCTGGGATACCTGCGAAAAGTAAATTGTCCCTCATGCTGCGCGTTTGCAAATCCAAAATATTTTCTTTCATGGTTTTGTTTTCTGCGACAACGGAAGTGAGTTGAGTGGTAAGTGTGTGAACTGAGTCCTTTAAAAAGTTATTTTCTTTAGTGAGAGTGTCTAATTGTTCTTGACTGAATTCTTAGCTGTGCCTCCTCCGCACTCACACTCCACACACACACTTCACACCTCACACAGACACACACACACACTCACACACACACACACACACACACTCCACTCTCACACTCCACACTCCACACACACTCCACACACACACTCCACACACACACTTCACACTCACACACACACACACACACACACTCCACTCTCACACTCCACACTCCACACACACACTCCACACACACACTCCACACACACACACGGAGGCGGCGTCAAGTCTGTGTAGAGCAGGAGGCTGGCGTCCGCTGAACTGCTCAGCTACAGGTCGCTCGTGCCGCTGCAAGGGCTCGTCGACGGCGAAGGCTTCAGCAGGAGAATCAGCGAAGTGGAGAGTTCGATGAAGGAGATTAAATCTGATTCCTGTGGTGAAATGGCCTGCTTGTACAGCCAGAAGCCACGCCCATTCTGGCGGGTTTCGACGCGTGCGAGGCGCGAAGCACCACGATTGGTTTGCGCGCTTCAGCCGCTTCGCCATAGGTTCGTGCAGTTCCCGCAGCACAGACAATGAGCGCGCTAGTCAGCTCTGCTCTGCGCTCGCTGTGCAGCTGCACTGCGTTTTAAAATAAGGCTTCAATATTCTCGACAAAGTGTATAGCTATGCAATACTCGTTTCCTTACTCTCAGGGAACTGAAGTTACGTTAGTAACCGAATACGTTATTTACTTAGTTACTGGCCAGTTGATAATACCTTGAATATCAAAATCGACTGCTGGCGGTAGATCCTTTTCCTTTCCTTTGTCCGGGAAGCAGACACACTCTGTCAGTTTAAATACTAAAAACACATCTCTAACCTGGCATACACATAGAACACTATACATTCCTATTATTCAAATCAGTAAAATTATTATTAGGCTGCATAGATTAGGTCAGCCGGAACCGGGAACACTTCCTATAACACCTGATGTACTCGCTACATAAGAAGAATGGCATCTACGCTATTGTTAGGCTTTTTATTCCGAGGTTAACTGTAATCTGCCGGATCCGGGCCGTGCCCAGATCAGATGGAGGACCTGCGCCTGGACACGGCCACAACGCATGATGTAGCGTCAGCAGAGGTTGTGTCATCTAGACTCTCCCCTGCGAGGGCCTCAGCAACTCGACAGCCATTGAACAACAAACAAATCAGAAACACATTCAATTAAATCATCATGCAATACTGTCACAATTATGTCTGTCTTGTCTGCACCTGTTCTTGTTAGTCACTGATTAGTTAACCTTCATTAACCTGTGTCTATTTCCCTCGTTTACCCAGTGTATTTATTCTCCTGTTCAGTTGAGTCCCTTGTCGGTTATTGTTCGTGTCAATGTGATACACACTGTTGAGTCCTGTTCACTTGCCTGTGTACTTGCCTGTGTACTTTAAAGGGGTCATATAATGGTACATGCACTTTTACAAGTTGATTATACTGAAATGTGTGTTGGCAGTGCCTGTACACAACCATAATATAATGATAAAAATCCATCCAGTGTTTTTGTTTTAATCTCCTTATATGTTTTCCCCTGCCTGAAATTGAGCCGTTCGATCTTGTGACGTCAATAAATCGGATGCCCCTCCCACGATTGATGATTGACAGCAGCGTTTCAACACAGACCCGCCCTGAGCGAGCTGTCATTGTAGTCCGCCATTGTTGATACACTGGAGCAGAATGGCGTCTAAGCGATTGTGGTGTTCTGTTCTTGGGTGTAATAATAAACACAGCAGTCATTTTAATGTTCCTAAATTCGAC
This sequence comes from Gila robusta, assembly GCA_030770095.1. Classification (NCBI taxonomy): domain Eukaryota; kingdom Metazoa; phylum Chordata; class Actinopteri; order Cypriniformes; family Leuciscidae; genus Gila; species Gila robusta. Next base: position 71,691 of record JAVALU010001744.1, on the reverse strand, counting down.
CGCTGAAGACGCAGACGCAGAGTTTTATTTTTGAAGGGAATATTCCCAACGATCTACGTAAATGCTTTTATGTTTGCAATTGATAACAATTGATAAAACTGACATTTTGGCATTAATGTGCGTGTTATTATTCAAGCGCGAAAGAGAACTGGATTCTGGCACGCTTTCTGTGAATGTCCTGACGCACAGACAGCGCGCCAGAATCCAGTTCTCTTTCGCGCTTGAATAAGCGCGATACCGGCTCATTAGAACTTTCAGTGAGCTATTTTTAGAGTGTGGACTATGCGGGCGCGATGTACCTGGACGCGGACGCGCGCATCGGCACTCCTGCTCCTCCGTGGCGATGACGGCGTGCGGTTAAAAAAATCGTAACAAACGAACTTGAAAGTGGGGGGGACACAAACGGGATTTTGAAAACTGGGGGGGATTTGAAAACATGTCCCCCATGGCCCCATAGGAAATTACGCCCGTGGGTTAAAGGCTAACGTTAGCTATCAAAATATTTTCGGGGAAAAAAGGCGAAAAAACATACAATAACGGCTCAAATTTTGTTACAAACTATCTTTACAAATATTAAATGGACTATTCATATGTTGGTGTATCAATGAGCTATAAAGTAGTTTGATTAAAAAAGAAATCGAATGAGTATGATTCGCTAAATAAAATTGACGATACTCACGTTTTGGCCTAAGTTCTTCACATGTTTATCCGATCCAATTTGATAGGAGGCGCTGTCTCGAAAAACGAGGGGTCTGAGAATGCGGGACTCTGGGTGGGGGACTGTAACCATAGACATCATATAGGTAGACGCCCTATCGACCGCTACTGCCTATTGGCACGGACGAGAATTGGAGCCGCCATCTTAAACCGGTCATCCGCTCCGCTCAGTGTAATCTGAATGGCAGGTGAAATGAGCTGTCAGCGCATTAAATTAATCATATCTCACTGAATACTGAACTGATTTTCACGCGTTTTTTTTGCTGCAAAGGTCATTCATGTAGCTATGATACAGGACACATGGTTCGGCGTATTTTAATATCCATAGTAGGCTTAACAGTAATATAATATTCTGATATAAGATATAAAGTGACCAGACACATTATGTGTGATGAAGGATATAATGTATTTTATAAATCACACACTATAAATATAATAAAGAAGCAGAAACAGATAATTGCAGTAAAGTAAGATATTTTAATAAGTTGAAGAAACAATTTATGATTTGTGACACGCACATACACACGAACAGACACACAAACAAACACGAACAGACACACACACACACACGCTCTCTCTCTCTCTCTCTCTCTCTCTCTCTCTCACACACACACACACACACACACTTTCACACACAGAACGCAGCCACCGAATCCACCGAACGCAGCCACCTGTAATAAAAATTGAGAAGAAGCTTTTCAACGTGTTTGCATCAGTAATTTCTAAAAATTAAATTCGGACAACATTAAGCCTATACCTTTTTTATTGTATGTGGATGTGGGAGGGGAAAATGTCGAGACTAAAGCCCTATTCGGATTAACTTTACAAGGGTAGATGGAGTAAGTTAATAATGTAATTTTACCACAGGACTTCTGTAATATCAATAGCCAAATCGCATGTGATAAGATATAGGTTATCAATAACACTAGAAGTTGGAGGGGTAACTCAATTTGCACATCGCTGTCATGCGTGTATTACATTGCTTCCTGATATCATGTGCGCAAACACAAATAACCTATACAACAGGGCAGTTGAATGCTTATCTGATAACCTAGAAGCTCTTGTAATTATTACTTTAACAGTTACCCCACCTCTCCATGCCGGGTGAACACCGGCTGATGCAGTAAACAGCATTTCACAACGATTTCAGTACAGTAATAGCAAATATCCTTGCTCCTTCTCGATTATCTGGTAATATTCTATTCACAAAATACAACCAATAGTACGGTAATGTTAAGACTTACTTGTGAAAAGCCCTATTTTCGATGGTCCGGCGATTAGAACAGGAAAATGCTCCACAATGCTCTGGCATCTTATCTGCTGCCACGCAACGAAACTAGGATACGACCGGTTCAAGATGGCGGCCGGATTTCTCGGTTTCCAGCGGCCAATAGGGCATCTAGTCTCTATATGATATCTATGACTGTAACGACTGTAACTGCAGGCTCCGAGTCTGCAGCTTCATACTACTCACCGGTTGCTCAGATTTCATCAGGTTTCCAGCTGGACAACTACTTTCACACTGCTGTCTGAAAATTGTTGTATTCGCAAAAATACTACCATTGCCTGTTTCGGGTGTATAGTTCTCTTATCTCTTTCTTGGATATTATACTGTATATTCTACACACAGGTTACAAGCGAGTTTGTTCTCTTTCATAGTAGCTTTCATCTCAATAAAGCTTGTCTGCATCTATCTTCCTCTCACATAAATTTTTTTTTCAATCAATTTAAAGCATCCTTGCTGAATAAAATTATTATTATAATTTTTTTTTTTTATCTAACTGACCCAAAACATTTGGGCTATATTATAAAGCTTTAAACCATTACAACATCTGCAGTAAACATCAAAATGTCACTAGATAAAAAATAAAACTACAGTGCTGAGAAAATTAATGCTAAATACTGAAATGAAAATAAAAAAGTAGTGAAACGGTAAGTGAAAACTTTGAAAAACAAATACTAAACACAAAAGACTAAAAAATAACAATAATTACATTAAAAAATACAATAATCTATATGGTTTGCAGTTTCACCCAGGCCATAAGTGTACATTGCACAAACTTTGCCCAACTTGTCTGGGAAAAGGGGGTTACAGGGCTTTTTACACTTGAAGCTAAGTGGATACAACACCTCATTTTTACCTCAGTATTACTAGCACGAGCCGTTTGACACTTATAAGATGTATTGCATACATTGTGTGTTGTTACATTGTGTTGATGAGTTAGAATAGAAAGACAAAACGCTAACATCTCACCACTGAAATTGAGGCTAGCTAGCCCATCGTGATCTGTTGTACAAGAGCAAGTTCGTCTGAACAAAATCTTAACGCTACATTTTTAATGATTAAAGCAAAGTTTAATTCTCAAGAACGCAGCTTTCTGGTCACCGAGAAAGATTTCTTTGACTCCGCTCTAGAATATTTGGTCATTATTTACTTTGGTTGTCAAGGAAACTGCAGTTATTGACTCGAGAACCGGTAGGCCTGTGTGTGCTGCTGAGAACTGCTGAAACCTTAATTCAGTCGACAAAACTAAAAAGTCGATGCATGTCTCCAGTATGTTTAATACGTTATGTTTTGATTAACACATTATAAAGTGATAATACATTAATTATGTGATAAAACATGTTTCCAACATGTTTTATTTTATTGCAATTATTGATGTTCAACAAAATATGCATTTCTTCCCTCTGAAAAATTAGCACGCATTTCTCGGTTCTGTGCTGGTGATTTGAGAACCGCTGTACCTGTGCGTTCAGTAGTTCGCGCATGCGCAGTATCGGCTGCTCGTGCTCATCACAGCATGTCTCAGTTCAGTGAACTGTTGGAGTTCCTAGAGTAAAATATACTCCGGGATATTGGTTTATTTTGAGTAGGAGGGACTGTCAGGCATGTCTGAAAGTGAGTAACTTTAGTAACTTGTGGATCAGTGCTGACTCAAGACCCGAACTGTTTCGAACGATTCAGTCCGATTTAGTGTACTGGTTCGACCGGTTCACTAAAAAGAACTGGTTCAAAGGAATGATTCGTTCACGAACTGGACATCACTACAAACAGAGCGAGTGAGCAGGGCTGGAGCGAGGACTGTACTTTATAATGTGATAACTTCAACTTAATGACAGCGTTGTAACATTTATGTGGCCACACACACAAAGTCACCAGTGAAAGGAGTGCTCTTGGTCTGACTACGAGCCTGTCTCAACAAAGATGCTAGCTCTGGCTTTGCCATTGTTAATGTGGCAGCCAATGTGGATGGCAGAGCACAAGAGGACGCTCTTCCAGCACTGGAGCTCCCTCTGCTGTCCATAAGGTGCCTCTGCGCACCAGCCATTTCAAACCCAGCCTCCAGTATTTGGCCCACGCCTCCTTATTTGCATACACTCCTCAATCCTCAATCCTCAAACGCCCAATCCTAAATACCAAATTCCCAATCCTAAATGCCCAATCCTAAATGACTGAATGCCCAATCCTAAATACCAAATGCCCAATCCTAAATACCAAATTCCCAATCCTAAATCCTAAATGACTGAATGCCCAATCCTAAATACCAAATGCCCAATCCTAAATACCAAATGCCCAATCCTAAATACCAAATGCCCAATCCTAAATACCAAACGCCCAATCCTAAATCCCTAAATGCCCAATCCTAAATCCCTAAATGCCCAATCCTAAATCCTAAATGCCCAATCCTAAATACCAAATGCCCAATCCTAAATCCCTAAATGCCCAATCCTAAATCCTAAATGACTAAATGCCCAATCCTAAATACCAAATGCCCAATCCTAAATCCCTAAATGCCCAATCCTAAATCCTAAATGACTAAATGCCCAATCCTAAATACCAAATGCCCAATCCTAAATACCAAATGCCCAATCCTAAATACCAAATGCCCAATCCTAAATCCCTAAATGCCCAATCCTAAATCCCTAAATGCCCAATCCTAAATCCTAAATGACTAAATGCCCAATCCTAAATACCAAATTCCCAATCCTAAATACCAAATGCCCAATCCTAAATACTAAATGACTAAATGCCCAATCCTAAATACCAAATGCCCAATCCTAAATACTAAATGACTAAATGCCCAATCCTAAATACCTAATGCCCAATCCTAAATCCCTAAATGCCCAATCCTAAATCCTAAATGACTAAATGCCCAATCCTAAATACCAAATCCTAAATCCCTAAATGCCCAATCCTAAATCCTAAATGACTAAATGCCCAATCCTAAATACCAAATGCCCAATCCTAAATACCAAATTCCCAATCCTAAATACCAAATGCCCAATCCTAAATCCCTAAATGCCCAATCCTAAATCCTAAATGACTAAATGCCCAATCCTAAATACCAAATGCCCAATCCTAAATCTCTAAATGCCCAATCCTAAATCCTAAATACCAAATGCCCAATCCTAAATCCCTAAATGCCCAATCCTAAATACCAAATGCCCAATCCTAAATGACTAAGTGGCCAATCCTAAATACCAAATGCCCAATCTTAAATGACTAAATGCCCAATCCTTAATCCTAAATGACTAAATGCCCAATCCTAAATCCAATGCTAAATGCCCAATCCTAAATCCTAAATGACTAAATGCCCAATCCTAAATACCAAATGCCCAATCCTAAATACCAAATGCCCAATCCTAAATCTCTAAATGCCCAATCCTAAATACCAAATGCCCAATCCTAAATCTCTAAATGCCCAATCCTAAATCCTAAATACCAAATGCCCAATCCTAAATACCAAAAGGCCCAATCCTAAATCCCTAAATGCCCAATCCTAAATCCCTAAATGCACCATAAATGCCCAATCCTAAATGACTAAATGCCCAATCCTAAATGAATAAATGCCCAATCCTAAATACCAAATGCCCAATCCTAAATGACTAAATGCCCAATCCTAAATCCTAAATGACTAAATGGCCAATCCTAAATCCCTAAATGCCCAATCCTAAATTACTAAATGCCCAATTCTAAATACCAAATGCCCAATCCTAAATACCAAATGCCCAATCCTAAATACCAAATGCCCAATCCTAAATACCAAATTAATTTTCGACTTAGACTTTTAGTTTCAGATTTTGACTTTTAGTTTTCATTTAAGACTTTTAGTTTTAGACTTTTAGTTTTCAATCTGACCCAATAATCCCTCCATATTAAACTTCTGCCTAGCCACCCTAAAAATGTGTGATTAAGTGTAAGCTACACAAATTCGTGTTCGCTTCAGTCTTGTTATAATCAGATTCAGCGAGTTCTTCATTTTTCTTCATTGAAAGTTTTTTTAGGTCATAAATGTTAAACGAATGACAAAAATAATCAGGCAAACTAATATACTTTTGTCTAATTTCACCATTTTGAAGTGAAAATAGGCCTATGTAACGTTATTCATCACTCATGTAATGTAATAATTAGTTTACTGTCATTGTGAGGGGACAAGAAAAAATAATCCTAATGTATACAATAAATACAGTTTAATGGAAAAGTGCTTTTCCTTATATTTCTTTCAGGGCCAGTAAAAATATAGAAGGGGCCAGCAAAACTCTGATCTACTGGCCCTGGGTGTCAGGTTGTTGCAGGTAGCTGAAGACGAGGACACGGGTACTTGAATGCAGTTAGTTTATTAACTAAATAAACTTTCAGGAACATACAGGAACAACAGAAAACACTCCAGGACTTCAAATCACACAACCATACATTGACGACGACCAACAAACACTGAGGGAAAACACAAGGCTTAAATGAACAGGGACTAATAGGATAATAAACTGAACACAGGTGAAGAAACTGAACACAAACGAGGAGCGGGAAAACTAACAGGACTAAACCAAAATCACAGAGACAGGGGGAAACCAGATCACAAAACAGAACTCATAACACACTGAAACGTGACAGTACCTCCCCCCTCCCTGAAGGCGCGTCCTCGCGCCGTATAACATCCAAAGGGGTGGGAGGGTGGGCGCCCTGGAGGCTGACGAGGGCGTGGTGGTACAGGAACAGGAAGCCTCCAGGGCGGAGCTGGTAGCTCGGGGAACTGGGGTGGAACAGGCTGTGGACGTGGCCATGGCGGAGCAGGCTGTGGGCGTGGCCAGGGCGGAGCAGGCTGCGGGCGTGGCCAGGGCGGAGCTGTCGGACCCTCGGGCGTCCAGGGCGGAGCTGTCGGACCCTCGGGCGTCCAGGGCGGAGCTGTCGGACCCTCGGGCGTCCAGGGCGGAGCTGTCGGACCCTCGGGCGTCCAGGGCGGAGCTGACCCTTCGGGTGGCCATGGCGGTGAGGACCCTTCGGGTGGCCATGGCGGCGAGGACCCTTTGGGTGGCCATGGCGGAGATATTTCTTCAGGTGGCCAAGGCGGTGAAGACCCTTCGGGTGGGCGCCCCCCCCAAAATTTTAATGGGGAAATTGACAGGAAAGGGGGGATCCGGCAGCAAAGAGGGTCTTGGGCTGGGCAGGACCAGCGGTGAAGAGGGCTTTGAGCTAAGCAGGACCAGCGGCAAAGGAAACTCTGGGCTGGACAGGACTGGCGCAGGATCAGTGGGCTCTGGTGCAGGACCAGTGGGCTCTGGTGCATCTGGTGCAGGATCAACGGGCTCTGGCGCAGGATCAGTGGGCTCTGGTGCATCTGGTGCAGGATCAGTGGGCTCTGGCGCAGGATCAACGGGCTCTGGCGCAGGATCAACGGGCTCTGGCGCAGGACTGGACGGGACCAGCACATCATGGGACTCGGAACTGGACGGGACCAGCACATCATGGGACTCGGAACTGGATGGGGCCAGCACATCATGGGACTCGGAACTGGACGGGACCAGCACATCATGGGACTCGGAACTGGACGGGGCCAGCACATCATGGGACTCGGAACTGGACGGGGCCAGCACATCATGGGACTCGGAACTGGACGGGGCCAGCACATCATGGGACTCGGAACTGGACGGGGCCAGCAGCGAAGGAAACTCTGGGCTGGGCGGGATCAGCGGCGAAGGAAACTCTGGGCTGGAGGTGGAAGTAAGACCTGGGACTGAGGACCGGAGAGGGAAAACTGATTTTAACGCTGATCGCACTGATTGGAGCGCCGGATCCGCCATTTTTGCCCCCAGGTCCCTACTGTTAGAAACCAGCTTGCGGGCTCGGGGCCATACGAGAGTCTCAGGCTGAACAGCAGGCTCTGGCTCTTGCGGGCAGGCGATGGGCTCAGGCGCTGGCGGGCTTGGAACTGATTGGAGTGGGAGATCTTCTACGAGGTAGTTGGATCCACACGCCCACAGCGTGTGATCCACAAACTCCAAGAAGGACATTTTTAGGTTGGTCGTTCTGTCAGGGTTGTGCAGGATGCTGAAGACGAGGACACGGGTACTTGAATGCAGTTAGTTTATTAACTAAATAAACTTTCAGGAACATACAGGAACAACAGAAAACACTCCAGGACTTCAAATCACACAACCATACATTGACGACGACCAACAAACACTGAGGGAAAACACAAGGCTTAAATGAACAGGGACTAATAGGATAATAAACTGAACACAGGTGAAGAAACTGAACACAAACGAGGAGCGGGAAAACTAACAGGACTAAACCATCTATCACCGATTTGAACACAGAATTGTGGGATATCGTGTGAAGGATATAGATATGAGACATTAGCTAGCTGTGTCCCAGTGTGAAGGCTGCGTCCTCCGAAGGCCGCATTTGAAGGCCGATTGGCCGCATTTGAAGGCCGATTGCGTCACGATGAAGGCTGTCCCAATTCAAAGGCTGCATCCTCGAAGGCCGTATTCGAAGGCCGGTTGCGTCATCGCGCCGCGACGAAGGCTACCCTGATTCAAAAGCGACGCCAAATGCACCCTTCGTTTCCCCGTGAAAGGAACATAGACAGTAAAAGAAATGGACACAGCGACCCCGTTGATTTCAACGGTGAGAGTTGAAGCCCAACATGGGCACTCACTTCCTGATAGCCAAGCGTTCTGCGCAGGCTCAAACTGAGCTTGATGACGTAGATGTCACGTGAGCAACCTGACTGAGAGTTGTAAATCTTCTAGTAGCTTAACTTGGAAGAGACTTGTCTCTTAGAACACATGTATGCAACACAGCAAGACATTTTCGCGCGAGGGACAATATGCTAGCAACAAGTAAATTGAAGTAAAAGGGAAGATGAAATCACCGGGGGAGAAAAAGAAAAGAAAAAATCCAACAAAAAGTTATCACACTGAATTAACAAAATACCACCTATAACACAATACTTGTCTTGAATGATGATCAGAAGTTTCCAAGGTCGAAGTATCACGGCTCAGTCTCCAGAAATAAGGGCTTTGACTTGCAGGCGCAAGCAAGCTAATCTCGAACGGTCAATGACGTCAGAGTAAAGAGTAAACTCAAATTTACGGGGGGTTCATTTGTTCATTACTCATGTATGAACTAACATGAACTAACCATGAGCAACACATTTGTTACTGTAGGCTATATCTTAGTTAATACGTATAATACATACATTAAATTTACAACATCAACAAAACTAAAAATTTATTTTCCATAATTACCTTCTTGATTCTCACTGTTTTGTTTGGTGAAGTAAATAATATTTAGTAATATTATCATAATTTCCCTATTTTCATTTGATGTGTTGTGTTATGTATTCTAATAATTGTATCAACATATTTTCTTAGAATGCCAAGGAAAGAAAGAACAAAAACAAAAAAAATCAAGAAGTAATCATTTTTTTTTTATTTAGTGCCCTTTTTGGTCCCTCCGCCCCTGCCCCTGAGGAGGTCTGTGCACGCCACTGCTTCATATGTATTCACTTGCCACATATCGAATTATTTCCAATTCCTCAAAAACGTTGTTTAAATATTTTGTCGCGTTGCTTTTATGGACTCTGTCTATCTATGCCATGGGCTGACTTTAGACAGTAAAAGACTGCCTGCGAGACTGTGCGAGCTTCTCCTCCTGTCTATATGGTAATGTCTCTATTGTGCGACATAAAGTCGCGTGGTTATGACGCAATTTTTAGCCTATTTTTACAAGAATGGCTTCTACGGGGCCATAACGTAAGATACAAAGTAATGGAGCCTTTTATACATTGTCGTGTTTCTTTAGAAATAAATAATGGACAAATGGAGTCTTTGGACGCCTCAGATGTAAAGTTATTCGCTGTCAAAGTGACGCCAAAATGAATGGGAGTCAATGGAATGCTAACAGCAGGTGATAGCCAGCTACAATGGCGGCTCCCGCGAGGTTTCAACTTCCGGCTGATGGATTACCCGCTTGGTTTGAGCCTGCGCAGTCGCTCAGCCATCAGGCAGGAAGTGCAATAATCGGGCTTCAGTCTTCTCCGTTGAAATCAATGGGGTCGCTGTGTCCATTTCTTTTACTGTCTATGACGAGAACAGACGCGTTTACTCTGATCGTCTCGATCACGAGATCCAGTGAGACGCGCTTGATCAGCGAAGAACACAAATGTCTCAGTGATTTAAACCAGTTTAAAGGCAGATGAAACAGCGCTGACAAACAGGAGAAACACTGTGCGCAACGATACAGTCAGAATCTGAATTGATAATGAATCCATTTACCATGGATTTACTGTAACGTTAGCCTAGTAATATTAACTGCATCATGAAATGTGGGATATACAAATTGAATTGTATTATTAATGTAGAAAATGTATTAAAGGACTAATGGAATATAATTACAGTATTTAATATTATATTTAGGCTTCTGTTTTTCATAAATACCATAGAAACCATAAAGTTACATTTTGCCATGATAGTGAGGTGCTATAGGCCATGCCTGGTTTTATCTGTGGTTATGATCTAAATGCATGATACTAGATGACCAATGGTTAATTTTAATACAACTCAAACAGTCAGAATATTTTTATATTTTTTTTAACAGATGTTACTGTTTTTTTTAATGAACATAAATCTAACATAGTAGTATTTAGCTTGAGTTAGGATGCAGATTTACTGTCAACTCACTGTCAAATATGCGTCTTGAGACAAAACATGTAATATTAATATTGCAGCCTGCACTGCAAACTGCTGAGGATACGGGCCATCAAAGTCACTTTACACTAAACAATATCCCCCATTAGCACATGCAGAAACTAAGAAATATATTTTTCTATTCAGATATTTATTTTAAGGAAAAATGACAAATGTTTGAATGTTCTACCTCAGATTTGTGAAATGTTCTCCTGTTTGGCAAGTGTTTGTCATGATATGCTCTGACAATAAAGAGTAGTTTAAAACCACAATTAACGCTCTGGTTTCTACAACTTTCACTTACGAGCAAAATCTGCCTTTAAAGGTACAATATGCAGGATTTTTGCAGTAAAATATCCAAAAATCACTAGGCCAATGTTATATATTTTGTTTTGTTCATTACTTACAATATCCTAAATGTTTCCAACTATTTCTAAATCCTGAGAAAATTGCGATTTTAACCAAGGAAACGGGGCGTGTGAGCAGGGGTGAGGAGTCGCCAGTCAATGGCGTCATATCCGTGTTAGCCTCGGTTTCCGCCAGGTTTGCGCTCGCACTGTGATAGTAACCATGGCGACAGACGTGGACAACCGGGTTATTGTCGTTATGCCTAGCAAGACGCTCACGCTGTTGTTGTTTTGTTTAAACATTATGGACCATGGCAAGCAGACTTTGAGACAAAAAGAGGGCTAAAATGAAGATCAACATCTTTCGAGATGCCGAGAGCTCCACGTCCGCGACTTACTTCGACTTGACAGAGACGCGAGTGTTGCATGTACTTTTTTAGACAGGTGAGCAAATGTACATAAAACTAATCAATGTTATTTAGTTCAACATGATGAAATGTTAGAATATGATCTATGTTATTCTAATGTTGATCTAGCTTAACATACTTAAGCCTGTTTTATGCTTCTGCGTCGAATCGACGGCGTACCCCCGCAGACCCCTCTGCGTCGCTGCGAACCCCTCCGCCGTAGCTCGACGTGCACCTCCAAAAAATTGTAACTACGCGTCGAGGCGACGCAGACCACAAGGGCTGTGATTGGTCAGATGCACCGCAATGCAACTCAACCTGACGCAGAACCATAAAACGGCCACGACGCCGTAGGAGTGACGGCGTAGCTACGCCGTGGAGTTGACGCAGAAGCATAATGAGGCCTTTAGTCTCATACAGCCAACACACAACCTAACTAACAACATTCAACACACTCAAATGCCGTTTAGTGTGATAGTGTAACTGTTAGAGCAAGTGAAATCAGAATCAGAATCAGAATCAGAAAGAGCTTTATTGCCAAGTGTGCTTGCACACACAAGGAATTTTCCTTGGTACTGAGGCTTCCAGTGCACATATACAAATACAGATACAACAAGTAATAGTAATACAAATAGTAATACAAATTCTACAAATAAAATTATAAAAAATATGAAAATACTATAAAAATATATGGTCACAGTTGGGTTTTGTCAGAATAAACATTTATAGATAATGAACATATTTACAGTATTTTGTATAGTATGAATAAATATAAATATAAATATCACCTGAATTTTTAAGATATTGCACTAAACAGTGGGAGTATTGCACTTACAGGCATATGCCTTGGGAGATATGTTAACTGTTCAGAAGGGAAATGGCCTGTGGGAAGAAACTGTTCCTGTGCCGAGATGTTCTTGCGGCCAGTGATCTGAGTCGCCGTCTTGACGGTAACAGTTCAAACAGGAGGTGTCCAGGGTGAGTGGAGTCTGTGATGATTTTACCTGCTCTCTTCCTCACTCTGGAAGAGTACAGGTCCTGGAGGGATGGCAGGGGGGCACCAATGATCCTCTCCGCAGTCCGGACTGTCCGTTGTAGTCTCCTGATGTCTGATTTGGTAGCTGAACCAAACCAGACAGTGATGGAAGTGCATAAGACAGACTCAATGACGGCTGAGTAGAACTGAATCAGCAGCTCCTGTGGCAAGTTGAACTTCCTCAGCTGGCGAAGGAAGTACAGTCTCTGCTGGGCTTTTTTCACAGTGGAGTCAATGTGATTGTCCCACTTCAGGTCCTGAGAGATGATAGTGCCCAGGAACCTGAATGACTCCACTGCTTCCACAGTGCTGTTCATGATGGTGAGTGGGGGGAGTGCTGGGCTGTTCCTCCTGAAGTCCACGATCATCTCCACTGTTTTGAGCGTGTTCAGCTCAAGGTTGTTATAACTGCACCAGACAGCCAGCTGTTCAACCTCCAGTCTGTAAGCAGACTCGTCACTGTTTTGGATGAGACCGATGACAGTGGTGTCGTCGGCAAATTTCAGGAGCTTGACAGTGGGGTCTTTAGAAGTGCAGTCATTAGTGTACAGGGAGAAGAGCAGTGGGGAGAGAACGCACCCTTGAGGGGCGCCAGTGCTGGTGGTGAGAGTCCTGGATGTGTGTTTCCCCAGTCTCACTCGCTGCTGCCGGTCCGTCAGGAAGCTGGTGATCCACTGACAGAACGAGGATGGTATGGAGAGCTGGGTCAGTTTGGCTGTGAGAATATCAGGCATGATGGTATTGAAGGCCGAACTGAAGTCCACAAAGAGGATCCTTGCATAAGTCCCTGGTCTGTCGAGATGTTGCAGGATATAATGCAGTCCCATGTTGACTGCATCATCCACAGACCTGTTTGCTCTGTAAGCAAACTGAAAGGGATCCAGCAGGGGTCCAGTGATGTCCTTCAGGTGGGCCAACACCAGTCTTTCAAACGACTTCATGACCACAGACGTGAGAGCGACAGGTCTGTAGTCATTAAGTCCAGTGATTTTGGGTTTTTTGGGGACAGGAATGATAGTGGAGCGTTTGAAGCAGCAGGGAACTTCACACTGCTCCAATGATCTATTGAAGATCTGCGTGAAGACCGGGGCCAGTTGGTCAGCACAGGCTTTTAAACAAGCAGATGAGATGCCGTCTGGGCCTGAGGCTTTCCTAGTCTTCTGTTTTTTGAAGACTCAACAGCGCTGCATTACCTCAAGTTTGATTCGTCTAATAAACTGACCTGTGTGAGTATTAATTCAGCACTTGCGTGTAGTTCGGTAGAATGAAATGTCCTTATTCCTTTATCCGCGGGACTCGCGTTGCATGTGGCGCTGGTATACGTCTAGCAATCGCGCCCTGCTTCACAACACAGTCATGTTAAAAACATCAGTGTATTCACTCATCCATAAAAGATCCATCAGCTTGACGACAAGATCCATACTTACTTAATGTGGAATACACGTCATCATTATACGCCTTTGTTATTGTAAGAGGTTAGCGACCCCTGGTGGTGAAAATTCTTGCATATTGTACCTTTAAACTTGAAAGAAATAAAGATTTGACATTTATCGTGATAATTATCGATATCGACTAATATAAAAAAAGTATCGGGATAATTTTTTTTGGCCATATCGCCCAGCCCTACATCAGGGAGCCGCTATCAATATGCGGGAGACTCCCGGAGACTTATTGTTGTTCTTATTATCATTTAGGGGGGCTTAGGAACATTTTGGGGTAGCTTCAGCCCCCCTAAAATAGGCCTAACGACGTCCCTGGTTGGTGGTGCAGGCTTGAACGGAGTGCAGCTGCTGTCCGTCATCTTGCTGTTTTGGTAAAGCACGTCTTGTACAACACTGAGCGCTCTCACTAGAGTGTTGCCCACAGCGCCGCCACTGGCTGGTGGGCTGAATCGATTCATAGGATTTGATGAATCGATATTGAATTGAGAAATAAATAATTGCAATGCATTGATGAATCGATATTTTTACCCAGCCCTATATGCACTCTTTCACGCTTTCGAGGCTATATAGATATAATCCGTTGAATAAAAGTCTAGTTTTCGTGCTGCTTTTTACACTGTAAAAAAAAAGGTTTAACATTACATTTAACATAGCTTAAACTCAACTCAGAAGGTGGCCCATTTTAACTGAAATGAATGGACCAATTTTATCTGAAACTAAAAATGCCTTTTTTTATATAAAAATCTGGATTAGCAAAATATCAGCACTTTATCTCACAGAGGCCATCAAGTCATGGTTTATGAATCATTATTTCTAAATGTCCATTTGTTTTTTTTTTATTTATCAACCTTATTAGTAAGATTTGATATCAGGCCACTTTTCTGGCGGTCTCAAAATGAGGCATTAGCAACATCAGACCAATACAATTATTAGCTAAATGTCAAGTACTGTTTTAGTTTGAAATTATTTGCAGTCATTGGCTGTTAACTTTTAAAGAGATAAGACACTCAAACCTTAAATGGCCCATTTTACCTGATGGCCCAATTTGCCTGATATCACCCCACTGGTGTGAGACATGTATTTTGTATTTTATTTTGATGATCAAGTATTTGTAATTTGCAACACAATACTTTTTGATGTATTTGTGCCCATCTCTGACTCTGAGGAGGTGTACTATCAATCTGGAGTGAAATTGGTCAGTGGGAATGGGGAGTTTTCTTTTTATACCAATCTGGGGCCCGTTCTTCATACGTCGCTAACTCAGTTAGCTGGATTTGATTGTTGGCGATTTGGCATGATCTTGGATTGTTTGGTTCTTCGAAGCTCATGCTAGACTTGCTGTCATAGCAACAGGTGCGCTAGCTTGAACCTGCTCGCGAGCAGCCTATTTCATGTTAACAGGATTAGATCCTGGCTTTATAATAATAAGCTGATACGGGAAGTCCTTTATCGCAGCACGATAGTGTACTTTTTTTTAGATATATAATTTTTCTCAAGAATCGTGAGGATGTCGTTTACATCATTAATTTTTTGGAAACGCACATTAAATGTTCGACTCGTCGGAGTTGGCCTTTAATAACAGCACAAACTGTGTGCATTGTCCTGAGATTCTTTGCGAGTGGCTCTTTCATCCAGAGATGCGGAGAACTTGAAAAGTGCTGTCTGTTGTGCCATTCGCAAAGTTTACCTGGCGCTCAAGCACTTTTAAGGGGGGTTTTGTGGCATTTCCAAGCCACTTAAGACCCAAGGTTGTACTAGTAGGCTGTAGCAGTTTTTTTGTTTTGTTTTTTTGCCAACGCAGGTACATTATAATTTTTAATGAAGATCATGCAATTATGACCATGCCGATTAATGACACAGTATGTCCCTCAGGCTTCCCTAATGTGATTGGTGCCATAGACTGCGCACACAGTGCAGTGAAGGGGATTCTGTGAACCGAAAGGGGGATCACAATGTAAATGTGTAGGTAAGTTACTATAGCGATTCTTAATATTCCAGATTATTAATATTATATCAAATTTTAAAAAAAGGCAGTTTGACAGACTAAAATCTCTTAGATGATGTGTGACTATGTTCCATATCACAAATGTGGAAGCAAAATGGATCTGTGCATGACTCAATAATTTTCAGAGATTCACATTATTTGAATGTGGTAAGGAAAAATATAAATATCAAGCTCACTGTGTTATATACACAAAGGCAAACAGGTGTTTTATGACCCCATTCCCTGACCCAAACCCCAGACCAGTTACAATGCAGCTCTAGCCAGGACAAGGGCACACAATGAAATTAACTTTGGCCAACTATTGCACCTGACAGGGCCTGTGACATTGCATGTGCCGTATTACACAACATTTGCCACCATCAGAAAAAAAAAAAACAACATTTCATTAATAAAAGACAAGACAAAAATGGTTAGTTCCTTGGGTTTTATTTCAATTGTTCTTTGTAAAGAAAATTTAGCCTGCAATAAGAGATATTATGCAAGGTCAGCAATAGTACTCTGTGTGAAATAATATTAGCACTTACTCTGAAGTTCATATGAAGCAACTCTATCTCTAGTGCCAGTTTTTTTTCTTCTTTAAGTTGTCAATTTTTTTTTCAAAATACTCTATTTTCTAGGGGTGGGGTCATGGGCGTAGGTTTGGTCTCAGCTTTGGTGGGGACACCCCCCCCCCCCATTCTATTCTTAAGAAAAAAAAGTGCATTAGATTAAACTGGGAAGGGTCATAAAACTTGCATATTGTTATCCTAGGTTTACTGCTTCTATTGTTCTCAATTGTAAGTCGCTTTGGATAAAAAGTGTCTGCTAAATGAATAAATGTAAATCTGTTGTGGTTTGATGCTGTCTTTCCTGCATACAAAATGGTTAATTAATTTTGTAGTCTATCCTATGGCTAGCAAGTTTAACCCTCCTACCAGATATTGTTATTTGGATATTATCAATCAAATAATGATTCATTATATTTGAATAACCAACAGTGTTAACTTTTGCCTTTTTAACATTGCCAACATGTTTTTCCAGCACATGTGTCTAGCAAGTAGGCTACACTCACAAATACGTTACACAGGGCTCTCAAGTCTCACGCATTGGGCGTGAGACACACGCATTTCAACCCGTTCACACGCTCACACGCCACACCTTGTATTTCTCACGCTGAGGAGTAAGGGAACTTGTCCCGCTATACAATTAATGGACGAGGCGCAGGCAAACGGAGGGAAGTTCTCTGCCGAGTTCATAGCATCTGTCTCGAGTTATACAGAGTTAAATGCTAGCTACCAGCCAATCAGAAATTAGAATTAGTTGTTTCCGGGTAAATTATGTGTTCCCGCTGCAAGCACGTTCGTTACTAGACAACACGCGCACACACGGAGTGGAAGTTGAAAGAGCACGATCTGATGAATGCGGTTTGCGGACATCTTCATTTATTTTTTATTTTTTTTTAGCATTTTGATTTTACGATTCCTGGACGATATCTCTTGCCTGTGATCAAAGACAGTGAGAGCTGATGTTGAGGAGTATAGCCAAATTCGTGCTAAATTATTTTTGATGCATTCAAAAACTCTCCAACTGCTTTTAAAGGGGTCATCGGATGCAAAATACACTTTTATATGGTATTTGCAAATAAATGTGTCTTTGCAGTGTGTGGACACAATCACCATGCAATGAAAAAAATCCATTCACTTTTTTTTAATCCTCAAAAAGCCAAAAAGTTGTTGCTCATTATCATTTAAAGAGACATGCACCGAAACGGGTCACTGTGAACAGAGCTGTTTTTGAAGAGGTAAAAAGGGTGTTGTTTTACACAACCATTGAGAAATTTTAACCAAAGTATGTTACAAACTTTACATGAAGACCCAAAAGAATCATACCAACTTGTGGAAAATGGGCATCCGATGACCCCTGTAAAGGTGACCGGTTTGGGTCTTGACATACATGCTCAGGGCAAGTTGTTATGACACAATGTTATGTACATTGAGCACTGATGTTCAGTTGGCTTGTTTGGGGTCAAATTTATTTTTATTTTTCAATAAATTTGTATTTTTTAAATATAACTATTTATTTTATTTGGATGAATTTGTCTTTTTATCAGATTTAACAATTGTTATAATTTCCATTTGTGCTGGTCAATTATGAACAATAGGCAAAATTGAACTGCTAGCAAAAATTGAAGCGAATTTGGTTGGGTCGAGGGACCGCTGCTGCAAATATTTGGGTGGCTCCTCCCCTAAATCTCACTCTAAACTTTTGATAAAACTTGAGAGCCCTGCGTTACATAAACAGAATGTAGAAACGAAAAATGTCTCAGATGATCCACTGTTTATGACTGCAAGATTCTAAGTTAAGGTAGGCTAATTAACATTCAGTGACTTGCTAACGTAGCATTCTATCATGATAGCGCGACTTCTATGAGTCTATCCGTGCTGCACACCCCTAATTAATGCTCCTAACCTTGAAAGATTGCAGAAGCTAGGTTTAACTGTAACAATATCCTGGGTAACCAGGATCACCAGTTAATACTATTTTCCACAGTAGAATCTGCATTTGAAAGCCTGGTCAGTCACTACTACTGCTAGTTATTTGTGTGGCTAGTTATTTTTGCCTACTTACACTCTGCTTTATGAAAAAGCTTTGTATGTCCCCTTTCTTCTTCTTGGGTGACATAGCTGATCTACAAAGTACAAAAAGGGGCAAAAAACTGGAATATTAAAATGTTTTACTCTGGCCTTTGTATATGGCAGGCAGAGAGACAGCCCTGGTAACTTACCGTCGGCGTCGTCACGCGCACACACACACACGCACACTCCACCCGCTCGCTGCCAGTGAGTGCAAGCACAAAAAGTAGTCCTGGCCCGCGCGTGTAGCCTGCCTGACAGATACCCCGCCGCTAATCAAATTACGGCGTATCTTGTACTGTCGTCGTCCTGGCCGTTGGAATCGATCCAAATAGCAGCGCAAATATCCAAATGCAGCGCAAATATCAAAATGCAGCGCAAATATCAAAATAGCAGTTCAAAGGAGCTTGCTAAATATTGGTGGGGACAAATTTGTCATCTCAAAATATTGATTGGGACTAGTACCTAGCGTCCCCCCCTAAACCTACGCCCTTGGGTGGGGTGGTGGGGCAGGGGGACTTGGGGTAAACCTGTCAACACAAGCCTTATGCAACAAACATTAAAAGGAAAAGTACAACACTGGCCACCTCTGTATCACTGCTTTGTGCAGACTCTTCTGTAGATGTGGACTCCTGCAACTCATATTGCATTCA
>JAVALU010001744.1:0-47500 GCA_030770095.1 Gila robusta | reverse complement strand
TATTTGCGTTATATGTAGGCCTATGGCTTATTGGTCTTTGTGTGTTGTTGCTGGTTTTACGTTATATGTATATGCATATTGGTCTTTGTGTGTTGTTGCTGGTTTTGCGTTATATGTATATGGCATATTGGTCTTTGTGTGTTGTTGCTGGTATACGTTGCAAATAGAGGGGCGGCACAATTGTTTTTCGCCTAGAGCGGCAGAAGTGCACGCGCCGGCCCTGATAGTAAATGTTAACTAATCTAATTAAGTTACCGATTTTTTATACACCGATTCAGAGGTCTCCTGAGTTCAGTGTTGGACAGGTCAGTTGTTTTAACTATTCATTAAGGCCGTGTGTCCACCAAAGCGTTTTTAGCCGGCTGAAAACGCTAGGCGCTCTGCTGAAAACGCCTCCCAGATAGCAAACAGTCATTGAAACTATGTTAAATCAACATTCCGTTGTCAACATTAAGTAATTGAATCAACATCGAACTCTGATGTTGATTCTACATCATTTTGCACCCTGTTTTAATATTGAAACAACATTGAAATCCTGTCCATAGATCAACGGAATTTCAATGGTATTTCAATTATCAGGAATATTGAAACAATGTTGAAATTTCAACTGAACTAAGGATCAACGTGATTTCAATGGAATTTCAATCGTTTTTAAATGTTAATTTTAAATGTAATGCCATAAATTAAATAGCCTGCTTTATCTACAGCCAGGATGTTAAAAGTAATGGAACATTTGAAATCTTGTATAAAACACTGAACACACCACACTATTTAAAAACAAATTCATTTTTATTAGCCTTTTAATTTAATTATTTGTACTTTATTTACAATTCAATGTCGTCTGACGCTGGAATATTTTGTCGTCCAGTCCCTCCTGCCCGGTCTGGCGCATAGCGCAGCCACTTTTGCACAGCCTGTGCAAAAGTGAATTGGGTGACGGCGGCTGTCCCCATCTGCTGAGTAAGAGCATCTAAAACAGAAAATAAAATCACAATGCAAAAAATTAGCATTTAAGTTAAACAGGAGATTATATTTATTTGTATTGGTACATTCGTGCCGCGAGATGAAGTAGCCTATGTAACGTGGGGCTAAGCCCTCCCAAGTCTCCCCTTGACGCCAGGCCTGGTTGTCAAGCGCTATAACAGTGCGCACAAAAATCGTGATATCGCATAAGCACTAGTACATTCATATTTTGGATTTGTATTACGACAAGATGGTCTAATCGGCATTCCCAGTTACAACTCGAGACAGTTCTGCATTGAATAAAGTAAAGTAAGTCATGTCTTCTGTGTAATTCTGGCCCCGCCACGGTCACTTCTGTGGGTAGCGCTAGGTGGAGCACTGCTAGCGTTGGTTCCGCCGGTGTTCTCCGGCGGTCAGAAGAAATAGCGGTGCTGTGTTAATAGATTTCACGACACAAGCAATGGGTAGGATACAGACATGTATTTTGAGCTAAATATCACAAAAATAGACTGGACTCGGAGGTTTTGCTATCTTTATAACCTAGAAGAGAACTACAAAGTAGGTCTAGGCTACTTTTGGCAGATTTTGACACAGTGGTAAAACAAAAATCTATTTCCTGCAGCACTGCGTCGGTTACTACACTAACCATCATGTTAACGATCAGCCTAACAGTATTTGATTTGGTACAATTCATTCATATCAAACATTAAGCAAGCTTACCTTTAGGCTTGTGCCAAGGGTCCAGAAATGAGCTGTGTCCGGTGCAGTACGTTGGTATAACACCCGTTGATCTCCCGGTCAACCAAAAATCTATTGATTTTCAATCATATTTCCCGGTCAACTATATATCGATGCATTTTCAATCATATTTCCCGGTCAACTATATATCGATGCATTTTCAATCATATTTCCCGGTCAACTATATGTCGATGACTTTTCAACAACAGCGTCGTTTCCCGGTCAACTATAAATCAATGACTTTTCAACACATTCAGCGATCGCCCGGTAAACCAAATATCAATGCTTAATCAATCATAAAGATAACTATAGATCAATGTTGTTCCAATATCGTTGCCATCAACATTAATAACATCAGGTTTTCATCGACAGGGTAATGGTGATTCAACATTAATTTTGCATTGAAATTTCAATATCAACCATAATGATGATTCAGATGGAAAAACAATGTTAATTCAATGTTGGCTTGCTGTCTGGGCTAGCTGTGGGCGCTTGAGAGCGTTTTGGCAGCGCTGCGTTTTTTCAGTTGAGACGATTCGTTGCTATGATACAGAATATCCGCAGCACAGTTTACTTGTAACTGATTTCGTAGATAATTTGTTTCATACTAAAAATGTATTTTTCATCCATTTTGTTCGGTTAGCTCTGCTGGTTGATGTCGTTGTACAGAAAGAATGTTGTGACAGTTGGTCGGTGTGATATTTGTCCCGCCCTCCTCCACTGTGATTGGACGGCTGTGTAAAAAGTGACAGTGATGAGCGCAGCGTTTTACCCAAAGTTGAACAGTTTTTCAACTCTCGGCGACCAGTAAAAAACGCCGGCCGCTCAGCGCTTGAGCGTAAAATACACACTCAGCGCCTCGTTACGCTCATGGCGTTTAAAAAACGCGGCGCTCCCATTGAAAACAATTAGAATTTTATGCCAGGAGCGTGAAAAAACGTTTTGGTGGACACACGGCCTAAGGTGAATGGTTAAAATGAGTCGTTTGCGTATCGGACGTGTCATAGTGGACGTCCAGCCTACGGCACGCTTGTGTGATTATCTCGGCAGTTTAGGACATCGCACAAGATTTGCATCAATACAGAAAACATTTAATCACTGGATAGGTTTTTTCGTTTAGTGAAATGTGGTTTATGTCAGCTGAATGGGCGGAACGCTTTTTAGAGAAGATAGGGCAACGTGTTTTTTTAGCACAATTCACACACCGCGGTAATTCAGGAGAAAAAAATTTCCAAATGCTCCAAGTGAAACTGCGGTCTTCCGACCTTTTACTATGGTGTCAATTGATTTTGAATATGCGCGAGGGAGAGAGAGCAACACAGCCCTCGAGTTGTTTGAAGACGTGAGAGTGCGCGCGCGCGGCCGGTGCGTTCTCTCTCTCTCTCTCTCTGCTCGTTTGCGCCCTGTCAAGAGCAGCAGTCATTCTATTCTACATCACTCACCGATCAAAAAAGGCTTTGCGGGACAAAAATTTGCTTTGGCAACCGCCAAAAAAAAAAATTCTCTGCAGGAAAACCCCTGTTATTATGTCGAAATAAGGAGATATTATATTGAAATAACGACTTAATATCTCGAAATAACAAGATAAGTTTTCTTTTTTCTTCACTATGCGGCTTCCATAGAATACAGCCTGAATATAATTGATTCCAGACATTATGTTTGGGGGTGCTATCGGGGTGCTTTGGTCTTTCTTGGGGGTGCTGAAGCACCTGCTAGCCCCTCCCTAGCGCCGCCCATGCTACCAGTAGATCGCGATCGACTGGTTGGGCACTCCTGCATTAGACAATACTGACATTGTGCGAGTGACAAAATTATGTTGATCTGAATCGGATCCGAACGTCCATGTTATCAGACGTTATTTTGTAGTATTTGTATTTTATATTTATTTACTTTTTATGTCATTATTTATGTATTTTATTCCTTATTGACATTCTAAATCAACGCGCTGAATTGTAGGCGTTTTCTTTATAATGGTTTTCTATGGCAAAACAATTAACAGTTAACGAGAAACTGGACTCATCTTGCTTACAGCTTCGCTAATGGGGATCGCGGGAGACTCGAGCAACGAGAGTTTACATCAGTCGGAATCAGAACTCGATGTAATAGAAAAAAACAACAAGACGTCGTATTTGAAAGAATATCAGTTTAACTGAATAATTTTTGGACTCAACTTTCAACGTGTAACGTGACAGAATAATACACTAGGCTTTAGTTAGTTGGGGCCGTGCAGAAACTTGTGGTCGAAAAATAAACGGTGTATTGTATTTTTACGAGTGTAGACAAAATATAGGCTAGGTATATATATTACTACACGTATCCTTATCTACATCCCTCTCATGGACTTATTGTGGTGACACAGGTCATTCTCTCTTTTCAATTTTTAAATCAAAACAATAATCCTATTCTTGCATTTCTGCGGCTCTCGCGCGCTTCGGCGTGACGTCATCGGAATGCATTCTACTCGACGCGTCACTGGAGGCTTCACAGTTCTCACTGAAATCTCACTTTTGACTTGTTGCCCAATATATGTGTCGATATACGATTTTTGCATCAGTCTACAGCTTTTGATCAGTGTGCAGTTTTGAATCAGCTAAGTGTGCGATTCCCCATCAGGATTTTATTTTGATTAGCTGCATTTTTATTCAGTGTATGCTTTTTTGTTCATTGTGCAATTTTATATCCGTTTGGATCTGTGTCTGTTTCCAGATCTGTGTACAAGTACAGTTATATTGCACATTACAGCTGTCTGATCTGTGTATGGTTTCAGATCATACAATTTGACTAGTAGGATTTTGGATCAACGTACTATTTTAGATCAGAGAATGAATAGCAATACATTTCGCAAGCTCAGGCCCCTGACACGTGTCAGTCCTGCTCAGACTGCTCAACCTGTGTGTGCTTCAGACATGCCGAGACTGAGTCCACACCCTCAGTTTTATTCAGGACTGAGACCACAACCACCGGCTCAGAGGAAGACGGCGACTGCACAACCTGTGTGTGCTTCAGACATGCCGAGACTGAATCCACAACCACTGGCTCAGAGACTCCCAGAAGGCTTTGTGACGTTGAGGGTAAGAAGACTATCATAGTATTGAATGTGTTTTTTGAACCATCATCGGTCATTATTAACATAAGCCTGCGTTCATATGTTGGGCATTGTATTAAGGTGTTTTCTTATTCTTATGTATCGTCTACAGGAGCTCATTATGAGAGAAAAGGCCAGGATCTCCAGCCGACAGCAGTCTGTCCAGCTTCCTCCTATCTCCGGCTCTTCCCGGCCCAGAGGTGAGCTAGTCCAGCAATCTGAACCCGGTTTGCTACATTTGATTTCAGAACATATCACTTGAATACGAAGTAAACATAAGTTTCTTCATGAGAACCATATTAACGTGATGTTTTATTCAGGACTGAGTCCACACCCACCGGCTCAGAGGAAGACGACGACTGCACAACCTGTGTGTTCTTCAGACATGCCGAGACTGAGTCCACACCCACCGGCTCAGAGAAGCACAGAAGGCATAATGACGATGAGGGTAAGAGGACTATCATAGTATTGAATGTGTTTTTTTAACCATCATCGGTCATTATTAACATAAGCCTGCGTTCATATGTTGAGCATTGTATTAAGGTTTTTTCTTGGTAACACTTTACAATACGGATGCACTAATATGCACCCGTATATTAGTGCTTGCAATGGTCATAATGACACATTTAATTAATAACAATTCATATATTACTTAATCTAATAATCATTTAGAATCTTTATTAGTTACTGATGCAGGAATCATTAATTAATGGTTAGTTCTTCAGGAGTCGTACATTAACACATGATTATATGTGCATTGGTTAAGCATGAATTAACGCATATTAGTGCACCCGTATTTTAAAGTGGTACCGTTAACTTATTCTTATGTATCGTCTACAGGAGATCATTCGCCAGAGCAGAATTATTCCTATTGCTTTCGGCTCTTCCCGGCCCAGAGGTGAGCTAGTCCAGCAATCTGAAACATATCACTTGAGTATGAAGTAAACATAAGTTAGTTTCTTCATGAGAACCATATTAACATGTGATGTTTTATAGGCCTGTATCCACACACACTGGCTCAGAGGAAGACGAAGACTTCAGTTGAATACATGGAAAGGTCAGCACAATAGTACTGTCATGCCAATGTGCACAATTTATGTTTTCCTATTTTTGCATATGTAGATGTTGCATATGCACAGTGAAGATACTGCTTCTGATAACATTATTCATAGCCATCTCTGTTACTGTAATCCGCTTCAGAAAAGTCTGTGAACCTGAAAAAGATGATGAAGATTCTGACGAACAGGACAATCTCAAGGAGCAGCAATATCAGGATGAAATGAAAAAGATGTAAGTTTCTTGTGCACAACCATGGGTTTGATTTCTTCGCACTCTCTATCTAATCTGTGAGAAGTCTGGGACCTGAAGACAGCAACAGTGTTTGACCCTCTTTTTGTTTTTGTGCAGGAAAAAGGAGGTAGACTGCATTACAGAGAAGGTAGACCACTTGAGAAAAGAGGAGTTGAAGATGATTAAGCTCATAGAACAGAACCAAAAGCAACGAAGACAACTAGGGGATAGACCCAAACCTGACAGGATCGCTAGGAAAGTAAGTGCACAACGTGTCCCATCTAAAGCCATCACAGCATCACACACATCCAAATGTAATAAAGACTACGCTGATCTGTCACATGTGATCTCATCATTCTGCTTTTGTCTCACGAGTAGATGGAGAAGGATTACTTGAAGAGCTTTGGTCATTCCTGCAGCCCTGATTCTCCATCTAAAGTCAGGACTTTAAATGTGATCAAAAAAAACATTCAACCTTTGATACTCCTCAAATCACAAATGCAGATTTTGAAAGACAATGAAAGCGGTAAGATATAAAAATGTCTTTATGACACAAAGCGATAAAGCTACTGTGATCATCAGTGGCTATTATAATTTTATGGTTTGAGTGACCTCTTGATAATCTCACTCTTGCTTTCTCTCTTTCACAGTACCAGGCTACAGAAACGAGCAGAATTGCAAGCACTGCGAGAGAAACTGAGGTCTCAAATGGTAAGAAGACTATCATAGTATTGAATGTGTTTTTTCAACCATCATCGGTCATTATTAACATAAGCCTGTGTTCATATGTTGAGCATTGTATTAAGGTGTTTTCTTATTCTTATGTATCGTCTACAGGATCTCATTATGAGAGAAAAGGCCAGGATCTCCAGCCGACCGCGGTCTGTCCAGTTTCCCCACAAATGAGCAATGAAGTAAGTTCCCTTTGAGAACGATCTCTTGTATTGCGTAGCTAAACGCTTATAGGAAAACTCCTTTTCTGGAGAATATTGAAGCCTTATTTTAAAACGCAGTGCAGCTGCACAGCGAGCGCAGGGCAGAGCTGACTAGCGCGCTCATTGGCTGTGCTGCGGGAACTGCACGAACCTATAGCGAAGCGGCTGAAGCGCGCAAACCAATCGTGGTGCTTCGTGCCTCGCACGCGTCGAAACCCGCCAGAGTGGGCGTGGCTTCTGGCTGTACAAGCAGGCCATTTCACCACAGGAATCAGATTTAATCTTCTTCATCGAACTCTCCACTTCGCTGATTCTCCTGCTGAAGCCTTCGCCGTCGACGAGCCCTTGCAGCGGCACGAGCGACCTGTAGCTGAGCAGTTCAGCGGACGCCAGCCTCCTGCTCTACACAGACTTTATTTAAAAGTTTTTATTTATTATTTTAAAAATGCATTATGCAATCAAATACAACAAAACATGCATAACAATCAATATAAACCATAACCGATTATAATGTACTGACGCTTTTCTGACGTCATTTGTCGCGGTAGCAAACACTGGCAGAGGAGGCGAGACGCGGGTGCGAGTTATTAAAAATGCTCCAACTACTTTAAAAGCATCTGGGGACATTTCAGCTCTTATGAACAACCTGGTGCACGAGCTGGAGAAGACACGCGTAGACACACATAGAATATGCAGGAGTAATACACTAACTTGATAAACCACGTTAGCCGTGTTCACCGCGAGCTGTTAGCGCCGGCAGAGTCTGACGGCTGTAGAGTCAGCGATGAGCTCCTGCGTCACCCGAATCCACAGCCAAAAACATCATCCACCGCCACAATAATGCTCTCTGATTTAAAGATCCGCACCTGATGGTCAAACTACAATTATTCTGTGTCGTTACGCGTGATTATAAATGGATGATCGTCACTTCAACAGCGGACTCGGCGACGGCTGATGCACATCTCTAGGCTAACGCCGCCTTCACACTGGCAGATGAAATTAGCTCCGATACGGCTCCAAAACAACCTGAAGTCATTCATTTCCTATGGAGATTCGCAGACCGCATGCGAATGGGTCCGAAACGGGTCCGAACGAGTGCGGTGCGAAGAAAATCGTTCAAAAAATTTAACTCTTCGTAACTATTAAATTCGTAAAATTTAACTGACGGTTCCTATCAGACAATTCCAGCGGAAGTTAGCGTTGCTATGGTACTGATAAACAAACCTGAATTCATTTCTTAGTTTCTGCATGTTTCAAGTCTTGGCATGTAGGCCTATATCTTCAGCACAGTTTGCAGCGCAGGCTGCAATATTAATATTACATGTTTTGTCTCGAAACGCATATTTGACAGTGAGTTGACAGTATAGTATTAACTTGAGTTAAATGCAGATATACTGTTAAATTTATGTTCATTAACAAGAATAGTAACATCTGTTAAAAAAAAATCTCCGCCATTTTTGTACTACTCGCTTCCGACGCTTTTCAGCGATGTAGTACGACGTCCGCTGGGGTATTACGGAACTGATATCAACTGCCAGTGTGAAGGCGGTGTAACATTATACACTGATGAATGAGCGCTGCTTTTAAATGAACGTTTCTTTAAAGCAAAATTGATTTCATTTCATTTTCTTAATTTCATAAACAGTCTTTACTCCTTTGAAACTTAAACTGGAATGTCACTGTTTCTGTCACTGCGACTTCCCGAACAGGTGAACACACACACACACACACACACACGCGCACGCACACATCACTTTTGAAGCAAAATTTAAAATTGAGGATGCAGTGCATCGTAATGCATCGCGATATTGAATTGAACTGAATCGATGACATGATAATCGTAATCGAACCGAACCGTGAGACCAGTGTAGGTTCACACCACTGCATGACAGGGACTGGGGTCAAGAAGCAGTGTGTATACATACATACATGCACACACACACACACATATATAAAGAGAGAGAGAGGGGGGAAACTTATATTTCCCTCCCCTTACCCCAAACAATTAATCTTTTACAAGTATTCAATTAGGTTTGATATTAACTAGTGTTGTTACCTTATTATTTACTTTATTTCTTTTTCTGCACTGAGAGTAGCTGTGACGGTTTTGGCTTTTTGAGTTGATGAGTAATACATTAGTTAAAAAGTCTGAGTGTGTTATTGGAAGCGAGTCTACCTTTAATGAAACCGGTTTGATCTGGATGTATTATAGATGGTGTGACTTTTTCTATTCTATGGGCTCGTGCTTTGGTGATGATTTTAATGTCTACATTGATTAGGGAGATCGGACGATAGCTCGACGGTAATGTTGGGTCTTTATTGGGTTTGAGAAGGAGTGAGATTGTGGCAGTGCTTATGTTCTCCAGTAGTTTTGATTTCTGTTTTGATTCATTTATCATTCGGATGAAGAGTGGTGATGAAATGTAACTCAGCAGGGAATCCATCAGGACCTGGTGCTTTATTGTTCGGCATGAGTTTTAGGGCATTGAACAGTTCATGTTCTGTTATGGGAGATTCAAGAGTATTTATCTGAAGTGTACTGAGTTGAGGCAGATTAATACTGGTGAGAAATGAATTGATGTCTTTCTGATTTGGGTCTTTTTCTGAGGAATATAATTTACTGTACATTTTTTGAAAGATTTGGTTTATTTCTTCCGGTGAGTTGGTGGACTTTCTCTGCTGTGTCCGTAATTACTGGTATTGTTGTTTTTTCCTTATTTTGTCTGATTTGATTTGCCAAATATTTACCAGATTTGTTACAGTAGTGGAAGTCTTCTTGTCTTAGCCTATGTATTAGGAATTGGGTATGTTTATTGATTCATTCATTTAATTTAAATGTACATTTTCTTAATGGATCCTGTGTTTCTTCTGTTGGGTTATTTATGTTAATGTATTCTAGTTGTTTGATTGTTTTGTTCCAGAACTACTACTTGTTCCTTTTCTTTCTTTTTTTTGTAAATGGAGAGTGAAATAATTTTTGCTCTTAGTTCAGCTTTTCCTGCTTCCCACAGAAGAGATGGAGATGATTCTGGGGTGTCATTCATCTCTAGATAGCATGTCCACTCTCTCTTAAAGTAACTGTCAAATTCAGGATCTTCTAGAAGAGATGTGTTTAATCTGGTAATGGGTTTATGTGGACTGGTTATATTCCATTTTAATGTTACCAGGGTAATGTTACCATGATCACTAATGACTATTGGATGGATCTTTGATTCAGAAATATTTGATATGATAGAATTACTGGTGAGAAAGAAATCATTGTGGGAATATGAGTGGTGGACTGGAGAGAAAAATGAGTATCTTTAACATTTGGATTCTGTAGACGCCAGCAATCGCCAAGACCAAAATCACTCATGAACTGTTTTATGGTTTCTGTAGATTGCTAAATGCGTTTATTGCCTGAACTGTTAGATCTATCTATTGTTGGATCTAGAACTGTGTTGAAATCACCCACTATTGTGACTGGACAGTTAGAAAGGTTTGAAATGGAGGAAAAAATGTCTGGAAAAAAGATGGGTCATCTGTGTTTGGGTCATATAGTTTGCTAATTGTAATTGGGCTATTATTAATAGAAATGTTTATGATAATGAATCGTCCTTCGGGGTCTGTAACAGTGGTGTTATGAACAAATGAGATTTTTTTACTTATTAAAATGCATACACCTCTTTGTTTTGTGTTGTAGTGAGCCGAGAATAAATGGTTGTACTTTGATGATTTAATTTTGTTATGATCTGATTCTGATAGATGTGTTTCTTGTAGAAGGCGGATGTCGGCTTGTAATTTATTTAGATGATTCAAAACTTTGATCTTCTTTGTCTGAGAACCAAATCCGTGAACATTCCAGGTTACAAAAGTAATAGATGACATGTTTTCAGTGAAAATTAAACATAAACGTGTATTAATGTGTGGGCCTGTTAGTACTGTATATGTGTAAGTGTGAGTGTATGAGTTTAAACAGGTATGGCAGTGCCTATGTGTGTGTGCATAAGGCAATGTTGTTGGGAGATTAACATAAATACAAATACACAAGTGACTCAATGTATTCAGCAGAAAAACAACAAAAACCTTAAATACATACATAGGGTGGAACATGGGGAGGAGGGGCACGAGACCTAGGTGCTAAAGTAAGAGCACATCTAAGAGAGAGAATGAAAAGAGAGAGAGAGAGAGAGAGTTTAGTTACATTTGTGATTATGGCAGTTACTGACTTTAAGTGACTCTAAGTGTTCAGGAAAGCCATGGAGTAATGTACTTATCACGATATAACTGTCCATCTATAGTATATCCACTGTAATGATTGCCTTTTTCCTTCGTTCATTTTCTGTTTTCAGATTGGGAAAAGTTGTTTTCGTCGTTCAAGAATGACCTTTGGGTATTGTTCGTTGAGTCCATAGTTTGTGCCTTTAAGTTGCCTGTCTTGCTTCTGAACCAGTTCTTTGTGTTTGTAGTGTTCGAATTTCGCGATGATCAGTCGTGGTCGATTGCTATTGTTTTGAGATCTGAAACGGTGCACACGTTGAAAAGTGATGGTCTGTACAGTTTCGCCTGGCAATTTGAGTTGTTTTATCATAAAGTCCTTGACTGATTTTCCGGGGTCGTCTGGAGTTTGTTCTGGGATGCCTGCGAAAAGTAAATTGTCCCTCATGCTGCGCGTTTGCAAATCCAAAATATTTTCTTTCATGGTTTTGTTTTCTGCGACAACGGAAGTGAGTTGAGTGGTAAGTGTGTGAACTGAGTCCTTTAAAAAGTTATTTTCTTTAGTGAGAGTGTCTAATTGTTCTTGACTGAATTCTTAGCTGTGCCTCCTCCGCACTCACACTCCACACACACACTTACACACCTCACACCACACACACACACACTCCACTCTCACACTCCACACTCCACACACACACTTCACACCTCACACACACACACACACACACACTCACTCACACTCCACACTCCACACACACACTCCACACACACACGGAGGCGGCGTCAAGTCTGTGTAGAGCAGGAGGCTGGCGTCCGCTGAACTGCTCAGCTACAGGTCGCTCGTGCCGCTGCAAGGGCTCGTCGACGGCGAAGGCTTCAGCAGGAGAATCAGCGAAGTGGAGAGTTCGATGAAGAAGATTAAATCTGATTCCTGTGGTGAAATGGCCTGCTTTACAGCCAGAAGCCACGCCCATTCTGGCGGGTTTCGACGCGTGCGAGGCGCGAAGCACCACGATTGGTTTGTGCGCTTCAGCCGCTTCGCCATAGGTTTGTGCAGTTCCCGCATCACAGCCAATGAGCGCGCTAGTCAGCTCTGCCCTGCGCTCGCTGTGCAGCTGCACTGCGTTTTAAAATAAGGCTTCAATATTCTCGACAAAGTGTATAGCTATGCAATACTCGTTTCCTTACTCTCAGGGAACTGAAGTTACGTTAGTAACCGAATACGTTATTTACTTAGTTACTGGCCAGTTGATAATACCTTGAATATCAAAATCGACTGCTGGCGGTAGATCCTTTTCCTTTCCTTTGTCCGGGAAGCAGACACACTCTGTCAGTTTAAATACTAAAAACACATCTCTAACCTGGCATACACATAGAACACTATACATTCCTATTATTCAAATCAGTAAAATTATTATTAGGCTGCATAGATTAGGTCAGCCGGAACCGGGAACACTTCCTATAACACCTGATGTACTCGCTACATGATAAGAAGAATGGCATCTACGCTATTGTTAGGCTTTTTATTCCGAGGTTAACTGTAATCCGCCGGATCCGGGCCGTGCCCAGATCAGATGGAGGACCTGCGCCTGGACACGGCCACAACGCATGATGTAGCGTCAGCAGAGGTTGTGTCATCTAGACTCTCCCCTGCGAAGGCCTCAGCAACTCGACAGCCATTGAACAACAAACAAATCAGAAACGCATTCAATTAAATCATCATGCAATACTGTCACAATTATGTTCTGTCTTGTCTGTACCTGTTCTTGTTAGTCACTGATTAATTAACCTTCATTAACCTGTGTCTATTTCCCTCGTTTACCCAGTGTATTTATTCTCCTGTTCAGTTGAGTCCCTTGTCGGTTATTGTTCGTGTCAATGTGATACACACTGTTGAGTCCTGTTCACTTGCCTGTGTACTTTAAAGGGGTCATATAATGGTACATGCACTTTTACAAGTTGATTGTACTGAAATGTGTGTTGGCAGTGCCTGTACACAACCATCATATAATGATAAAAATCCATCCAGTGTTTTTGTTTTAATCTCCTTATATGTTTTCCCCTGCCTGAAATTGAGCCGTTCGATCTTGTGACGTCAATAAATCGGACGCCCCTCCCACGATTGATGATTGACAGCAGCGTTTCAACACAGACCTGCCTTGAGCGAGCTGTCATCATAGTCCGCCATTGTTGATACACTGGAGCAGAATGGTGGCCGTCTAAGCGATTGTGGTGTTCTGTTCTTGGCTGTAATAACGAACACAGCAGTCATTTTAATGTTCCTAAATTCGACCGCTGAAGACGCAGTGGCTGAGTTGTATTTTTGAAGGGAATATTCCCAACGATCTACGTAAATGCTTTTATGTTTGCGCTAATCATTTCTCACCAGACTGCTTTCTAGGGTCAGTGTAAATCTGGTTTTGCTAAGAAGCTGGTCCTGAAAACAGAATCAGTACCAACTATTCGTGTTCCTGCTGCGCCTCCAGAAGAAGTGAGTGTAACGTTTTATTAACCTTTAAATATTAATCTTTGCAAATCGCTTGCATGCTTATTCACGATGAATGCGGCTAATGTTTACACTCAGGGTATATTACGGCATGTTTTCTATGTAACGTTATGACGTTCTCAATATAATTCATAATCCCACGTTTATAATGAACAACGCGTTATGGTTAATGTGTTATTAAAAACAGTGTACGCAGGTGTTAAAGTTAACGTGGTAACACTAAGTGTCTAAGTGAAACCTGTGTTAAAAATAAAGGTTATTTATTGGCATTGGTGGTTCCATGAAGAACCTTTAACATATATAGAACATTTACATTGCACAGAAGGTTCTCCAAAATATACCCTCAACTGTTGTCAAGGCAACACTCCACATGCGTGGTGTCAAAACGCTCCACAGAACAGAGGGGCGGAGTGAGCAAAGCTCATTATCATTTAAAGGCATATGCACTGAAACGGCATGCTGAAAACAGAGCTGTTTTTGACCAGGTAAAATTAGGGTTTTCTTATAATACTAACGAGAATTTTTAATAAAAGTATATTACAAAGTTTTCATTTAGACCCAAAAGATTCATATTAACTTGTACAAAAATGGCATTATATGACCCCTTTAAAGCTTTGTTATATTTTTGGAATCAAGCTTCGTCTGTCTGCTTCAACCAAAGCGTGACAAACACATAGTTATTTTGATTAGATGATGATCAAGTGTTCTAATATAGAAGTTTAGTGTCAAATGCAAATAAAGTGAGAGTCTATACATGTAATATACACAAATCCGGCGAATCACGGAAGTAAAGCAGCGCCGCTATTACTGCGTGCCTTGCTGAGCTAAGGAAGTAGCGGAAGTAGCGTTGGTCCCGTAGGCGGCTGTAGCAGTTGTTAGCTGTAGGAAATGTTATTTCTATGTAGTTTTTTAGTACGTATGCTGTCCAGTGATGCCGGGAAGAGCGTGTTGTGTGGTTGGCTGTTTTAACAACAAATAAAACCGTTTGTGAAATTCACTAACCTTTGTTGCACATTGACTGCCATGTTTACGGCCATACAGATTACACAGAGTTCCTGGTGCGGGCGGTAATGCACTCACTCTGTGTGTGCGGGAGAATAAAACGATTCGCGGGACTCCCGCAAACTAGAAATATCTATGAAGAAAACATATAAAAACGAATACATTTTTATTTATCTGTTGCAGAAAAGCAACTTTTAGGAATTATTAAGGGAGCGCACGCACTTAGCGCATTCAGTCATACCATGCACGCAGTAGCCTGCTTGCTTTTATGTTATAACAGTGTGGTTTGTGTGTTAATGCTTTAATAACAAATAATTTATCAGGAGCATTTATGCTGATGTGTATGGTGGCGACACGTAGGCTAACTTGAAACTATTTTTTGACGGTACAGAAAAAAAGTCTATTTGCGGGCGGGAGAAAGTAACATAAATAGTAGTTGCAGGGCTCTCAAGAGTCACGCACTGAGCGTGACAGTCACTCATTTCGGTCTTTTATCACGCTCTCCCGCCACACATTGTATTTCTCACGCTGAAAAACTATTTATAATATGTAATATGCCGCAGCGCCCTGTTTCTCTGGCCGCGCCGCTCTCACTGTGGAACTGGCAGGAATCAAGCGCGTCTCGAGGAAGTTCATGCGGTCGTGTCCTCATATAGGCAAATAAACAGCTCGAGCGTCACACGTGCGTGTGTGTGTTAAATGAAACTGCGCGTAGACTGCACCATTCATTCACACAGAACACGTAGGATTCGTATTTAAATAGTTTTATTGCGGGGTATAGTATTATTACAAAACAATGATAGGGGAAACACTGAGTTATTTGCAACTTGTGAAGCTTGTGAACATATTAGCAACACAGCTAGTAATGACAGTGTTCGGTTTTATTGTCGTCATCAATTAATACACGTCTTACATTACATTACACTTGGCTGACGCATTTTTACATTAATACATTATGTTGTCAATAAATTACCTTTATCGGTAAGTTTTGGCCACTACCTGACATCATCTACCCAATGTTCCCTTTCACCAGACATTTTCTTTCATGAGCAGGATCCGCTTTCATTGAAATGTCATTAGAGACACCGGCAAGTGTCACACCGTCACCCTTAGCAGGCACACAGTAATGGCGGCAGGCAAGATGGCGGCGCCCATAGAGTTCGCGGCGGATTTATGTATATATTTATTTTAATTCTCTGGCCTTAGCAGATATTTAAGATGGCCATATTTTATCAAATGTAGAAGTACTTACTTTTGTACTTCCGGTGGCGCGGTTCTGCTGCGACCCAGACTCTTGTCTCACGCTGCAGTTTTTCTTCTTTTTTAACGTCGTTTTTTTCAGACGTTTAAAACCGCGGAAGTGTGTACAATAAACATTAACTTAAGTCCACAAATGAATTACTAGGAGTGCTACTTGGGTGTTGAGAGGTGTGTTCCTTTGGTGCTCTTCAGCTTGGAGATCCAAAATGTTTCCCAAATAAACAGTAATTCTGAGGCACTCAAAAGGAATATAAGTTTAAAAAGCCTTTATTTAAACTTGGCTATCCATTAAAAAACATATGCCAACATGTTTCGGCCTCTTTGGCCTTCTTCAGGACAAATTCAAAATGGCAGTCCATAGACTGCATGCTATATATCTGCATGTGGTCACATGACCTAGAAGCACAGGTGCTCATCTGCACATATCACCTGACAGAGAGCACTTACAATAAGTTACTTTAAATAAGACAAGTCACATTTTCACATCAGGATAGTTTAAAATATCAATATATATGGATACATATAGCAAGAGGTTACTTTATATGACAAGTTACAGAAAAATGTTACATTGTAAAAATATATTTAATTTCATTTCATGCTCTAATAAATATGTGCAATCTCAGATGTTGAATAATTTTACAATTTCTATATTTTACCACTTTTCACATCAAGATACAATTTGAAATATTAATATAGACAAATAAATATCGCAAAACATTGACATGTGCATATAGTCAGTTACAATAAAGGAGAAAAATCCAATTCCAAGTTTAGACCAGGGTATTGATTAGCTTTTAAAGTATAAATCCAAAAAGATTCTCTTTGTAAAAGTTTTTTGAGTCTATCTCCCCCTCTTGGTGATATTTTAACATGTTCTATCCCAAAGATTTTTAGAGTATCGCTACTTCCATGGTTCGCCTCTTTGTAATGTAGAGCCATAGGATACTGGTGGTTACTTGTTCTTATCGCATTTGTGCTCTGCTAATCGTTAAACATTAACTAAAGTTGGCTACATAAATTACAACTACTGACTAGATTCATGAGAGGTCGGCTAATGTGTGTAAAAGTAAAAAAAATACAGTAATTTCATCAACTTACCAGCGAGCGTACTTCGGAAACACTGAAAATGAATGGGGTTCAGTGCTGGAACTATCAGTGTTTTGAACTATCGGCTGCTCCACGACACGCGTTACTTCCGCATTCCAAAGTTCTCATGGCAGTCTATGGAAGTGTCGTAACTCTGTTTTTCAACGGCTCTGGTAAAACCATAGACAGTAAAAGAAATGGACACAGCGACCCCGTTGATTTCAACGGAGAAGACGAGAGCCCCGCAGACTCACTTCTCGCTAGACACCAGTGGATGGACAGCAGACGTCATTTCCGGATCGTCATTCACTTTCAAATGACGTCATTCCGTACGTCATTCACTTTTCAAATTTGACGCGCCATGCAGATGTCAGCGGTAAGAAAAAATAATAAACTGTCGATGATTTATAGGTCATGTCAGAATTCAAATGCACAAACTAGCTAGTTAAAAAAAATCGTCTTGTTTTCAAGGTAGACTGTGTCGTGTTTTTTAAAGGTATTAGTGAACTCTGGTTTGCCTCAATTCTAGAGCTAGGTTGCTACAATAGAACACTTGTACTCTAATATAGTTAAATATAAACATGCTCATTCTAATCATATTGTACATCTTCTGCTTTAGGTGTGGTGAATGTCAAAAAACTGCCCCAGGCTGTAAGAGACATGTGTGTCCCTTTTAAAATTGTACAATGCAGAAATTGCAGATGTTTTTTCAAAGACTGGGTGGGGTAATGTGGAAACGGAAGACGTGGAGACCTGCGAGGGTTTTATACAGACCCTGAATTTCCTGAGCATTGCCCAGACTGCCAGTTTTAGGGGGCAGGAATGAGGTGTGTGGTGTGCACAGTGTGCAATAGTTTATTTGGAACTGTTCATGTTTTATTTTCTCTTGAAATAGGTACTTCCCCCATAACCTTACGGGCCTGACTGTGGCATCTTCATTCTGATGGTCAGATTTTACTAATTAGATTGTGTAATTTCCAATAAATATTGCAAAACCATGAAGTGTTAATTTGATCTGGATTGTTTGGTAAATTGTCTGATCATGTGAATCTACGTATATTTTAAAAACAGAAGTGGTTACATTTACACACAAAAAAAAGAGAAAGAATTGAATATCCAAATGGGCAAGGCAAAAAACTGTGGTCAATTAACATGTACAAGTCTGTTGTATTGACAAAACGTTATAGTCCATTGATCTAGGCTGAATTTAAGTCACAAAAAATAGTGATATGATCTGAACAATTTTTTCAAGGTGGTTCTTGTGAATGCAGTTTGCATGAATTATTGATGTTATAATATTAAGTATATAATTGAGAATTGTTTTATGTAAAGAGATATGATAAAGATCATATTTCAATTTGCACACAGCTTTTATATTATATATTTTTAAGTCATAAAAGTAAAATGACAATACGGAAAAGACGTGTGCAATTAAGCCTGCAAAGAATGCTGTCTATCCACTGGTGAAAACAGAAAATAAATATGCTGTCTATCCACTGGTGAAAACAGAAAATAAATATGCTGTCTATCCACTGGTGAAAACAGAAAATAAATATGCTGTCTATCCACTGGTGAAAACAGAAAATAAATATGTTGTCTATCCACTGGTGAAAACAGAAAATAAATATGCTGTCTATCCACTGGTGAAAACAGAAAATAAATATGTTGTCTATCCACTGGTGAAAACAGAAAATAAATATGCTGTCTATCCACGGTGAAAACAGAAAATAAATATGTTGTCTATCCACTGGTGAAAACAGAAAATAAATATGTTGTCTATCCACTGGTGAAACAGAAATAAATATGCTGTCTATCCACTGGTGAAAACAGAAAATAAATATGTGTCTATCCACTGGTGAAACAGAAATAATATGCTGTCTATCCACTGGTGAAAACAGAAAATAAATATGCTGTCTATCCAGAGGTGAAATAAAATAATATGCTGTCTATCCACTGGTGAAACAGAAATAAATATGCTGTCTATCCAGAGGTGAAAATAAAATAAATGCTGTCTATCCAGAGGTGAAATATAAATAAATATGCTGTCTATCCAGAGGTGAAAATATAAAATAAATATGCTGTCTATCCAGAGGTGAAAACGGAAATTAGCGGCGAAACGGAAATGACGGAGAAAATGGAAATGACGTAGGCTGTCCATCCACTGGTGTCCAGCCACTGGTGTCTAGCCACTGGTGTCCAGCCACTGGTGTCCAGCCACTGGTGTCTAGCCACTGGTGTCCAGCCACTGGTGTCCAGCCACTGGTGTCCATCCACTGGTGTCCATCCACTGGTGTCCATCCACTGGTGTCCAGCCACTGGTGTCCATCCACTGGTGTCCATCCACTGGTGTCCAGCCACTGGTGTCCAGCCAGAAGTGAGTCTGCGGGGCTGCAGCTGGATGCTATTGGAGAAGACTGAAGCCCGATTATTGCACTTCCTGTCTGATGGCTGAGCGACTGCGCAGGCTCAAACTGAGCGTGACGACAGTCTGACAGTTGTAAATCTTCTAGTAGCTGTGCCAAAACAAATCGGAATCACCTAATTTTGCAGAGACGGCGAGTGTGACCTGGAGCAACTTTTGGTAAGTATTCTGATTAATTATTTTGTCATTTTGCATATATTGCATAGCCATTACGCCATATTAAGTTAATGCATAATATTAAGAAGTTATGTAAAATGATATTCAAGAACTTGTGAACTTGATATGAATTCATACCCAATAGGTATATGTAAGGAGATAACATACTAGACACAGGCTAATTATTGCTAACTAGTTAACATTAGTAATGTTAACATTAGTAAGCTAGTTAAAGGTATTGTAGGTAGAAATCCCCAAAAATACTTTTTTCCAAATTTTTTCAAACTGTCTTTATATATCAATGCATAATTAAAAATGTAAGTACTCTGGAAAAGAAATGATAAAAATCGAGTGTCTGTAGTTCTCTCAGGACTGTAATAAACACAGCTCATTATTCCATTCGGCACGAAAGAAATGATTGGCTGGGGCGACTGTCACTCTCCCTCGCTACCATGGATACCACCTCTGCTGATACAGGAGCAGCCCAAATGCGCGCACCCGTTTGAAGAGGCACGGAAGCTAGTAATAACAATTATGGCAGAGAAAAAACAGTCAAAATTCTCAGTAACGTTACCTGCATATAGAGGCAGCGAAGTCAAACAAGTTAAAAAAAAGGAAGACAGTATTTGAAAAGGCTATGAACAAAAAGTATTTGGATAAATAAAGAAATCATACGAGAGTCAATATCGGCGTGGCTTTCCAGCG
This sequence comes from Gila robusta, assembly GCA_030770095.1. Lineage (NCBI taxonomy): Eukaryota > Metazoa > Chordata > Actinopteri > Cypriniformes > Leuciscidae > Gila > Gila robusta. The sequence continues at coordinate 27,155 of JAVALU010001744.1, read as the reverse complement.
GTGGCGACAACTGAGGGATCTCAAGGGGCTGAAAAGTGACTCCATGATGGCTTTATTTCTGCTGGACAGGTAATCTTGCTGTTTTCATTTTGATGGCATTTATTTTTTCATGAAGCATGTATCACTAGCACACGTAGCTACCTAATATAGCTACCTAACGTTACGTAGCATAACTAACGGTACTGGCTTAGCTATGACAGTGTAACTTTGGTGTCGATTGGTATAACGTTACTGTTTGTGAGCCAGGGTTGAGACGATAAATAAGCAATAGGCCTATCTGCAGTTGAAAGCTGTTTTGTTTAATTTCGCCAAATCTAACTTTAGGTTAAAAAGTTTAGGGGATCTATTTTTATACCTAGCTTTACCCTCTGCCTAAACTTTGTTCCTATGTTCACGTGAACTCTTCCTGCTCCGTTTTTTCACGTTTGGTTTGTTGTTATATGCTCTACATATGTTTACCTATGTCTTTATGTTGTATCTGTATGTGCTATACAATATATGTTGTGTGTGTGTGTTATATTATCTTGTGTCTGCAATGCAGTTGTGAGAAGGTGTTTGAGTGTATGTTACTCAGTTTATCTGTAAACAATCTTATGTTATGAATCTTACAAATTCACCTTCATCACAGTGTAACTCAGGGCCGGCGCGTGCACTTCTGCCGCTCTAGGCGAAAAACAATTGTGCCGCCCCTCTACTTGCAACGTATACCAGCAACAACACACAAAGACCAATATGCCATATACATATAACGCAAAACCAGCAACAACACACAAAGACCAATATGCATATACATATAACGCAAAACCAGCAACAACACACAAAGACCAATAAGCCATAGGCCTACATATAACGCAAATAGTGCGCAACGCGCGTGTGCCCAAAATGTCAACAGTATTAAAGTTTATGCAGGAGGCAATGCCTGCTGGCATTTTTCTTTAAGCGGTCATGACAGGACTTTTCCAAATAATCACATTTCACCTCCTCAAATTACTGTTGCAAATCTCTTTACACCACTTTATTATGTGCGTAAAACAAATGAAATGTCCGCAAGCAAGCACATTATATCATCAGCAGGTTCAGCACCTTAAATAACGACTAAAGAGCAAATGAAGCTTAACTTACGTAAGCGCGCACGGCGGGCCTTCATCGCAGCAAAGGTCTTAACTGCATCCTCTATTTCGATTCTCTGTGCCAGTTCATGTTCTATGGAGATTGTTGCCAGTCCATTAAGTCTGTTCCCTGTTCACAAAACGTTCCCCATTCAAAGCAATCGGGACATCACATATGAAACAGCCAGCCACCGCTGTCAGCGAGTCGCCGTATTCAAGCACCGAGGGCGCGCGCGCCGCGCCCATACCTCCGGTTCAGTTTCCCGAGCCCACGAAGTGCGGCGATCGGAACCCGGAGGCCATTCTGCCCCTAGCTGTACATGTAAAAGCATGGGAAGCGATTCCAGGGATATCAGAATGAGTGCTGAGCAGTGAGCACAATAAGACAGATTCGCTACAGTTCGCTCGCAGTTCAGTTCGTGCAGAAATAGCGAAACTGTTGTGCAAAGGGGCCATAGAACCGGTACCTCCTTCTCTGAGCGAGTCAGGCTTTTACAGCCGGTTCTATGGCCCTTTGCACAGCAGTTTCGCTATTTCTGCGCGGAGTAGATGTGCTACTTCCGTATTCACTTTCATCGCGGTCCGTGCTCGAAAGCGCGGGGGACGGCGAGCGAACTGTAGCGAATAGCATGACTCAAGAGAGTCAGTAAAATGATCCGAACTTCCCATCACCCAGTCATGACTCGTGAGAGCAGGGGCACGCTGGCGCTGCGGGGCGGCGGCAGCTCAGTAAATCATATAAATAACCTATTTTGTGAATTGTTCATTTCCGGTTGGCACACATTTTGCCGCCCTTACAAAAGTGCCGCTCTAGGCAATTGCCTAGTTCGCCTATATGGACGCGCCGGCCCTGGTGTAACTGATAGTAACGGCAAACGTGTATCAATTAAGCTATTTATAGCTTTGCCTTATATTGAGTTTGATTCCATTACGAGCTAGTAAAATATTTTAAACTTTACCAGTATCGATATGCGAGCTTGATAGTGAGTACTAACAGCCATGTTAATTGTTTATATTCAAACTGATAAAGTTAGTTTTTTTATTACTTGTGATTTTGACATGATGTCACTACATGCGCTGAGCGAACGGCCGGGATCGCGCGTTCATGTGTTTTGGGGGCGTGGCTTTGGAAGGAGCCGAGAAGGGAGGGGGTGGGAGTTAATGGAATAATGAGCTGTGTTTATTGCAGTCCTGAGAGAACTACAGACACTCGATTTTTATAATTTCTTTTCCATGGTACTTACATTTTAATTATGCATTGATATATAAAGACAGTTTAAACAAATTTGGACAAAAGGTATTTTTGTGGATTTCTACCTACAATACCTTTAACATTAGTAATTAAACTTAAACAGCAGCTAATGTAAGTCGAATGTAAGTTAATGTAAGTTAAATGAGTCATATTTATTTAACCGCCCAGGGAGCGCATATTTTAAATATCATTTAAGCACGGTGAAATTAGGCATTGGTAAAGATAACGTGCTTGCTGGGCACATAATTAACATGATTAACGTTACTTAATGCACATGATGTTGCATAACGTTAATGGTCGCCGAATATAACCACAAAATGGTGTTAACTGTTATCTACTACATCGCAAGAGAAATGGACGAATCAGTCATATAAAAAAGTTATTCAGTAAATCGGTTTGGACAAAAACGTCTGTTTTGGCCTGTTAAATAACATATATAATAGATGGACAATAACGAATGTCACCAATAACATCTATAACTAATGGTTGCCCTTTTAATTTTTCTTTCCTCATAGGTTCAAATACTAACCTTTTTAGCAGCATTACACCATGGCCAACGACAAAGGTAAGCAGTGTAAGTTAGCTATACTGGTGAAACTCGAAAAATTAGAATATCGTGCAAAAGTTCATGTATTTCAATAATTCAGATTAAAAGGTGAAACTAATATATTTAGTATATAAAACTATATACATATGCATGATTATACTTTTCAGAGGGCCGACATTTCTGTATTTAAAATCCTTTTTTTTATTGATTTCATGTAATATTTGTTTAACCAGATTTGTTTAATCTGGTTTTAATAATAAATGAACCTTGTGTAATACCTATATTGTAATTTTTTCTGTTTTGTTAGGATAGAAAGAAATCAATGGCTTGAGACAAGTAACTTGTGTGTGTTAAAATCTGTTTACTGACACTGACAAAACAATGTTTTGATTGTGATTGCTGTATGCTATTAACAGGTCCAGTGATTTGGATCATGGGCAGCAGTGACATTCGTCGTGGGGAAGAGAGGGCCAGAGAGACCATCGGGGCCAATCTGGGCCTAGCGGACGAGGTTGTCTGGTTTGGCTGGGGTGGACTTCGATGGCACGGACTCCTTCCTTTCTTTATTTTGATTTTAGAAAATAAACATGATTATTTCATCTTACAAATCAATTGTTTCTTAAACCTGCATGTCTTATACTATAAGTAAAATACTTAAATACTGTTGAAATCAGATACAGACTGTAGTGTTACAAATTTATTAAAATGTTTTCATTTAGGTTCCAATACAATAGTATATAAACTGAGACAGTTTTGTATACTGAATTCAGCATTTAAGGTTATGATGATGATGATATTTGCTGTGAAACAGTTTTCCAGCAAGAGAGTCCGGCAAATCCTGTTTTCTGTATCTGGCAGAATACTGCTCTCTCTATCTAGCCGGCTATTCCTGTTTCTCTCTATTGTAAGCAGATTACTGAAACTTTGGTAGTCTCACTGTTTGAATAGTTATGCTGATTGGATTGGAATTGGTAACACTCCATGTATAGGGCCGGTTCCTAAACCGGTATACATCATTTACATGCTTTGTTCATCACAATGTTAAGCCCTGCCCCTAAAATGTTTATAAATTGCAAAGGAACGTTTCCCTTAGTTAGACTTGGGTAAGATTTTGGACTTGGTGACTACAGCATCGCAACAGCAAAGTCTTCAATAAAGAGTAACTTCTGCATTGAAAGATATCCCAACGTCTCCTGGTTTTTCGCTTCTAAGTCTCCTACACTTAAGAAGAAAAAGGTTTACAACAAGACTTTTACTGTACTTTTACTCAAGTATGGTTTTCAGGTAACGTTACTCTTTACACCTCTGCTTAGGCCTATATAATGATGATTCAAATAATCATAATCTTGCATTATACTGATGGAAACAGTAGACTTAGGCCTACCTAAAAAAGCTTAACTCGGAAGAAGAGACTTGTCTCTTAGAACACATGTATGCTACACAGCAAGACATTTTCACACGAGGGACAATATGCTAGCAACAAGCTAGCAACAAGTAAATGGAAGATGAAATCACGAGAAAAAAGGCAACAAACAGTTAACACACTGAATTAACAAAATACCACCTATAACACAATAATTGTCTTGAATGATGATCAGAAGTTTCCTAGGTCGAAGTATCACGGCTCTCCAGAAATGAGGGTTTTGACTAGCCAGGTGTTATCATAAAGCGCAATCAAGCTAATCTCGAACGGTCAATGACGCATTTGTATGTGTGTGTGTGTGTGTTTTGGAAATCAAATCGTATAGTATAGTAATAACATAATATAATGTATATTAATATATTACAATGACAATAAAGCATAAAACAATCAAAAAATAATATATTACAATAATATTAATATAACATATTACGCTATATAATTACAATATGACATCTTACATTAAAACATTATAGACCTGACAAAAGAAGTGGCTAAAATCGACATTAAAATATAGCCTACTTTTGGATTGTAATCGTTTGAGTAGCCTATCTGCAGTTCATATTAATTTTAGTTAGTTAGTTTAGCTTATTTTGAACATGTTTGATATATACATACACACACACACACACACACATATATAATACAATCAAAAATATAAGATAAATAATTTGAAGGCCTACATCTCAGCACAATCTTCCAAAATTATTAAAAGTGATTCAATAGGCACATATGCACACATGCGTACACACACATTTACAAAAAAAAAAAAAATCCTTCTTCGTTTCCTTCTATCTACATCAAACCGAATAATAATAATAACCCATCCAAAACAGACTTATTAGTATAAGCCCAGGAACCTACTGTCAGTATAAAATACTATCCCCTCGAGTCATTTTCGTATCCATTCAATATATTCATTTTAAATAGTGTCTTAAAATTGCTCATTGATCTACGTGATTTTATCTCTTCACGTAAAACATTTGACCATATAATATTCCAATATATAAGAATTGTGAACTAGGTGTTAAATCATGTAGTTTTGGCTAATAAATCATGGTCAAAAACTCTTTAACAAAAACGTTTTTCTTTATTTCACATTAGGTTATGTAGGCTAGGACATTTTTTAGATGGCTTCCGACCAGGATGAAAGGGATCACATTCATCTTCAAGCGTAGATCTGTAATAAAGGAATAACGTTAACCACGATTAACATTGAGATGTTTTTTTTTTTCTTCCATTGCCTGTATAATTGCCTGTAGCCTATAATTGCCTGATAATTTCCCTATTCCCCATTAATATAGGTATACCCCGTTCTACTTCATTATTTAATGAAGTAGATACATTATTTAAAGTTCGTGGATAAATGTTAGGCTACTTCATATGTATTCACTTGCCACTGTAAGGACTGGGCGAGGGGTGAATCTGAATAACTAAATACATCCTAGCTAAAATCCCAAAGCCTTCAGGCCCAAAAAGCCTGGATGTAAATTAACATACACACACACACACACACACACACACCACACACGCATCCCCCACAAGTGAAGCCCGATCAGGACAGAGCGTGGTGTCCAGTTACGAGACATTTTTATGACTGACTGGAATGTCCCAAAGAAGGTGATTCTAAAGAGAAAGAAACTTCTCTTTTTAAAAGACATTTAACCAGATATATTCGATGTGTTTTTATGTGTGTCCATTTGCCCATGTCACATTGGAATGACTATGATTTTATCGTAGCTTAAAGTGAATTATAAATACCTTCATTATGCATTTTAAATATAACTGTCTATTCCCATAACTTGTACACATAGTTCTGGACACCTCCAGAATGCTTTCGGTGTGATCAATCAGAATACGTACAGTAATATCCAGTAAAATATAGTTTACTATGTTTTCCATCTTTGGAGTGAAAAGAGACCAAAACTAACATCACTGGTGTTCTTAGATAACAGCGTTTACGACCCAAAGGAATGTTCACAGAACTGTGGCTCTCTCTGAATTCTAACCAAGGAGGAGAAATGAATCCTGTATTCATATATATACGCTATTATATATCCACTTGAGAATTGTATGAACAATGTATCTAAGTTCCCTATTTCATGAGTTGCCTTTTTGTGGTTTGGTCTATGTTTCTCGACAACTCTAATGGGATAATGTTTCAAACTTTGCCAACTAATGTTTAACCAAATCCATTTGTGGCAAGTTTGGTCGCGATAAACTCCAATCTTCGTTCCCCATTTGTTAATTGACATTACATTTTGCTAAACTTTGTGACACATTAGTATTATAAGAATTGTGAAGATTCTTCTCTTAAACACCCAATGAAACTAGAGATTTAAATGCCTGGTTATAACACAAAGGGTCATAAAATCTCCCTCCAAAGGGACAGCTCCTGATTGGACCCTCTTCCAAAAGAAGGCGGAAACGTCAGGTCTTCAAAAGGACTGAACACCAGTTTATCTCTCGCTTACTTCTCTGGTCCTCGTGTCATAATGTAACGTCTCGCCTCCGGGCGAGCTCTTCGCCTTTCTTTTATTTGTTTCTAGTTTAGTTTGTGTTTTTCAGTCTTAGATAAGTCTCCGTGTTTAATTCCAATCGACGAGTGAAAAGAACACGGCGTGACATATCTCTTCAGCAAATCCATCTATAAGGGACCTTTAAACGAGCGCGCGCTCGCTTTGAAGGAGAAACACGCGCACGTGACCACGTGACGCGCCGGACCGAGAGACACACACACGCTTCTTCACAAGCCATGCAAAGAGTGCAAGTATCCGTGTTTGATCACGCTTTTAAGATTTGTTGAAGTCTTGTTGTCTCTCAAAGTTCCGTTGTCTATGTGAATTTGCTATTTAGAAAGATCCTCGGGTCTTTCTAAACTCCCTCTTGCATAACTGCAACTCTCTACATTTCCTCTCTCTCTCTGTCTCTATGCATTTCTCGTTCATCGATGCCTTATCGTGTGTTGTTGTTTATTATGTTTGTAAATACATATATCCCATGTAACCGTAGTAAATACATAAGTAGTTCTGCCTTATTAAATTCATTATATTCATTTGATTGATGTACAGCCTTTTTGCTCATTTTCCAAGTCCCTTAAGTGTCAAAAGATCTTACAAGCTTACAAATTAAAGATACTTTACAGAGTATTTGCTTATAGGGCAGGAAACCCAATTCTTGTGGCCACAGAATTGCTTTTCCTGAAATCCTATAAAGTAGGATGATATTGTGGATCCCCACAAATATTATTCTGACAATTGAGCTAATTAATTTTGCCTGTTTTGTAGGACGTGGTCCGTGTAATTAATTACAATCAACTTGTGGTTAATTGCAAGGATACACATGCATGCATGCAGGTAAAATGACATATCATCCCTTATTGGGAGATTTATTAACATGTAAGACTGATCTAATCCAAACATGTATGAATAATTATTAATTACCAATTATTAATTATGATATGCAAATCCCCCACGGATTAGATCCGCCCCTGAGTCTTTACACGAGAGTAGATGTTAAAACTTCATGCTGATTTGTACTTGGCTTTCGCCAAGATAAGCACCAACTAAGACGTAGCTTTACAGTAACCTATGCTTCTCCATCCATTTACGCTTCTTTCCAAATGGTGATGTGAATCTCCTTCTGTCTGGTGTTAATAGCTGCAGTGTATTTGCACACACAACGGCTGCAACCACAGTGCGGTCCCCTCATGACAACCGTCTGGATTGAGCAGAGTAGGGGACATCTCTAGGGTCTTCAAGTGAGCGCCTTCCGTCCTCAGTGTTTCGTCGACTAGCCCACGACACCTCAAGAGGGCTCGACAGTGACTCTGGCGTCCCAGAGTCACCCCCCTCCGTCCCCCACTCAACTCAGCCCAGCTTACTGACCTCTACATCCCTCCTGCTGCTGAGGTTGCTCCTTCCTCGTAGTTCACATCTGACCTAACACAATCTCTCCGCAACCTCGACCATACGCGCCAACCCGTTTGACTAAGGCTGTCGAGCCCCACTGCGGACGTTAAAGCGGTCAGTGGCAACGGTTCCGTATGGCATACTACCGCAAAACACAATATCGGTCCAAACACCAATCCTCATTCACGCAAAATACACAGGAACGTAATAACTGTAATTACTATGCAAACTATACAAATAAACCAACAGACTCTTCAAATTTTCAAGAATTTTTCGAAACCGTAGCATGGCGGCCTGTACACTGCCAGCCAGACTCTTTCCGTCTCAACCACAGCCAGTTGCTGCCCCTCTCTGCTGCTTCAGATAAGTTCTTTACTGTGCGACGCAGCTCTTGGCCACTGAATCCGACGTCTCTGAGGAACCGGGTTGTGGAGTGTGCCACAAATCCTCGACAACCCAGTTCCATTGGATAAACCCGGACTCTCCATCCTCGCTGTTCTGCTTCAGTGGCCAGCTGAGCATACCGCAGTTTCTTCCTCTCATATGCCTCATCTACAGCATCCTCCCATGGCACTGTTAACTCTATCAGTTGAACAATGCGTGCTGATCCAGACCACAAAACAATATCTGGTCGGAGGTTAGTGGTGGCAATCTCAGGTGGAAAAATAAGCCGTTGATCAAGATCAGCCAGCATTTTCCAGTCCCTAGCAGCTTCCAGTTGTCCTGAGCGAGAATTGGTTTTAACACCTTTTCTTGGTGGTTGCTCGCCTGGGCGGAGGAATATTGTCTTCTGTGTGTAATGTTTTGCTAGAACAGCTGGCAACTTATTGGTCATGTTACACTTGTCTTCCAATGCTAAAGCCAAACATCGGAGTACTTGGTCATGGCGCCAGGTAAACCGACCCTGGCTAAGAGCCACCTTACATCCTGTCAAAATGTGCCTTAATGTGGCAGGTGATGAACACAAAGGACAAGAGGGATCCTCTCCTACCCAGAGGTTTAGATTCTGCGGTGATGGGAGAACATCATATGTTGACCTGATAAGGAAACTGATCCTACTCTCTTCCATTGACCAAAGGTCTTGCCAGCCCATCTTGCGTTGTTCCACACTCTCCCATCTCATCCACTCTCCCTGCTTGGCCTGGGAAATGGCCTTTATACACCTCATCCTCTCCTCCTGCTTTCGCACCTCGTTGACTACCAGCTTCCTCCTTTGAGCTGGGGCTGCCTTGTGCCATTTAGGAGGAGCTAAACTGAGCCCAAAACCCCCTCTTCCATGCTGTACCTGTCCCACGATATCCCCAACTTGAAGGGCAGCCTTTGCCTCTTCCACAGATTTCTTTGCTGACCACTTTCTACCAGTTTTTAACACAGGTGCTGCCTCCCTTACACATTTGTCGCGTGACTCTACTAAGGTCATTTCCAGTCTGACCTTGGCACCCTTAAACTCCTCGGTTAAAGCAGAGACTGGCAGCTGCAATATTCCTTTACTATAAAGTCCCACTCTGCTGAGGCAGCGTGGAACTCCCAACCATTTCCTGATATATGAACTTATTAACGCTTCCAGCTTATCCACTGTTGTCAAAGAAACCTCGTACACAGTCAGTGGCCACAGTAACCTTGGCAGTAGACCAAACTGAAAGCACCAGAGTTTTAGTTTCCCTGGTAGAGCGCAGCTGTTTATGCTCTTCAACCCTTCCACTGCTTGTCGTCTAACTTCTCCCACTCGAACTGTGTCCTTTAGATCCCCATCGTACCATCTCCCAAGACTCTTCACTGGCTTCTCAGAAACTGTTGGTATTGCCTCACCATTAATGAAGAATGTTTTATCTACCACCTTGCCTTTAATTATCGAGATGCTCCTTGATTTAGAGGGCTTAAATTGCATTCGTGCCCATTCAATGTTATCGGTTAACTTACCCAATAACCGATTAATGCAGGCTACTGTTGTAGTCATGGTTGTCATGTCATCCATGTATGTTCTGATTGGTGGTAGTCGCATCCCAGAAGCCAAGCGCTCTCCTCCTACTACCCATTTTGATGCCCTAATGATTACTTCCATTGCCATGGTAAAAGCCAGTGGAGAAATGGTGCATCCTGCCATTATTCCAACCTCTAAGCATTGCCATGTAGTGCTGAATTCTGGAGTTGAGAAACTAAATTGCAAATCTCCAAAATAGGCTTTCACTAAATTTGTTATCGACATTGGTACCCTGAAAAAATCAAATGCTGCCCAAAGAAGCTCATGTGGCACTGAACCATATGCATTAGCCAAATCCAGGAATGTCACATGGAGCTCCTTCCTCTCCTTTTTAGCTGATTGAATTCGTTGCCAGATCACATTGATGTGTTCTAAGCATCCTGAGAACCCTGGAATGCCCGCTTTTTGAACTGAAGTGTCAATGAAGCCATTCTTTAATAGGTAGGTTGACAATCTCTGAGCAATAATACTGAAGAAAATCTTACCTTCGACGTTTAATAGTGAAATAGGACGAAACTGACTGATGCTTGTAGCATCTTTTTCTTTAGGTATAAAGACTCCAACTGCTCTGCGCCAGACCTCCATTTGGTATTCTGCTGGATTGATAGGTGGGATGTCTGACGGAATTGACATAGGCTCATGCCTTTTTGCATCTGTATGCGTTTCCTCCAAATATCTCTCTAGCTCAACCCTAGATGCTTTTAAAGTGCCATTCTTCTCCCTGGTGAATAACTTCTTTACGAATTTGAATGGGTCTTTATAGAAATTAGCCCTCGCAGGCTCCTTCTTTTGTAGCGTTTCCGTAGGTGCTCAGCTCTGCGTAATGTTGCAAGCTTATCTTTTATGGCCCTTTGTAAGAGATTGAGTCCCTCCTTCTGACCTTGTTCTGCTCTTTTCCATTGCTTCCTCAGCTGCCTCCTTTCTCTAACTAATCCTTAAATTTTCTGCTGTCGTCTAGACATTCCAGGAGTAGTTTGTACTTTTTCCTTCCTTATATATATATATATATATAATATATTCCTTGAGGTTCACTAAGGTATTTTTGCTCAAAAAATAACTTATATGTGGAAAAACAATTATTTTCAAGCCTCTGTCTGAAATGATTTTTAAGGCGTGGCTCCTTTAAGGCTTGTCAGTACACGACCACTGTTATGATTGGCTAACGTCACTGCATAGGAAACAGTGTCAACGCCCACTCGCCATTGCTTGAGTTTTGAAAACATTGATCCATATAAAGCAGTCATTTAAGCATTATGAAAAATTACAATGGTTTGTGATGCAGCTGTTGTCAGACGCTTCATCTGTCAACAAAAGTCTCTTTGCGAACTCTTTTACAAAAAAAACCCCCAAAATGCCAGTGGGCGGGGCCTATGGTGTGATGATGTGTGACTATTCGTCAATAGGCTTGCTCTGGAGGCGGGCATATGCAAATGTATTTCCGGCAATATCCAAATTGAATCTTGATTAAATAAATGCTTTGTTTCTAATGAGGACGTTTTTAATACCAGAATTATCTCTGACTTCAAGGGAGAACTAAAAAACCCACCTCTTCCTTAAAATCTCACAATCAAGAATAGCATTTGTGTGTATTGCTGTATTTCACACTTTTCTTTCCTACTTCATTGTTCTATATTGTGTGGTTGAAAGGCACTATATAAAATAAACATATCTTTATTTCAACTATTCATTTCCTTCTCTGTGGGCCGCGAGTCAGTTAGCGTAGTGTGATAGCGTAGAGCTACATCACACGTAGGCTCACTATTGGCCGACGCTGGTCATGTGTGTGATGCGTGTGACGTACAACACAGAAGCGCTGCGCTGTTACACTAGCGAACTCACTCGAGGCCCACAGAGAAGGAAATGAAGAGTTGAAATAAAGTCATTATTTTTGCGCACAAAAAGTATTCTTGTCGTTTGATAAACTTAAGATTGAGCCACTGTAGTCACTTGGACTATTTTAACGAGGTCTTTAATAACTTTTCGGGGAACAAGTTTCAATCCCTTAGAAGCCTATGGAGGAGTGATCCAGCTCTCAGATTTATTCTAAAATATCTTAATTCGTGTTCCGAGGATGAACGAAGGTCTTACGGGGTTGAACAACATGAGGGAGAGTAAATACTGACAGAATTTTCATCTTTGGGTGAACTATCCCTTTAACCTTACATGACGTCAATCATGTCCATGATTTTTGTGTTCACACATAGCAAGTGCCAAAACCAAAAGTTTCGTACCATTCCCATGAAGTAAAAAATTTGACAAAAAACAAACCGTAAAATTCTCCGGTCAACAAGGGCTTTCCCGGTACGGCTGTGTTCAGTGTGTGTGTGTGCGCTGTCCTGGTACGGCTGTGTTCAGTGTGTGTGTGTGTGCGCTGTCCCGGTACGGCTGTGTTCAGTGTGTGTGTGTGTGCTGTCCCGGTACGGCTGTGCTCAGTGTGTGTGTGCGCTGTCCTGGTACAGCTGTGCTCAGTGTGTGTGTGTGTGTGTGTGTGTGTGCTGTCCCGGTACGGCTGTGCTCAGTGTGTGTGTTCTGTCCCGGTACGGCTGTGCTCAGTGTGTGTGTGTGCTGTCCCGGTACAGCTGTGCTCAGTGTGTGTGTGTGTGCGCTGTCCCGGTACGGCTGTGCTCAGTGTGTGTGTTCTGTCCCGGTACGGCTGTGCTCAGTGTGTGTGTGCTGTCCCGGTACGGCTGTGCTCAGTGTGTGTGTGCGCTGATAGCTCTAGGAACTCAGTTATAGGAACTATCCACCAGTGTGGCCCGTTTCATCTGGGTGTTTCTTTCAGCAAAACCCAAAGCTTGAGTTGAAGAAGAGCCATGTTTAACTGGTGTTACAGCGTTAGAACAGCTGATGATGACGACAGAATCTCGTAACCGAAGCCTTGTGTTTCAGGCAGACGTACATTAATCATGTCTTCAGTCACTCAACGCTTCGTTTGAAAAAGCAGGACCCAATAAACGCTTTATTCAAGACCGATACCGATCTGTCTGAAGAACCACAAGTCACTTTTTGCCACATAACATTTAGATACAATTCTATTATAGCTGTACTTTATTGAAAATTAATTAACAAAAAAACATATACATTTACAATGAAACAAGACAAACAAAAGCAAGAACTTGAAATAACTGTAGGATTCTAGAACTGTGATTTCATCTTCAGGGCGTCTGCATTGGTGTCCACCACTACGCTCTCGATGCGCTTGTGGTACTGGTCCAGTGTGGAGAGGAGACGCTCGTAGATCTCCTGCAGAGAAGCAGACGTTACACACACTGAGCACAGCCGTACCGGGACAGCACACACACACACACTGAGCACAGCCGTACCGGGACAGCACACACACACTGAGCACAGCCGTACCGGGACAGAACACACACACACTGAGCACAGCCGTACCGGGACAGAACACACACACTGAGCACAGCCGTACCGGGACAGCGCACACACACACACACTGAGCACAGCTGTACCGGGACAGCACACACACACACTGAGCACAGCCGTACCGGGACAGAACACACACACTGAGCACAGCCGTACCGGGACAGCACACACACACACACACACACACTGAGCACAGCTGTACCAGGACAGCGCACACACACACTGAGCACAGCCGTACCGGGACAGCGCACACACACACTGAGCACAGCCGTACCGGGACAGCACACACACACTGAGCACAGCCGTACCGGGACAGAACACACACACTGAGCACAGCCGTACCGGGACAGCGCACACACACACACACTGAGCACAGCTGTACCGGGACAGCACACACACACACTGAGCACAGCCGTACCGGGACAGAACACACACACTGAGCACAGCCGTACCGGGACAGCACACACACACACACACACACACACACTGAGCACAGCTGTACCAGGACAGCGCACACACACACTGAGCACAGCCGTACCGGGACAGCACACACACACACACTGAACACAGCCGTACCGGGACAGCGCACACACACACACACTGAACACAGCCGTACCAGGACAGCGCACACACACACACTGAACACAGCCGTACCGGGACAGCGCACACACACACACTGAACACAGCCGTACCGGGACAGCGCACACACACACACTGAACACAGCCGTACCGGGACAGCACACACACACACACACACTGAACACAGCCGTACCGGGACAGCGCACACACACACTGAGCACAGCCGTACCGGGACAGCACACACACACTGAGCACAGCCGTACCGGGACAGAACACACACACTGAGCACAGCCGTACCGGGACAGCACACACACTGAACATCAGCCGTACCGGGACAGCACACACACACACACACACACTGAGCACAGCTGTACCGGGACAGCGCACACACACACTGAGCACAGCCGTACCGGGACAGCACACACACACACACACTGAGCACAGCTGTACCGGGACAGCACACACACACTGAGCACAGCCGTACCGGGACAGCACACACACTGAACATCAGCCGTACCGGGACAGCACACACACACACACACACACTGAGCACAGCTGTACCGGGACAGCGCACACACACACTGAGCACAGCCGTACCGGGACAGCACACACACACACACACTGAGCACAGCCGTACCGGGACAGCACACACACACACACACTGAGCACAGCCGTACCGGGACAGCGCACACACACACACTGAACACAGCCGTACCGGGACAGCGCACACACACACACTGAACACAGCCGTACCGGGACAGCGCACACACACACTGAACAGTGCACACACACACTGAAAATCAGCCCATCATTACCCTCAACTCATCCTATATGTATATGACATTTACATTTATTCATTTAGCAGACGCTTTTCACATGACATTCTTCTTTCAGACGAATACAATCACGGTTAAATTAAAAAATGTCCTGGCTCTTCTAAGCTTTATAATGGCAGTGAATGGTCGTTTCTGTCTTAAGTCCATAAAAGTGCATCTGTCCATCAAAAGTGCATCTGTCCATCATAAAAGTGCATCTATCCACCATAAAAGTGCATCCGTCCATCATAAAAGTGCATCCATCCATCATAAAAGTGCATCCGTCCATCATAAAAGTGCATCCGTCCATCATAAAAGTGCATCTATCATCATAAAAGTGCATCTATCATCATAAAAGTCCATCTGTCCATCATAAAAGTGCATCTATCAGCATAAAAGTGCATCTATCCATCATAAAAGTGCATCTATCCATCATAAAAGTGGATCTATCAGCATAAAAGTGCGTCTATCCATCATAAAAGTGCATCTATCATCATAAAAGTGCATCTATCATCATAAAAGTCCATCTGTCCATCATAAAAGTGCATCTATCAGCATAAAAGTGCATCTATCCATCATAAAAGTGCATCTATCCATCATAAAAGTGCATCTATCCACCATAAAAGTGCATCTGTCCATCATAAAAGTGCATCTATCCACCATAAAAGTGCATCCGTCCATCATAAAAGTGCATCCATCCATCATAAAAGTGCATCCGTCCATCATAAAAGTGCATCCGTCCATCATAAAAGTGCATCTATCATCATAAAAGTGCATCTATCATCATAAAAGTCCATCTGTCCATCATAAAAGTGCATCTATCAGCATAAAAGTGCATCTATCCATCATAAAAGTGCATCTATCCAGCATAAAAGTGCATCTATCCATCATAAAAGTGCATCTATCATCATAAAAGTGCATCTATCATCATAAAAGTGCATCTGTCCATCATAAAAGTGCATCTATCAGCATAAAAGTGCATCTATCCATCATAAAAGTGCATCTATCAGCATAAAAGTGCGTCTGTCCATCATAAAAGTGCATCTATGATGAAATCTATGATAAAAGTGCACTTTTATGATGGACAGATGCTCTTTTATGGACTTCAACCAAGCGTGCCGCACAAGCCCTGAAAAGTGAAGCCAAAGCGTCTCGATCGCCCCCCGGTGACCGGTCCTAGTATAGCTCATAAACCCCGCCTCCCCATGTTATTCAACGGGACGTGAGACCAACTAAACAATTAAATTACACTTCACATATCTTTTTTCCAAAGATAGTTTCTGTCATTTACTGTAGTTTTTATCACGCTGATGTAATTTCAAGTGTTTGTTTTTAAAATAAGTTTGTTTTTAGTTAGTTATTTGATGCTATAAAAACGGCGCGGTGGCGTCATGATTGACAGCTGTGATTGACAGGTTCTCTGAGCGAAGTAGTCACTGAAGCAACAACGGACTTTTTTTCGGGATCTTTGGAGGACTGAGGAGATTGGAGCTTTAAATTTAATATCTAAATTTCTATAATTATTTCACACTGACATAATGGGTTGTTTTGCAGCAGAGGCGTGTGCTTGCGATTGATTCAGCAAGAGTTTCACACCTGCAATTTTGATTCGGACCAAACTGAAAAGTCGAAAGTCCGGACCAAACAAGGTAGGTGTGAAAGGGCCCTAAAACCGCCAGTAGGCGGCGGCAAGTCACTGTCTCAGGGAGTCACTCATTCAACCGATTTGTTCAAACGGCTGATTCATTCAGGAAGTGCAAGTGATTGTTTATTGAATCGTTAAAATTATTCGTTCAAAACGCGGATTTCTATTTGGCGCCACGTAGGATTTAAATCAAACTTCGCTTATCAATACATACATAACACACGTGCATATACACCTATAAAGTACTCGCATATACATGTATACTATTGGATGTTCAAAATACATATATGAAATACACGTGCACACTAATATGAAATCCATACCAATACATATTATGTTAGTAATGAATGCATATACACTTGTGAATAACTTGCATATACATATAAACTTGACGCACGCATACACCTATAAATACTCGCATATACATATAAACTTCCATGCATATACACCTATAAACACTCGCACATACATATAAACTTCCATGCATATACACATATAAACACTCGCACATGCATATAAACTTCCATGCATATACACCTATAAACACTCGCACATGCATATAAACTTCCATGCATATACACATATAAACACTCGCACATGCATATAAACTTCCATGCATATACACCTATAAACACTCGCACATACATATAAACTTCCATGCATATACACATATAAACACTCGCACATGCATATAAACTTCCATGCATATACACCTATAAACACTCGCACATACATATAAACTTCCATGCATATATGCTTTAGTTGTGCATATATGTATATGCGAGTGATTTCATATGTGGATGTGCGTGAACTTTTCAGTGCAAACGGAAGGCATTTCAGTGTAACCGGAAGTCATTTGTGCGTAACCTGTCTATTTACCGCATTTGCAATCATGAGCTGTGTCCTAATGTGAAGGCTGCATCCTCCGAAGGCCGCGGACTTGCAGCCTATTCATCCTTCGAAGGACGCACCATGTAGGATTTCCTAATTGCGCAACCAGGTGTTCCCGATTACCGCTCCTGGCGCCAAGCAACGGTGCGAGAGTACAGCTGCCATCCTGATCATTCATTTTATATAATTGAATAAATAGCTATGGATCCAGAATTGGCTATTGTCATTTTTCTGTTTTATATTTTACTGGAGGACATGGTGAGGATGTTTCAGTCATGCATTTTCGGCTTTAATAGCCAAGACCATGGCCAGAGCTGGTTTGCTGCGTCCCAATTCAGAAGCTGCTTCATGAATTGCCAGATTACACTTCCGGGTGAACGCTGGCGCTATTAGCTGCCGCTGCTCTGGGAGGGAATTTTAAAAAACTTTTATCGCTTCAAAATCCTCCTGCACTTATGAATGCATGGATGCATTTATGAACTGTTTTAAATCATTTTAAGGAGTCTGACCTGTGTATCCACGCTGTTTCGGTGAGTTTGTACGCTGGTTGATCTACCTGAGTATTGACTGTTGATGCTCTCTGCTGTTGCCGGTTTGACTCCCGGTTAACGTACTGACTGTTCTTCGTAGTACATTTGGCACGCAGTTCAACTATGAAGATCACCGAGCTACTGGTGCGGATGAATTACATCTGGATCGTCCTTTCTGCATTATACCACTCGGTGGCATGGACGATGCTCCAGTATTCGGCTGCGGAACTTATTCAGCTCCGTCTGCATCCTTTTAATCTTCTGTCAGCTCCACTTCTTCCCTTGGATATTGTGTACATACCACGTCGGAAATATATACATCGCGGGTCTCGTCGGAGTTATAACATCGATGGCTCGTGTCAAATACGGTCATTTTGGTCATCTAAACCACGCTCACCGAGGAGGCTCACACGGACTGCCGATCACAGTGTACTAACCAACCCGGCCAGATCGGTTGGCAACGATTCTGGTAAAAACAATTTTTCCTTTGGTTTACTTAATATACGATCACTTTCCACTAAAGGACCCCTGGTGTACGATTTACTGTCTGATCGTGAATTTGACTTTTTCTGTCTAACTGAGACATGGCAGAAACCAGACGACTTTTTCCATCTAAACCAGTCTGTTCCCCCAGGATATAGTTACGTTTGTAAATCTCGTGATACGGGAAGGGGAGGGGGGCTAGCAATACTTTATGAAGAGAAATTTAAAGTATCTCAGTTAACTATGTCAACATATTCTTCTTTTGAATCAATTGCCTTAAAAATTAATGGTGCGATTCCTACCATCCTCATAACTATCTACCGCCCTCCCAAGAGCAATAATGCCTTTTTAACTGAACTGTCTGAACTCTTGACTCATCTATGTTCCATATCTTCAAATGTTATCCTTTTGGGTGATTTTAACATTCATGTAGATAATGTCAGCAATGCATTTACAAGTGAATTTTTATCATGTTTGGATTGCTTTGGTATACAACAATTTAACACATTGCCCACTCATACTAAGGGGCATATTCTTGATCTTGTTTGTTGCTCGGGTATAACACCTTTTACTTGTACTGTTTCTGATCCATCCATATCAGATCACTTTCTGGTGTCTTTTTGTACCAAACTTGCCATTTTTAAGGTAAACCTGTGTCGCCCGATTACATTTCGGAATATTAAGAACATTGATCTGCATACCTTTGCTGATGAACTTGCCACCTTCTCCAGTAAATCTGATTTCTCTACTGTTGATGAATTGGTAAAATATTACGATGATGGACTGAATATGATTTTAGATGAATTTGCACCTATGAAAACTCGAACTGTTTCATTTATATATTCATATATTCATTTCCTTGGTTTACACCTGAACTGCGTGAACTTAAAACTATAGGCCGTAGGTTAGAGCGGCTGTACCTCAGGTCTGGCCTTACTGTTCATAAAGACATGTATGCTGAACATATTCAGAACTATAAGAATGGACTGACTAAAGCTAAGTCCGATTACTACTCCAACGTAATTGGACTTAGCAATGGGAACTCCAGGTCTCTTTTTTTTGGCGGTAAACAATATTCTGAAACCACCTGATTCTTTGCCATCTGATATGTATTCCACTGACTTATGTGATCGCCTTTTGACTTTTTTTTTTACATCTAAGGTTGAAAATGTACATCAGCAATTACTTACTGGTACTCTCCACAATGACTCCTGTCAGCCTATCACTCACGTACCTCTCCACTCTGCTTTCTCTACCTTTACACTACCAACTACTTCAGAGATTGTGGGTCTGATAGGTAAATCTAAATCTTCGACTTGTCAGTTAGACCCTCTACCAACTCCTTTAGTGAAAGCTTGTTTACCAGCCCTTTTGCCATTGATTACTAAAATTGTTCACGCTTCACTTGGGTCTGGTTTTGTATCTCCATCTCTTAAATCTGCTATTATTACACCCATACTTAAGAAACCAGGGTGTGATCCTTTTAATTTTGACAATTTTTGTCCCATTTCAAATTTACCATTTATCTCTAAGGTAGTGGAAAAGTGTATTGCAATTCAAATTCATGAACATCTCTCCAATAATAACTTGTATGAACAATTTCAATCTGGATTTCGTCCACACCACAGCACTGAGACTGCTCTTGTCAGAATAACTAATGATCTACTGTTGGCAGCTGACTCTGGGCTTTTAACCATTCTTGTCCTTCTAGACTTGAGTGCTGCCTTTGATACTGTCTCACACCAGATACTTCTTGACAGGTTAGCTTCCATTGGTATTACTGGCACTGCTCTGTCTTGGTTTAGGTCATATCTCTCTGGACGCAGTCAGCGTATTCAATTAAAAGGTTTTAGTTCCAGAATATCGACAGTCACCACTGGTGTTCCCCAGGGTTCTGTTTTGGGCCCGCTTCTTTTCATTATTTATATGCTCCCTCTTGGTGATATTTTAAGGAAATATGGTATTCATTTTCACTGTTATGCAGATGACACCCAACTTTACCTGTCTGTTAAACCCACTGGTTCTTTTCCTCCGCCATCTTTGTCAAGCTGTTTAGCTGAAATTAAAGTTTGGCTTTCAGCAAACTTCTTGAAGTTAAATGGCAATAAAACTGAGGCTCTGCTTGTTGGCACTAAATCTGTGGTATCTAAATCGAATTGTTTCTCTCTATACATTGACAATACTGCAATCTGTCCTTCCTCTCAGGTTAAAAGTTTGGGTGTCATCATGGATGGCACATTATCTTTTCAAGCTCAAATTAATAATATCACGCGAATTGCATATTTCCATTTACGCAATATTAACCGTCTTCGTCCCTTTCTCTCAAGTAATACTGCAGTTCTTATCCACGCACTAGTCACTTCACGTATAGACTACTGCAATGCTCTTTTCACAGGTATTCCGTCCAAATTGCTGCATAAGCTTCAGTTGGTCCAGAACTCTGCAGCTCGTGTTCTTTCTAGAACACTTTATACTGACCACATTTCTCCAGTTCTTCAGCAGTTGCACTGGCTACCAGTAAAATATAGAGTTGAATTTAAAATCTTGCTACTCACTTATAAGGCACTTCATAATCTTGCACCACAATACCTTACTCAACTTCTCCATGTTTACACCCCTTCACGTGCACTCAGATCTTCTTCTTCAATTTCTCTTGTGGTACCTCGGATTCGACTTACCACCATGGGTGCCAGATCTTTTAGTTATGCTGCCCCCGCCTATGGAACTCTCTTCCTCTTGATGTTCGCAATAGCGAGTGCTTGCTGACTTTTAAAACGCGCCTTAAGACATATCTTTTTATTCTGGCTTTTTTATAACATGTTTTTATTGAGATTTAACTGCACTTTACGCTGTTTGATTGTTGTGTGTTTTGATTTGTGTAGTGACCTGTATATTTCTTGTGAGGTGACCTTGGGTGTTCTGAAAGGCGCCATGAAATAAAATGCATTATTATTATTATTATTATTACTTTAAACTGTTCAAGTATTGGGTGTTAATTTACGTAAATAATGTAATGAAAAGAAAAGAAAACATAGGCCTACATAGGCATATAAAGGTTCAAATGTTCACTTATGTCTTACCTTGATTCGATTTTGTAGGCTATAGTGTATTATTTTTATTATGTAGCATAAATGGACAATATAAATGATGAATGTGGTAAATATATATTTCAACCCCGTATTATGGAGGGAAAATGTATAAAAATACACAATTTTATTTGTGTACACTCACAATAACAAGAAAACTTTGTGCTTTTGTAAAATAAAAGAAAACAATCAGGCGTGCTTTCATGATCTCCGTGAACTGAGCGCGCCTCAAAAATGAACTGAAACAAAATATAGCCTACCTCTAGAAAGCTTAAAATGTCCACTTTTAAACTAACAAATTCGAATATAATTTCCAGGTTCTAATTTGGCCTTAGAAAACCAGTAAAATCGACATTTTTTCCATATTAATTTGTGAATATTTCAAATATTTAATAAAGGAGAAAAAAGTCATAAACAAAAATCTGAAAATACGTCAATATTTATATTTTTTGCGCAGCATTTGGTGTGTACAGTTCAAATTCAAATTTTGGTGCTAACAACCGTTCATTTTTCGTTTTTCAATTACGGGTTAAAAAAAGAAAAACGAGTGGACGCAAAAGTACACGGACCTTATATTATTAAATATTTCAAATAATGTATTTGTAGAAAAAGTTTGATAGTCTTGGGTCCGTGTACTTATGCGTCCATTCGTTTTTGCACAAATAAAAGTAGTTGCGAATGATGTATTATTCTTTTCTTTATGACCAGAAATGATAGAGTATTTTAATTTGTTTCCACTGTTGATAGGAAAATGCAAGTGTCCGCGCCCGCGCCTCCACACAAACACTTGGATAGGCCTATGCTCAAAATCTTGTGTTTATTTATGATAATCTTAGCCCTGTATTATTATTGTCTAACCTGTATTATGACTGACATTTGACGAATTGCTTTGTTCCTTTTTTTGATAAAACCGCTTCTAAATATGTAGCCTAAATGTACTAATAATAATAATTATTATTATTATTTGTGTTTATAATTATAACTATAAATGAGTTCACTGAAGACAGCAATATGTTAATCATAAAATAATTTATGAATGTTTTATTTTTATATAATAAAACCTAACCTTGTGTTTGTGTTATATTTCTTTTTTATACACATATTCACATGTGAAGTTTTTTTTTGTTGCTTATTCTATTATACTGTGCTTTTTCCTCCCAAAAAAAGGACTTTAAAGGTACAAGCCTAAATGTCGTTTTTTAGAAAATTCAAGAAATTATCCATTTAAAAAAATGAAGTTTAAACACAATGCAAAGCATCCCTCATAAACAGGTGGACTGGTTGAATCATCGTGGGCACGATTTGTTAAACCGAGGGAACAGTTTAAGAAATCGTGAGTACAGTTTATAAACTGAGGGGATGGATTGCAAAACCGTCGCCACGGATTGTTTTTTTCCCCCACAGAGGGGGAATATTGTTCCGTGAACGCACAAATGACTTCCTTTTACACTGAAATGACTTCCTTTTACACTGAAATGACTTCCTTTTACACTGAAATGCCTTCCGTTTGCACTGAAAAGTTCACGCACATCCACATATGAAATCACTCGCATATACATATATACACAACTAAAGCATGCATCCACGTTTTATTTTGTATGTATGCGCGAGTGTTTTATGGATGTGTATGCGCGCATCGGGTTTATATGTACTGTATGTGCGAGTGTTTATATGTGTATATGCATGTAGGTTTGTATATATGTGCGAGTGTTTAGGTGTGTCTGCGTGCAGCGAGTGTATATGTATGTGCGAGTGTTTATAGGTGTATATGCATGGAAGTTTATATGTATGTGCGAGTGTTTATATGTGTATATGCATGGAAGTTTATATGTATGTGCGAGTGTTTATATGTGTATATGCATGGAAGTTTATATGCATGTGCGAGTGTTTATAGGTGTATATGCATGGAAGTTTATATGTATGTGCGAGTGTTTATATGTGTATATGCATGGAAGTTTATATGTATGTGCGAGTGTTTATATGTGTATATGCATGGAAGTTTATATGTATGTGCGAGTGTTTATAGGTGTATATGCATGGAAGTTTATATGTATGTGCGAGTGTTTATAGGTGTATGCGTGCGTCAAGTTTATATGTATAATGCAAGTTATTCACAAGTGTATATGCATTCATTACTAACATAATATGTATTGGTATGGATTTCATATTAGTGTGCACGTGTATTTCATATATGTATTTTGAACATCCAATAGTATACATGTATATGCGAGTACTTTATAGGTGTATATGCACGTGTGTTATGTATGTATTGATAAGCGAAGTTTGATTTAAATCCTACGTGGCGCCTCATACAATACACTTCGCACACCACTACGCACATAAAGAATGAACTTACAATTGAACTGAAATTAACCAGCTTTCTCTCCTGCTGTTTCGCGTGCAGGAAACAGACGTGATGCTGCCGCGAATGTGACGTGAACGAGCAAATCCACAAAGAACGAATAATAAATAAAAAAGGACGCCAATTAGATAGTTTTAGTTTGGAAAACATTTAGATATGTCTAAGTCAAATTGCCATCGAAAATTTAAGACCTTTCATAAGTAAACCCGTCACTGGGGTTAAGACCAATCAGGGACGATGGCCTACCCCTAACCCCGCCCCTAAACCTACCCGTCACTAGGGTTAAGACCAATCAGGGATGACTATAGTTCCGAAATGGTATATGGTGGGGTCCGGATAACAGGAAAGTACCCATACCAGTTTCTGTAAGATCTCAGCAATCTCCGTCTTGCACTGTGCAACCATTTCATTCATTGCAGTCTAAAGAGAGAACATTTAAAATTAATATGACAAGGAAAAAAATGGCATGTAAAACACTGGGTCATGTGACAACAGTTTTCAAGCATCATGTTGGTGGATAGGGTTGGGAATCGTAAGAAAGTTTCCGGTTCTGATTCAATAAAAATTATTAAAACAACTATTAAAAAAATAGTAGTAAGGGAAAAATGCATAATCCTTTGTGTTTATTTCTTATACTTGTCAAATGTGTTTAACAGACTGGTAATGTCAACAAATTCAACATTTAGCAATTTTTGCAAAAATAATAAATTTTTCTGAAGGAAAAGAAACATTTCTGCATTCTCTAGGATAATTTGGGACCTCTCCCAGCTTCTTGTATCTCCAGCAGGGCAGAATACTACGGTGGCCGAGAGGTGCAAAACAAATCACAATTATAAAAACAAAATAACAAGTCAGAAAACACAACGACAATTCAGAAAACAAAATAACAATTCAGAAAACACAATAACAATTCAGAAAACACATTGACAATTCAGAAAACACAATAACAATTCAGAAAACACAATAACAATTCAGAAAACACAACGACATTTCAAAGAAAACGGAAAAGGTAGGTACATTTTGAGAATGGCAAACTTGTCGCTGATTGGACGAGACACCTGTCAATCAAGCTTTACAGGAAGTAAGAAATTTGTGATCAAAATGGAACCATTACTTTGAAGAAGGACATTCATATGCCGTGATTGTGGACATGCTGGCGACATACCACGACATTAAAATGAGCTTGTGCTCAAATGGCTTAAGTTTATCGCACCCATCAACATGCCAAAGATAGTTCGGTCCCATGGAGTGATATGCAGACACCCCAAGTCTCCCGAAAGTTCCCCGCATATTGATAGCGGCTCCCTGATGCCCGCAAATTAGTTAAAAACTCGGAGCTTTAGAGAATCTAGAGCTCGCGAGCTCCAAACCGTGTAGCGCACGGCAGAGAGGTAGAGACAGAGACTCTGTCAGAGAGCGAGAGACCTTGCGTGTGTGTGTAAATGTGCGTGTGTGCCTCACGAAGCGCATGTAAATATTTTTTAGTAATCTTGTAAATAGTTTTAATATCGTGGTATTTCGCCAGCATGTCCACAATCACGGCATATGAATGTCCTTCTTCAAAGTAATGTTTAATGTGTTCCATTTTCGCATTTAGCAAAACAAAGTTGATCACAAATTTCTTAATTCCTGTAAAGCTTGATTGACAGGTGTCTCGTCCAATCAGCGACAAGTTTGCCATTCTCAAAATGTACCTACCTTTTCCGTTTTCTTTGAAATGTCGTTGTGTTTTCTGAATTGTTATTGTGTTTTCTGAATTGTTATTGTGTTTTCTGAATTGTCAATGTGTTTTCTGAATTGTTATTGTGTTTTCTGAATTGTTATTTTGTTTTCTGAATTGTCGTTAGTAGTTCTTACCGGACACCATGTGTCAAAATGATTGATGACTTCCGGTTGTGGTTGACCTTTGACCTTTTCCGGTCCCGCCTTTTCCGGTTGTGCATCCGGTATCTATAGATAAGGATTGACCTATTGCCCCCACCCATCCAATCGATTATGTGTTTTGACAGGTTGTGCATCCGGCGTCTATTGTTAAGGGTCAAGCAGTTGACCCCGCCTATCCGATCAATGAAATGTTTTGACCATCTGGCCTCTATTGATAAGGGTTGTGGTGTTGAGCTATCTGATCAATCAAGTGTTTTGACATAAGCATTGTGCGTTTTTATGGTAGAAAGTTTGAAGCGGTTGTTATAGAACAATGGTGACATTCCAGAGGCCATTGTGGTTTCCTGTGTAATGTGAGACGAAAAAAGTCAGTGTCACAGGGCGTCCCTCTCCTCCCTCTGCATGTGTGTCACAGACGCTCCCCCTACCTCTGCAAGTGTGTCACGGGGGTTCTCGCCTACCTCATTCAACATTTAAAAGTAAGTTTTAAACTTTAAACACATGATGAACTTAATGAGGCGATCTTTATGTGTCTATCTGGATAATGTCCCAGAGTCTTCTCCTCTATGAGTTTAAGAAAATACAGCGCGTTGTACTTTAAATAATCATATAAATAAAATGAATTAAACTGTTAATTTATAAAAACATTTAAAAGTAAGTTTTAAACTTTAAACATGTGTTGAACATAATGAGGTGATCTTTATGTGTCTATCTGGATAATGTCCCAGAGTCTTCTCCTCTATGAGTTTAAGAAAATACAGCGCGTTGTACTTTAAATAATCATATAAATAAAATGAATTAAACTGTTAATTTATAAAAACATTTAAAAGTAAGTTTTAAACTTTAAACATGTGTTGAACATAATGAGGTGATCTTTATGTGTCTATCTGCCTAGATTTAGCTTAAATCTTTCTGAGTAGATGAAACTGTCGCAGATAGTTTTTTCCTCTGTGAGTTTAATAAAAAAGTATTGTGCTTAAATCAAATAAATAGTGAATAATAATTTATATTATTTGAGATAAGATGCTAAATTGACTATAAGTATTTTAATCTATTACACCACAAATTACTGGCTTAAACAGTTTAATAAAACATATAAAATTTTGAATAATAGTGGATATTATGTGAAATAAAATGTTAAATTAACAAGCATTTTAATCTAATACACTATACTGACTTACAGATAAATAAACCATATAAAAGTGAATAATAAAAATAATTTAACTGTATGGTTGAAACATGCAGTTAAAAAGTTGTAAAAAAAAAAAAAAACAGTGTT
>JAVALU010001743.1:0-70395 GCA_030770095.1 Gila robusta | reverse complement strand
CATCTTCAGCCCGGCCCTGATGGCCGCGGGTTCTGACCTGTGTGCAAAGTTTCAAGAGTTTTCAAGCACGTTAAGGGCCCCAAAACCTTGAAAAACAAAAATAAAAGCATTCTCACTCAGCAGACAAACCCCCCTCCCCTCAAACACACGGAGAGACGTAGGGTCAGAGAGAGAGGAAGAGAAAATTCTCCAAAACATCCACATTCAAACCAAAATATCTGACTTCCTGTTGGTCTGAGCTAATGACTTTAAATTAGAAAGTTGTCCAGCTCGATATGAACAATATACATACTGAGTTTTAAGATTGTAGATAAAAGTATAGACCTAACTCCCCCTCTTTTGTCAAAAGGTGGCGCTACTGAGCCCCGGCACCACGCCCGTTTCTGAAACTTTGCACATGTCTACTGGCTAATAAATGTGATGTGTCTGTCGAGTTTCATGCAATTTCAAGTATGCTAAGAGTCTCAAAAGCATCAAACAAGAATCTTAAAGTTTGATGCGTTGCCACGGCAACAGTATCTAAGATATCAATAATCCTTTCACAGGTCTACATCTGCCGTGTGTTTACATTATACACATAAAGTTTGAAGCAAATCGGGTAAAAATAAGAGGGTGATTTCAAAGCATTTAGAAAGTGACACACTTCCTGCTGCCAGTTGGTGGCGCTATAACTTTGACTCACAATAGTCACATCCATGTGATCGGGCTCTTACAACGAACACACTGTTGAAGTTTCATCAAGATCAGTTAATGTATGCAGTAGTTATGACACACTTCCTGTTTCACGTTTCTCGCCATAATTTCGTTTCCTCGCCACGGCCAAACCGTTCGAGATATCAAAAATCCCCTCGCAAACTTTCATCCTCAATGTCTTGACTTCATGCTGACCGAGTTTCGTGCCGTTTGTTTGAATTCTCTAGGAGGAGTATTTCACATTCCATTGCGTGTGTTTTACCAACAACCCTAAATAGCCCACTTCCTGTTGGGCTGGGGTAAAAAGTAAGAGTGTGAAGTATATATGAAACGAGGAGATCTACATGTGTACCGAGTTTCATATTATTACATGCAAGCGTGTTTGAGTTATGGACCATGTTTTCGGACCCCGTTCCAGGGGGCGCTGTCGAGCCCCCCTGCCACGCCCGGGTACCATCTTCAGCCCGGCCCTGATGGCCGCGGGTTCTGACATGTGTGCAAAGTTTCAGGAGTTTTTGAGCATGTTAAGGCCTCCAAAAGTGTCCAAAAGGTAGTAAAAAAATAATAATAATAATAATAAGAAGAAGAATAATAAATAATCCTAAGGAAAACAATAGGGCCTTCGCCCTTTGGGCTTGGGCCCTAATAATAATAATAATAATAATAATAATAAGAAGAAGAATAATAAATAATCCTAAGGAAAACAATAGGGCCTTCGCCCTTTGGGCTTGGGCCCTAATAATAATAATAAGAAGAAGAAGAATAATAAATAATCCTAAGGAAAACAATAGGGCCTTCGCCCTTTGGGCTTGGGCCCTAATAATAATAATAATAATAAGAAGAAGAATAATAAATAATCCTAAGGAAAACAATAGGGCCTTCGCCCTTTGGGCTTGGGCCCTAATAATAAGAAGAAGAATAATAAATAATCCTAAGGAAAACAATAGGGCCTTCGCCCTTTGGGCTTGGGCCCTAATAATCCTAAGGAAAACAATAGGGCCTTCGCCCTTTGGGCTTGGGCCCTAATAATCCTAAGGAAAACAATAGGGCCTTCGCCCTTTGGGCTTGGGCCCTAATAATCCTAAGGAAAACAATAGGGCCTTCGCCCTTTGGGCTTGGGCCCTAATTACACTCATTCATCCGGAATCCTAAAACGCTTTGAGTCTCGCACCGGCCGGGTATACGATCTCTTAAACATAAGCTCATCAGTATTGGTCATTAACAGAGGCGATTAACTAATATCCTATACGGCGTCCTACACTTTGCTCATTCTAGAATATATTATTTAGTCGATCTGAACCCGCAACTTTACTCTGTGGGGTGTGGAGACAAATGGGAGTATGTGTTTGTGGTGTCCATATCTCTGGAGATCAGAGTATCTGAGGTTCTGTTTCTTACAGCATGACAAAAGTTTGGAATCTATGATTTAAGAAATGTAGCCTATAACCTATACTTTAGCAAGCAAGGGTGCATTAAATTGATCAAAAATGACAGCAAAGACATGTATAATGTTTATAAATGGATAATCATTTCCACACTTCATTAAGCAGCACAACCATTTTCAAATGCTTCTTGAGCAGCAAATCAGTAGGTCCTATTAGAATGATTTCTGAAGGGTCACGTGACACTGAAATCTGGAGTAATGAGCTCTGCCATCACAAGAAAAAAACACATTTTAAGATATGTTAAAATAGAAAACAGTTTGTAAAAATATTTCACAATGTTACTGTTTTTTTTATCAGATAAATGCAGTCTCGGTGAACATAAACATAAAGAACCTTACAAACACCAAACTTTTAAACAGTATTGTATATTATAATAAAACCAGCACAAGCACTTTTCAATTAAAACATTTTTAAAAAATCCAATTTGTTACATTATTTTGCCAGTATTTGTAAACATAATTTTTTGTGATCATCGAATTGCTTGCAAACTAATAGGCTACAAACATTATAAACGGTTATGAAATGATAAACAATTAAAGTTTAAGTTCACGCGACACTTACCTTTTAAAAAAAAATTATAATCCATTAAATTTGCTGAGATAGGCTGCAAGGAGGAGCGTAGAAATGTGTACTGCAATGAGGTGCTACTGGAGAGCGGTCCGCCTTGCTCTGATGTCATGCTGACATAGGCTACGTCGAAAAAACCCTCGCGACGGCGAGGCGGCCGTGTTGGATTCTGCAGTCGAGCACAGAATAGGCTTGTTTGAGATGCGCCTTGCCTCGCCTGAAATGTAGTCGAGAGTAGCCGCTGCAGTGAGAGGAGGAGTGAAAAAAACGCAGGCAAGCCGGACAGTTCTCGCTTCTCGCAGTGGATCTGACACCTGCAAGATCAATGATGGATATCGCGGGATTCACGGGATTCACGCTCGTGCACAGTGTTGCTAATAAACTGGATGTAATTTAAGTTCTGTTGCTTTTATACGAAAATAAATATAATAAACAAGACACCCAAAGTACTTGTTATTTAATTCCATTCCAAATAAGTGTTTATCAGTAATTTTATCTTTAATACATACATAGGGTATTTTTTTTATATATATATATAATAAAATGACATTGCATAACCCATAGAGATCGCACTGTCCGAGAGTTTGGGAATATTCACACATAACATATAGGCTACACATAAAACATGATATCCTATTTTTGAAATCAAACATTTTAAAAGAGACCAATACATCACGGTTGTTTAAACCAATCAACATTAAGCTGTGTCGTCAGCAAGTCGTTTCCCATCATGCTTTTGATCAGCGCAGTCGGTGGAGAGCAACTGCGCGCGACTGCAGAATCCGACACGTGCGCCTTGCGCTCGCGAGTATGGGAGGCCGTATGAGACGAAACCCATTGAAACACTTGCAATACACATTGAAAACTTGTGATACACATTGAAACACTTGCGCGCACATGTGGAACACCATATCTGTGCATATATATGAAAGACATGCGGTTACAAACTCTTTGCATATACCATGTTATTGCCCACGCACTGCCTATCTTTACAAAGACTGCACTTTCAAACATTCTCGCGTGTGAGAGAGCATAAACATTTTTAGTGTGTCCGGAACAGGGATGGAAATTAGCACCCGCCACCAGCCAAATGCGGGTGATTTTGTGTTGTGGCGGGTAAACTCGCTTCACCTACCGGCCACCGTGGCGGGTAAATAAAAATAGCATACTGTTTCACCCGGACGGCGGACACTTTTAGAGGAGGCACACCTTCAACACACCTTCAACACCTTCAACACCCGCGCGCTTCTTCCGTCGAGGCTCGACGAGGGAAGAAAACGTGGGAGCGCGAGAGGCGGTTTGCCGTCCAAAGGGAGAGCTAGCCGCGAGCGCATGGTGTATTTTTAAGGCGGGGCAGCTCTCTTGTGTCGTAAAGAGCTAGCCGCGCGAACATCTACCCGTGCGGTTCTTCCGTCGAGGCTTGAGCGCGAGAGGTGGTTTGCCGTCCCAAAGGAGAGCTAGCCGTGAGCGCATGATGTAAATATGCAGACATCCCAAGTCTCCCGAAAGTTCCGGGAGTCTCCCGTATATTGATATCGTCTCCCTGATACCCGCAAATTAGTTCAAATCTCCCGGAATCTAGAGCGCGCATGCGAGACAGAACATACTTAACATACATAGTGCGTGCACGCACGGCAGAGATGTGCCATGTGCGCGCTATGTATGTTATGTGCGCAGTATAGTCATTGACTATACTGCGTGATTGACAGCAGCGTTTCAGCACAGCCCCGCCCTGAGCGAGCTGTCCTCATAGTCCGTCATTGTTTCCTTTACACTGGAGCAGAATGGCGTCTAAGCGATTGTGGTGTTCTGTTCTTGGGTGTAATAACGAACACAGCAGTCATTTTGATGTTCCTAAATCGGAACCGCTGAAGACGCAGTGGCTGAGTTTTGTTTACGATGGGAATATTCCCCACGAGCAACGTCAATGCGTTCATGTTTGCGCGAATCATTTCACACCAGATTGCTTTATAAACGAGGAGGGTCATAAAGCTGGTTTTGCTTAGAAGCTGCTCCTGAAAAAGGAATCGGTACCAACTATTCGTGTCCCTGCTGCACCTTCAGAAGAAGTGAGTGTAACGTTTTATTAACCTTTAAATATTAATCTTTGCATATCGCTTGCTCCTTGCACGCTTCACGATGAATGTGGCTAATGTTTACACGGGTACATTACGGCATGTATTCTATGTAACGTTACGACGTTCTCAATATAATTAATAATCCCACGTTTATAATGAACAACGCGTTATGGTTATTGTGTTATTAAAAACTGTACGCACAGAACAGAGGGGCGGAGTGAGCAAAGCTCATTATCATTTAAAGGCATATGCACTGAAACGGCGTGCTGAAAACAGAGCTGTTTTTGAGCAGGTAAAATGAGTGTTTTCTTAAAATACTAATGAGAATTTTTAATAAAAGTATATTACAAAGTTTTATTTAGACCCTAAAGATTCATATTAACTTGTACAAAAATGGCATTATATGACCCCTTTAAGTATTGTAGATCTTGTAGTATTAATTTTCACATGTAGTTACACATTGTCGGTTAAAAACAAGAAAGTGGCTGGTAAAAACATAGAGTGGCTGGTAGATTTTGAAATCCACCAGCCACAGTGGCCGGTGGACAAAAAAGTTCATTTCCATCCCTGGTCCGGAAGTTGTTTCATTGCAACCGGAAGTTTAGTTCATTGGAAACTGAATTATGATGCCGCCAGAACAATAATGCATTCTTCAGACCCCTGGCCTCCCGCACGAGTAACTACACTCGTAATTGAACGAACTGTCCGTATATAGTGCTCTAGTTCAGTAAAGTATGGGATTGCAGGGTCAGTTTGTAAACATTCTATGCACCGAAGGACACGCGAAAGAAAATTAAAAAATTTCGTCAGAGTTGGCAATAACACGCGAGTGATCACATACGAAAAAGCCTATTGTAAAGATTAACAACAAATACCTCATTTTTTAAACAAGTTTGGAAGGAGCCATCAATGTGGAGAATAATTGAGCTCTAACTTCCGGTTGCAAGGAAACGACTTCCGGACACTCTAAAAATGTTTATGCTCTCTCACACGCGAGAATGTTTGAAAGTGCAGTCTTTGTACAGGTACAACAGTATGTGGGCAATAACAGAGTATATGCAAATAATTTCTACGTAACCGCATGTCTTTCATATATATGCACAGATATATAGTGTTTCACATACGCGCAAGTATTTTACATGTATGCGCAAGTGTTTTCGATGTGTATCACAAGTTTTCAATGTGTATTGCAAGTGTTTCAATGGGTTTCGTCTCATACGGCCTCCCATACGCGAGAGTTTGACACACGTCACCATGACATCAGAGCAAGGCGGACCACACTCGGACACATTTCTAACCGGCATGCATTACACGCTGATCACCGGTGATCGGTTCTGCGCAGATTTTGCTCATCTCAAACAAGCCTTTTCTCTCCACCGCTGATTAAAAGCATGATGGGAAATGACTTGCTGATGACACAGATCAATGCTCATTGGTTTTTACAACCGTGATGTATTGTTCTCTTTTAATATGTTTGATTTTAAAACTCTGATATCATGTTTTTATGTGTATAAATTATGTGTGAATATTCCCAAACTCTGACAATGCTATTTATATGTGGCAGTTTGGATTTTTTTTGGTTAAGTCCGACTACGCCACCCGGAACAGTCCGGGAACCCACCAATAATTTAGATATAAAGCACACAGATACGTTGTGGCTGCGTCAGATAACAGACAATGAGAATGGTATAAAACAGTTTATTCAGAAGCACCATTTAATAAAATACAACACAATCTCTGGTAATAAATCCTAAAAGCGTATAAATCAGACTTCACATACACGCGCGTTCACACACACACACAGAAACGCCCCTACCACTTCAGAACCTGGGGAATCTGTCTTGCTCATCGGATGGACACAGCAATCACTCGTGCTCACAACACTCCACCCACTGTGAACACGGCAAGCTGTCAATCAAACCACCACCACACCCAGAAGACTTCAGGAACCACGGATCCCCCAGATTCTGAAGGGAAAAGACAAGAACAGTCAATACAACAGTAATAAACAAAATACACATATACTTTCCACATGAACTAGATCTATAAAGTGGATGGGTCACACACGGCCAAAAAAAAAGGGCCGTCTTTCTTCGAGAACAACACCAGCAACCTGCTGATACTAATGGACCGTAATCAGCACAATAGGGGTGATGGTGGGTCATTCCCCTTCTCTTTAGAAAACGAAATAAACAAAATCACAAGCAGGGAATCAAACACACAAAAAAAGAAACAAATGATACAAACCCAAATTAAAGCAATCACTTAGAATAACATACAAGTATCAGGGAGACACACATAGACCTTCGTCCCCAAAATTATCTTTCCTGACCCAAACATTCAAGATGCACTTGCCAGCACAAGCTCTTACCTCCTGAACCTAAACCGGCGCCCCAAGAATGACGTCACTTCCCGAACACGGAATAGCACGCTTGGCTAGATGTCCGTCGCGGCTGTTTTATATATTCACGGAACACCATATTTGGGAATTAACCCTATAGTGGCTGATGACATCACCACATATATATGGGTTATTTGATTGTTGTCATGGCCTATTTAATATAGCCTATATAAACATGTCTGTAATTAAAGTAAAAATGATTGATAAACACGTGTTTCGAATTTAAATAAATAACAGAACTTTAGGTGTCTTGTTCATTATATTTATTTTCATATGAAAGCAACAATTAATTACATCCAGTTTATCACAGGTGTCTCGCGAGAGAACTGTCCGGCTTGCCTGCGCTTTTTTCACTCCTCCTCTCACTGCAGCGGCTACTCTCGACTACATTTCAGGCGAGGCAAGGTGCATCTCAAACAAGCCTAAGCTTCACTGAAAATCGTTTCGTTTCGTTTTTTTGACACACGCCACGGAGCTTTGGTGTCACGGTTAACGTCACTTTTTTTATAAAGCTCCAAAAGCTTGTTTTGCCAACCGCCAATAAACGAGAACAAGAAGAAAATATATTAACATTACGATTAAGGGACATTTTAACGTATCTGCATCATAGACTGTAAAAAGGATCTGCTTTCTTTTTTTTTTTTTTTCTTTTTTTTTTTGAAATGACGGTTCTATTAATTTTTTTCGTGTTGTTGTTATTTTATTTATCCGACCATGGTACCGTAAGACATATGTTACTTACAATCTCTCTGCATGGTGACGATAAAACAAAAGTTACCCAGTTTATTCAGCTCTAAAAAGCCTGGCTACAGTTTTATATTTTGCCCGGCCATTAAGCCATTTATATGAAACAAATGTTCATTTTCATTGGTGTCAATTTCTACAATCAACTGAGGTGATGGACAGGGGGCAACTTTTTGAGCAATGTTGATGGGCAATGTTGCCATCAACCAGAGACACGCAGGGTCTAAAACCGATCTAATCCAGATAGAAATGTGTTGCCCATTCTCAATAGGAAAGTGCCCGAGCAACATCAAGGCAACAAAAATAAAAAAATGCCCTGTGTATTATCACCTTGATACAATTTATCAAGTGACTTGGTGTTGAAAACTTTATCATGGCATCATGTAAGTAAATGTTGATAATATCGTATACGTTATTATATGAACTGTAGTAGGCTACCTTGATTGTGATGTCAGTCGCTTTGGATAAGAGTTTCTGCCAAATCAAAATGTGTTACGTGAACGAATCGTTCTTTTGAACCGGTTCTTTTAAGTGAACCGGTCGAACCAGTTCATCAAATCGGACTGAATCGTTCAAAACAGTTCGCGAATAGATATATAAAGACTCGATATATTTAGACTACCCTGTGTTTTCAAACTAGTAGGGTAACTTACAACAGTGCTGACACACACCTCAAGAAAAAAAAAATGCTTTTGACTTACTTACTCCCATAGTGTATGATTGGCGAAAAATATACATGTTTGAACATTTATGGAGCAACGCATTTTGTGTGAAAATAAATCATAAAAGTGCTTTCTTTTGTTTAAAAATCTGGTAAATGTATGAGGTGGCAAGGTGGGCCTTGAAAAACCAAGGGGCAAAATACACAAAGTAGGCTACTGATAAAATTACTTCAACTAAAATAGTATTTTTAATAATGTCTAAGATAATACTTGTTCAAAACAATCACTTTAGCTTTATTTTAAAAAGTGAAGATTCGGAAAGCATTGATGAACATCCCGTAATTTAATATAGATTTACAATAGTAACAATAACTTATATTTTATTATATGATATTAATATATTAATATTTTTAAATATGATGGTTTCATTATAAATATGGTGATTATCTCTAAGGTGGACACCCACCTTAACCTATGATATTTACCATCTGAATCTAACCTTGCAATAAATGGAAAAGTCAGCCAGCTGTTTATTATCATGTTATTTATTGTGTCTTTCACCCCAATAGCAGTGGCGCATTTTACCCCTAATATGCATACTTTTACATAATCTACCTTTATTGAAAAACTGATGCTTTAATTAGCTTGAACAATAAGACCTTTGTCTCAAAATATATTAAATAATTTTAGCACTTGATCCTTGCTACATAAATCTTCCACATCATTAAAAAACATCAAATATTAGATCAAATTAGCGTAGAACCAACTTTGCGCTGCTGCCCGCGATCGCTTCAAGGATCGGCCAAATTTCCATGTGAAAAAAAAAACTGGAAAGTGCTGGGTCAAGTTTTTGTGCCATCCAGTGGTTAAGAGAAAAAATCAAGGACTCTATTACCCTGTGTAGCCTTTACCCTTGTACCCTATAAAAAACAATGTTTTGTGATTAAAAGCACAATTGTGTGTGTGTGTGTGTGTGTGCATGTGTGTCTTGTATGATGTTCATTAGGATGTTCAGGATCATCCATGATGAGACTCATGCTTGTTTGTCTGATGAGTGAATCTGTAAATCAATCAATTATGTTCTTCTGCTGTTTGAGTTACATTAAAATTCACAGCACTTTCCTGTTGTTTAGTTTTGTTTGGCTCATTATTACCTGTTTTTATTTTATTTTCCAGGTTTTTTCTATGTTGATATTGTCAGGGTGTCAGTGATGGAGGGAGATTCAGTCACTCTAAACACTGGTGTTCAAACAAACCAACAAGAAAAGATTAAATGGTATTTTAATGACATTCTCATCGCTCAAATCAGTGGAGATCTCAGTGATGTTTGTACAGATGTTCAGTGTATGACTGGTAATGAGAGATTCAGAAACAGACTGAAGCTGGATCATCAGACTGGATCTCTGACCATCACAAACACCAGAACCACAGACTCTGGAGTTTATCAACTAAAACTCATCGGCAGCAGCAACAGTGAAAAGATCTTCAATGTTACCGTTTATGGTGAGTCAATTAATGAATGTTTAGAAGCAGGTTAAAAAAAGTGTTTAAATCACAGCATTAGCTAATGTTAGATTTTTTTTGCATTAATAGGTGTTCTTTTGCATTCATAGGTGTTCTTTTGTAATGCCCTGTTTACACCTGTCAATCGGATCGCAAGTAGACGAGGGAGACACACTCCCGTTTACACCGCCGAGATTTATAAACGTTGCGTACACAAAACAGGCCCGAAAGAGGCGTACGAGGTGTTCGAGGTGGAGACGCCTGTGCGCACAATCTACCGTTGACTGGGATTTTATAAAGGGAATTTAGCGCTGGTTCTGGCGTAGGCTACACATGGTTTTATAAGTCTGAATATATTTTGGCGTAGGCCTACACCATTTTTGGCTTTCGGGCACACGTACACTTTTAGTAAGGATCCTACACACGTTTTTTAAACGAGACCCGTGGTGTTTTAATAAGTCTCTTTTGTCCACTTTCAACCACTTCTGTCATGATTTCTTCGATGGGAGGGTCTATTGATGGTTAAATGTGTGTTTTTTTTTTTTCAGATCATTCGATCTAATGGACAAAATAAGCTTGTGCAGTTTACATATGAATCAGAATCAGAAAGAGCTTTATTGCCAAGTGTGCTTGCACACACAAGGAATTTGTTTTGGTACTGAGGCTTCCAGTGGACATATACAAATACAAATACAACAAGAAACATAATACTACAAATTATAAGAATAAAAAATAAAAATAAAAATATATGAGAATAAAAGTATCACAGTTGAGTTTAGTCAGAATAGACATTTTCAGATTTACAGATTATGAACATATTTACAGTGTTTTGAATATTATAAATAAATAAATCTACATATAAGTATCACCTGAGTTGTAGGATGTTGCACTAAACAGTGGGAGTATTTCACTTAAAGGCATATGCCTTGGGAGGAGTGTTAACTGTTCAGGAGGGAAATGGCCTGTGGGAAGAAACTGTTCCTGTGCCGAGATGTTCTTGTGGCCAGTGATCTGAGTCGCCGTCTTGACGGTAACAGTTCAAACAGGAGGTGTCCAGGGTGAGTGGAGTCTGTGATGATTTTACCTGCTCTCTTCCTCACTCTGGAAGAGTACAGGTCCTGGAGGGTTGGCAGGGGGGCACCAATGATCCTCTCTGCAGTCCGGACTGTCCGTTGTAGTCTCCTGATGTCTGATTTGGTAGCTGAACCAAACCAGACAGTGATGGAAGTGCATAAGACAGACTCAATGACGGCTGAGTAGAACTGAATCAGCAGCTCCTGTGGCAAGTTGAACTTCCTCAGCTGGCGAAGGAAGTACAGTCTCTGCTGGGCCTTTTTCACAATGGAGTCAATGTGATTGTCCCACTTCAGGTCCTGAGAGATGGAAGTGCCCAGGAACCTGAATGACTCCACTGCTTCCACAGTGCTGTTCATGATGGTGAGTGGGGGAGTGCTGGGCTGTTCCTCCTGAAGTCCATGATCATCTCCACTGTTTTGAGCGTGTTCAGCTCAAGGTTGTTATAACTGCACCAGACAGCCAGCTGTTCCACCTCCAGTCTGTAAGCAGACTCGTCACTGTTTTGGATGAGACCGATGACAGTGGTGTCGTCGGCAAATTTCAGGAGCTTGACAGTGGGGTCTTTAGAAGTGCAGTCATTAGTGTACAGGGAGAAGAGCAGTGGGGAGAGAAGGCACCCTTGGGGGGCGCCAGTGCAGGTGGTGAGAGTCCTGGATGTGTGTTTCCCCAGTCTCACTCGCTGCTGCCGTCCGTCAGAAAGCTGGTGATCCACTGACAGATCCTAGGATGGTATGGAGAGCTGGGTCAGTTTGGCTGTGAGAAGACCAGGCATGATGATATTGAAGGCCGAACTGAAGTCCACAAAGAGGATCCTTGCATAAGTCCCTGGTCTGTCGAGATGTTGTAGGATATAATGCAGTCCCATGTTGACTGCATCATCCACAGACCTGTTTGCTCTGTAAGCAAACTGAAAGGGATCCAGCAGGGGTCCAGTGATGTCCTTCAGGTGGGCCAACACCAGTCTTTCAAACGACTTCATGACCACAGACGTGAGAGTGACAGGTCTGTAGTCATTAAGTCCAGTGATTTTGGGTTTTTTGGGGACAGGAATGATAGTGGAGCGTTTGAAGCAGCAGGGAACTTCACACTGCTCCAATGATCTATTAAAGATCTGCGTGAAGACCGGGGCCAGTTGGTCAGCGCAGGCTTTTAAACAAGCAGATGAGATGCCGTCTGGGCCTGAGGCTTTCCTAGTCTTCTGTTTTTTGAAGACTCGGCTCACGTCCTCCACACAGACCTTAAGCTCAGGTTGGATGGCAGGAGGGGGGAGTAATGGGAGTGCAGGAGGTGATGGTGAATGTGTGAAGTGCAGGTCAGAGCCGGTGTGTGGTGTGAATGAGGGCTTTTCAAACCTGCAGTAAAATGAATTTAAATCATCAGCCAGGTGTTGATTGTCCACAGATCGGGGGGATGGTGACTTGTAGTTGGTGATGTTCCTCAGGCCATTCCAGACTGATGATGGGTCGTTGGAAGAAAACTGTTTTTTCAGAGTAGTTCCTTTTAGCAACTCTGATCTCCTTTGTCAATCTGTTTCTGGCCTGGTTATACAAGATTTTATCCCCACTTCTGTAAGCATCCTCTTTGGCATGACGAAGGTGTTTGAGTTTCCAAGTGTAAGACTGGAAAAACTAGAAGGACTTTAAGAGAGGGCCACTCTCTGAGAAAACAAAGGAAATTAACATTTGAACTCCCCCTCATGCACTATTGAGATGAAGGTCTCACCTCCCTCATCCTAATCTACATTTCTCTCCCCCATTCTTCATCCTGGCAGAGATCTCCCAAACTCACACAAGAATCTAAATGGTTTAATGTGAATGATTATCATAGAATTTTATACATGTTTGATATTATTTGAAATGTCTCGGTGCGACTGGTACAAATGTCTCATTCCCAAAGAAGTAAACCAAAAGGTAATAAAGTTCTTAGGAAGTTTAGAAATATCTTCCACACCCTCCAACACTGGAGGGGGTGTCTTTGAGTTAACACCTTCTGACCATTTGACTGAATGCTAATTTTCCACTGCTAGCAAATGGTGACTTACAGGTAAATTTCCACTGTGGATGATGCTTAGATTTGAAATGAGGTCTGGGTATATAATGAAACGCAGCGAGAGCTCGGGGCCTTTTCTGTATCTCAGATCAGCCCGTGAATGCTGAGGGACGCCGAGACTCAGCATTCATGTATGTCTTTGTCGGGTAAACATTTTTCCTCTTTGTTCTAGAGCATTTGATGTTTTGCATTGATTATGAAATTGTAATGATACATTTACCTGACATATTAAATTGTGATATTTGATTATTCTAATTGGCTTTGACATTATTTTCATTCAAGAGTTTAAAAGAATAGTAAAACATTCGCTCACATTTAATGATACACGGATATCATTAAAACCCTTTTCATTTATGGAGTCAGATGAAATAACGAGTTAATACATATGAGAAATGTATTGCATTTAACCAAAAATACCCTTTGCCATGAGAAAAGATGGAACACGCGTGCGTGAGACCTTCACCGCTAATTCGAATACCGCCATTGGATCGAATTAGACGGCCTTACACCAGTAAACCATGGTTTATCATTAGTGAATGATAAGAATGTCCTGGTAGGAATGCATGTATCCTCACAGAAACTTATATATGATGTTACAGTATCTGTGAGCTCATCCAGATCGGTGGTAGCAGCTTCAAAAACAGTCCAATCAGTGCAATCAAAGCAGGCCTGTAGATCCTGCTCTGCTTCATTAGTCCATCTTTTTACAGTCCTTATTACAGGTTTAGCTGATTTCAGTTTCTGCCTGTAGGTCGGTATGAGATGAACCAAACAGTGATCAGAGAGCCCCAAAGCTGCCCGTGGGACGGAGTGACACACATTCTTTATTGTGGTGTAACAGTGGTCCAGTATATTACTGTCTCTGGTGGGACATGTAACGTGCTGTCTGTATTTTGGTAGAACACGCCCAGACACGACAGAAAAACACACAGAGATCATCAGCTTTAGTTTCTGCGCTGACAGACACAAGACCAGCCGAACACTGTGAGTGTGTGTGTTAGAAATCAGGAATGATGAGAGAACATTGTGATTGGTTTGTTTGGTCAAAGTTTAAATCCCATCTGGTATTCATCAACTTGTGAACCGATCGACCAAAATGCATCTTATTACCAGGTGCAAACAGGGCCTAATTGTATTCAATGCAGTAAATTCTTAATATGTTTGAAAACACATTTATTGTTAAAAGGATTTCATGTAAAAAAATAAAAAAATAAAATAAAATAAAAATAAATAAATAAATGTGGCCAAAACAAATAAATTTTGCTTTTCAAAGAGCATGATAAATTGTTCTCATCCACAGTGCTTTCACATTGTTATTATATGTTTGTTTTGTTTTCAAAAAGATCTTTCAATCAGCTGTTGGTTTGTGTTTCAGTTGTTAATGGTACAGAACAAGAGAAGTCAGTGATGGTGGGAAAACCTGTTACTTTAGATCCTGGTGTAATAAAACACCTTAACGATTTGATGACATGGTATTTTAATGAGATTCTCATCGCTGAAATCACTGGATATCGGGGTAAGATCTGTGAAGATGAACAGTGTTATAGGAGATTCAGAGACAGACTGGATCTGGACTATGATACTGGATCTCTGACCATCTATGACACCAGAATCAGCGACTCTGGAGTTTATAAACTACAGATCAACAGCACTGTCACTGTGAAGCGCTTTGGTGTTACTGTTAGTAAGTATATATTAGTTCCCTTGAGCAATTTTAAAATATAGTTCTTTTTTATCGGTCCAGTAAATGCTTTCATTGTGGGCTATTAGAAAATAATTGCATTTTCACTCAGTATTAAACTATAATTGAGATAATCTCTATCACCTTCACATGCACATCAAGTTACACACAATGTTACAACAAACTAATTAAAACTAATAAATGCTGTTAACAAGTCTAAAGTTATTAACATGAAAAATGCATAAAATTAGTTTTTCTGTGAACATTGATGTTTCCTTTTGAGCACACAGTGTTGTGATGCTGTTTTAGCTACTGATATTGATTTATTATTAAAAGATGCTGCCGTTTGGTTTATTAGTTAAATCAATGTCATACAATTGATGACTAAAGTATAAAGATGTAAATATCAGACAAAGATATTGTTAATGTTGGTCATCAGTCACTCTCTAGTAATAATGCCTGTCTTTATCTGTTCCAGGTGTATTTCCATCTTCAGGTGCTGTAGCAAGAATAAGTGTTGCTGTTGTTCTGCTTTTTGCTGCTGCTACTGTTGGGATTTAAAGGTGCTGTATGTGGTACAGCTGTATACACTGCTGCTTTAATGTATATGAGTGATTATAATCAAGGTATTTAATCAATATTTTTCCTTCTAAATATCACATGAGTTGAATGACTTCTTTAGGCTTGTGAGATTTTACTTTGTTATAGAAGTTACCAGTGTGATTACTGAAATGTTCTTTTCATGTATTCTTTAATATCTGTATTAAATATCTGAGAGGTGGCTGAAGCTGATGTCAGGAATGCAATGCTTGCTCATTTAGCCAAGCTTCCAGAAATTAAATATGGAAAGATGTTTTGTTTGAGAAAGGTCTTTAACATGTGTCAATACATCCATCTGTTTTTCTAGGGTATGACGACTATGACCCACAGGGGTCTTTGAAGTCTATAGTTTAAGGGACCATTTCTCACTCGCCTTACTTAACTGTGTTATATTAAAGTGTCCTCTCCTTGAGAGAAGGAACGTTATTATCTTAATGATTTGAGAATATTCTCCTGTTTATAGTTAGAGCCTGGCCAAATCAGCCTTGAAGAAGCTATGTCTGTGTGTGTTAGTCCGTGTGTCCACCAAAGCGTTTTTTCACGCAGCTGGCGTAAAATTCCAATTGTTTTTAATGGGAGCGCCGCGTTTTTTAAACGCCATGAGCGTAACGAGGTGCGTGTATTTAACGCTCAAGCGCTGAGCGCCCGCCGTTTTTTACTGGTTGCCGAGAGTTGAAAAATGTTCAACTTTGGGTAAAACGCAGCGCTCATCACTGTCACTTTTTACACAGCCATCCAATCACAGTGGAGGAGGGGCGGGACAAATATCACACTGACCAACTGTCACAACATTCTTTCTGTACAACGACATCAACCAGCAGAGCTAACCGAACAAAATGGATGAAAAATACATTTTTAGTATGAAACAAATTATCTACGAAATCAGTTACAAGTAAACTGTGCTGCGGATATTCTGTATCATAGCAACGAATCGTCTCAACTGAAAAAACGCAGCGCTGCCAAAACGCTCTCAAGCGCCCAGTGCTAGGCGTTTTCAGCAGAGCGTCTAGCGTTTTCAGCTAGAAAAAAATGTGGTGTGGTGGACACATGTGGTGGACACATGGCCTTAGTCTACTTGGTTACAGGTTAAGGAACCATTGGCATTATTGGAGATGACTGAGTTGTTGTTCTGGACAGGCTGGTACCCGGCAACCCAAATCTGCGACCTGGAAGGTCACGACGTGCCTAACTTCAGGGTCCGAGTGTCAGCCGCATAATCCGTGGAGATATTCCTCAGTCTATCTGTATAAGTGTGGAAACTTAGCCAGGGGGAGTCCGAAAACCAGTCAGTATCTGGTGTGACCACCATTTGACTCAATCAGTGCAACACATCACAATGATCACATGTGAGGCAGTACAGGAACAATAAATCATAAATGAACTCTCAAATAATCTTACTAATATAAAAATAAAAA
The DNA here is from genome assembly GCA_030770095.1 of Gila robusta. Classification (NCBI taxonomy): domain Eukaryota; kingdom Metazoa; phylum Chordata; class Actinopteri; order Cypriniformes; family Leuciscidae; genus Gila; species Gila robusta. Next base: position 53,480 of record JAVALU010001743.1, on the reverse strand, counting down.
GTGCAACTTAATGTATAGAGAGCAATGAAGAGTATCAATACTGTCTTTTTAATGCTCACCAATACAATAGTTCAAGCATTTTAGATGTGCAGGCTGTTTAGGAAAGATAAATGTTGCATTGTAAATCTCAATGCTTCAGCCAATTGCGTTGAAACATTTTATATTATTGTAGAACAGAAGATGAAACTGTGATCCAGTTTATCAGACTGAGGATTCATTAAAGGGTTAGTTCACCCAAAAATGAAAATTCTGTCAGTATTTACTCACCCACATGTTGTTCCAACCCCGTAAGAACTTCGTTCATCTTCGGAACACGAATTAAAGGTATAGCGGAGGATTTTCTTTTTCCGGGTGGGTAGCCATACTGTTGGTCCACCTAAGTGTCAATCATTCTGGTTATATGTTTACGTAAGGCCGTCGTACGTGCTCGTCCCTATGTAGTTTTCGCTTTCTGCGCATGCGCACTTTCAGGTGTATTATGTGTGATGAGTTACGGTTTCAGCCATTCCTTTGAAAATGGCTGAGGGTCGAAAGAGAAAAAATGTATACGAAGTGTATGATAAGAAGAGAAAGGCCGCAGAATATAGAAACAAGACCAGAGTGATTTTGGGTGAATATTTCACACGCTGGCGTGCGCTAAAAGCACAGGTTGGGCTTCCCACTGATGCCGCAGTTGCGAAGATTCTACTAGACAGGTAAAGTTTGTCATGCTATTTGGAGAAATCCATTTAAAATCACTGCTAGTAAAAGTTAATGTAAGCTATGATTAGCGATGCTAGCCCTGGCACAAGTCATGCACCGCGTAGACACGGTAAACATCTCAATTTGTCTAAAGTAGCCTTATGACCAAATGGTATCGAGGTGAACTAGGCTCGTGCATGCTCTCTCGTGCACACGTTTAATAGGCGTTCCCTCTCGGGAGCAAATAGAGTGTTGCGCATGTGCATTTTAAAAAAAAAATTGGAGAGGGCGGGTCTTCTCTAAAATTCGGAAAGATCCTCCGCTATACCTTTAAGATATTTTTGATGAAATCTGAGAGCTGGATCACTCCTCCATAGGCTTCTTGAGGGATTGAACTTGCAGGCCCCGAAAAGTTATTACAGACATCGTTAAAATAGTCCAAGTGACTACAGTGGCTCAATCTTAAGTTTATCAAACGACGAGAATAATTTTTGTGCGCAAAAAAACAAAAATAACGACTTTATTTCAACTATTCATTTCCTTCTCTGTGGGCCTCGAGTCAGTTCACTAGTGTAAAAGCATAGAGCTTCTGTTGTTGTACGTCACACGCATCACACACATGACCAGCGTCGGCCAATTCATAATTTGCACGTGATGTCACAAGTGCTGGCTGGCGGGCAAGAACGTCGTTCTCTAGCAAGGAAACCCAGTAAACTAATCAAGGTCCTTGCCAGGACGTCGCCAGTTTTAATAAACAAAAGTTGGTGTTTTGAGGTGTAATCGACATGCCAGATAGTTGTTGTACGATTGGATGCACTATTATTCAGCATAATCGGGTTAAGACCGTGCATGTAAACGCGCTCATTCCCTTAAAGTGAAAGTAGAAACGGACTGAGCTTTCAGCATCTGTCGCTGCATTAACGCCGCGTTCTCTCAGAGACGACGATGGATATAACGGTATAGCGACTATCTTAATTTACTGGCTTAATATTTCTCTTGTGGACCTACATTAATGACAGTAAAAAAATAGAAGAATATTTCTTTTTAAACAAGTTTTTGAAGCTGCTTTTTATTTTCACAGATGGCAGAGTTGTGCTGTTCGTGAACTAAAGACTGCTATTTTGTTTCCATAGCACATTAACAAAACGTTTAATGACACTAATAACACTAAAAACAATACAATTACTAAATATTAATAATATCACTAAAATGATATAGAGCTCGGGATCGTTTCGTCATTTTAGTGATATTATTAATATTTAGTAATTGTATTGTTTTTAGTGTTATTAGTGCCATTAAACGTTTTGTTAATGTGCTATGGAAACAAAATAGCCTCACTATATAATTGATTGTAGGCTAGTATTGGAAATTTGCCGTTTTTTCAGCATTTGTTGCCCGCCAGGTATCCATAGAAGTCACGTGACTGTAAAGTATGAATAGTGAGCCTACGTGTGACGTAGCTCTACGCTATTACACTAAGTTAACTGACTAGAGGCCAACAGAGAAGGAAATGAATAGTTGAAATAAAGTCGTTATTTTTGTTTGTTTTTGCGCACAAAAAGTATTCTCGTCACTTGATAAACTTAAGATTGAGCCACTGTAGTCACTTGGACTATTTTAACGATGTCTTTAATAACTTTTCGAGGCCGGCAAGTTTCAATCCTTTTGAAGCCTATGGAGGAGTGATCCAGCTCTCAGATTTTATCAAAAATATCTTAATTTGTGTTCTGAAGATGAACGAAGGTCTTACGGGGTTGGAACAACATGAGGGTGAGTAAATACTGACAGAATTTTCATTTTTGGGTGAACTATCCCTTTAAGAGAGCTATCTTGTCTTTTGCAGGGTTGTTTCTGACATGTGAGATCCAAAAGACACACTTCCAGTCCAGTGCTGCTGATGTCATATTAAACTCACAGTTCCAATGAACAAACACATCGTAAATCCCACTAGCTTGCTTTCACCCTCACATGTCCTGACACGCTAAAAAATGTGCTTCTCTCCATTACATACACACCTAACTTCTCTTACTCTTCTTCTTCTTCTTCTTCTTCTTCTTCTTCTTTCGGTTTTTTGGTGCATTGTAGGCTATTCTTAGTGCATATCGCCACCTATACTTAGCTGTTATGCAGTCATGATTTCTTATAATCAGATTTTCCTTATTATTATTATTTTCTTTGCTTGGAAAATCAGACACAGTTGAACATATGTTCATTCACGTGTGATATTACACTGTGACTGAGGCAAAAGAGAAAGAAATCTTTTTGAAAAATTAAGAGATTTGGAAAGTCATTTCAGTTTTGAATATATTTCAGAATGCACAGAAACAGTTAAGGGTGTATGATAATCAGATTTGATTAGAAGGATATTTTCTTTTCTTATTTAATTATTCCTTTCGTTCATCGAGGCTTCACAGATTCCCAGTAGGTGGCTGTCGCGGAAATGCACCTCAAGCTGGTTTTCCAACCGCCAAAACACACAAAGAAGAAGTTGAGTAGAGAAGGGAACAAAGGAGTTTGTGAGAAGCGCAACGCGGTAAACACGCAGAATGCAGATTTAGGGACTTTTTTTTTGACGTATCTGCAATATAGACTGTAAAAAAAGTGATCTGTAATTTTATTTCTGAAAATGGCGGTTCTATTAAAATTGTTTTTGGTGTTAATGTTTTTATTCGACCATGGTAAGACTTTTTTTTTTTTACAATCTCTCTGCCAGCTAACGATAAAACGAAAGTTACCCAGTTAGGCCTATATCCAACGTGTTTTCAAACTAGTACTAAAAATAAAAACAATGTTTTGTGATTAAAGCACAATTTTCTTACTTTTTTTCTGGCTGATACGATGTTCATTAAGTTTAATGCGAGAATCATGTTTGTCTGATGAGTGAATGTGTAAATCAATGATGATCTTCTGCTGCTGTTTGTTTGGATGTTACATTATGAATCCAGACGAATTTCTCTACTCAACCTTTATGAGCATTAGATAAACATTTTCGCAGCACTTAGGCTACCTGTTGTTTATTTTTGTTTGGCTCACAAGTAACTTAATTTCTTTTTCAGTTCTTTTCGTTGATGATACCCGTGTCGGGGTGTCAGTGATGGAGGGAAATTCAGTCTCTCTGGACACTTATGTTAAAACAAATCAACAAGAAGATATTAAATGGTATTTTAATGACATTCGAATAGCTGAAATCAGTGGAGATCTCAGTGATATCTGTACAGATGTTCAGTGTGAAGATGGTGATGAAAGATTCAGAGACAGACTGATGCTGGATCATCAGACTGGATCTCTGACCATCACAAACACCAGAACCACAGATAGCGGACTTTATGAACTGAAACTCATCGGCAGCAGCAGCATCATTGAAAAGATCTTCGATGTTACTGTTTACCGTGAGTCAAGTAATGAATGTTTAAAAGCAGGTTAAATAGGTTTAAATCAAATCACAAATCAACATTCAGAAGTGTTCTTTTCTCTTATTGTATTTTAATGCAGTTTACTCACACTTGTTTGAAAACTTGTTTATCTCTTTAAAAACACTGTTAAATTTTTTTAATTTACAATATTTTAAAATGTGTGCACTGCACACTATTTTGTACACACAAAAATAGAAATTGTTTCCATAGTGCTTTTCCATTGTTGTTTTGTTTTCAAGAAAGATCCTTCAGTCATCTGTTGGTTTGTGTTTCAGGTGTTCCTGCTACAGAACAGGATCAAAAGTCAGTGAAGGAGGGACAATCTTTCACTTTTGATCCTGGAGTAGTAAGAAGTGATGTGATGAGGTGGTATTTTAATGAGATTCTCATCGCTGAAATCACTGGATATCAGAGTAAAATCTGTACAGATGTTCAGTGTAAAGAGAGATTCAGAGACAGACTGAAGTTGGATCATCAGACTGGATCTCTGACCATCACAAACACCAGAACCACAGACTCTGGACTTTATGAACTGAAGCTCAGCAGCAGCAGCCTTCGTCGCATCAGCAGCGCTGTCAGTGTGAAGCGCATCGGCGTTACTGTTAGTGAGTATAATTTAGCTCTCATTAACAATCTTAAAATATAGGCTAGTTCTTTTTTTTAATCTATCTAGTAAATCCTTTTATTGTGGGCAATTAGAAAAAAGATTACATGAAAAATGCATAAAATTAGTTTTTCTGTGAACATTTCCTTTTAAGCACACAGTGTTGTGATGCTGTTTTAGCTGCTATATTTATTTATTATTAAAAGATGCTGCCATTTAATAGTTAAATCAGTATCATACAGTTGATGACCAAAGTACAAAGGTTTAAATATCAGACAAAAATTGTGATTGTTAGTTATCAGTCACTCTCTAGTAATAATGTCTGTCTTTCTTCATCTGTTCCAGATTCAGGTTTGTCTTCAGGAGCTGTAGCAGGAATAGTTGTTGGTGTTGTTGTTATTCTGTTGCTTGTTGTGTGATTTACTATCGGAAGCACAAGTGAGTATTACATATAGTTGATTTAACAAGATTGAAACTGTGTAAATGATAATTCATCAAATACTTCAACGTGATCTGTGTTTATTTGATTTTGTTATTATTATTATGAAACAGAAAGCCTCATTCAGTTAAAATCTGATCCGATTTAGCAATTGTGAACAGCAAAAAAATTACATGCAATGTGATTTTTACAAATCCATTTGAGCTTCATTCATATCTGGTTTGAAATCCTATTCCAATCACAGTTCTGGAAATCTGTTTCAGTCTGACCGCTCTGATCGGATTTCACATGGTTTATCCCACTTTCTCACGCTGTGTAAAATAAGCTGAAAGATGCTGCAGAAACAAGGTTGTGCTGTTGCAAAGTGCCTGTCGAACAGAAAATTACAATATAATGGAATTGAACTTTGAGTCTGGTGAAGACGACAATTTATAAGACAATATCTGTTTTACAAGCCCCTTTGTGTTGCTGTTTTTGTTTTTGGCATATGCCTAACAATGCAACGTCATTTCCGTAGAAAGCAATGCAGATAATCCGGAAAATGAAAGAGCGCCACGGGACTCACAAATCGAATCTGTACAAAATGTAGACAGTCAATAAGGCCCGTTTACACCTGGTGTTAAGATGTCGACCACTTCCAGAGGTAGTTGAAAACGCATTTGACCGGATGACTTTCATAGTGTAAACGCTCATGTGGTCGAAAATGTGTTCAAACAGCCACAAAGACCATCTTCTCTCCGTCTACTGAACTAATGTGTAAACATTATGAGAAGAGCTCTTGCCAGACGGGATTTAAACTTTGTTGGCTGGAGACAAGTTTGGTTTGAAGACGAAAAACATACCAATCACAATGTTCTCTCACCATTCCTGATTTCTAACACACACTTACAGTGTTCATCTGGTCTTGCGTCTGTCAGAGCAGAAACTAAAGCTGATGATCTCCGTGTGTTTTCTGTCTGTATCTTTACCTGCTCATAGACCCTCCCCTCGAAGAAATCAGGACAGAAGTGGTTGAAAGTGGACAAAAGAGACAAATGAAAACACCAGGTGTTAACAGGAATGTGTCTCCCTCGTCTACTTGTGATCCGATCGACCAAAACGCATCTAATACCAGGTGTAAACAGGGATTAATTTTAAATCAAATTCCAATCGGATACACAAATACTCTTAAAGCAGTTGCATTTACATCAACTTTAATAATCCTCTTGTAATCGGACTAGCAATAGACGGAATAATTCACATGTAACCACATCAATCAGAATAAATTTGAAATCCGTAAATCAACACCAATAGAGTTAATTTCAACAGTTTAAAAGTGTATATATGGGAACCACCCACAAAGTGTTAATTCAACACTTTCAAAAGTGTTGCCACTTTAAAAAAATGGAAATCACAATCACAATCTTCTCAACCATATAGGAGTCAAATATTACAACATCCTGGTGTTGATAGAACACCTTTTTACAAATAAAAACAACACTAAGGGAGATCCCAGTTTTTCTTATTAGGGTTCTGCATTACCAACTGTAAAATAAACTGACAAATCATTTAATCTGAAAATAATAAATTACTTTGAAATAAACACATCACTCTATATTACTCTTCTAAAACTTTATTTCAAAACAATCCAAAAGTTAAATTGTAACCTTAGTCTGGGATCATAGTCGAATTCTGTTCATTGTAAAGTTAAAAATAAAGGCAAAATGCACAGTTGTTTTTAACAAACTAGTTTTTTTCTTAACGAACAAGCTCCTTTACATCATAGGTTAACTTTTAAAGTAAATAGTGAAGGCACAATATAGGCATTTCTGTCATCAGAATTAAATGAAAGCTGCTTATTAAATGGTCTGTAATACTTCAAGTCGTGTACATGTCAGTGAATGTAAGTCCTGTGTCAGTGAAGTTGATTCAGTAGCCTTGACTTTGCAACAGTACAGCAGTGCTTGAGTCAACAACATTCAGCAGATGAAAAACAGTTGCAGGATATGAGTGGATCAGTTGTGTCCAGTTGCTAGCAGTAAAGTTCAGTGCATAGTTGTTGTTTCACAGAGCAGGAAAGGCTGTGCAGATCCAACTTTCTCAAAAAATCCTGAAGTGCTGGTTCCCTAGACAACACAAAATCAGACCAATTACAATTAATACAATTTGTGTTTTATAAATACAGCAAGTTTGTGGTGGAAAAAGTTCAATCATCTTAGACTTTTGTGACTTACATAAGAAACTATTTTGGTTAGATTAAGACTTGAATTTACTGATTTCCAAGTGAACTTAAATCATCCAAAAATTGTAATTCTGTCATTATTCACCCTCAAGTTGTTCCAAACTAGTAAGAGTTTTGCTCAAATTCGGAACGCTTCATGAAGATATTTTTAGTGAAATCTAAGAGATTCATCGACAGCCTATTCAACTACCACTTACAAAGCCACTGAAAGGTTTAAAGGAAATCATAAGTAATCCATGTGACTCCAGTGGTTTAACCTCAATTTAACGATTTTTTTTCAAACGACAATTTTAACTCAACTTTATTTACAAAATATTAATCTTTAATGCACGCTCTCGCATCAACATGCACGATTTACAATGTTCTCATGAACTCATGTTGGAAATTAATAATTTATAAATTAAGTGGTAAATGTTTTTTTGTTGCAAACGCAGCACTTGTGTAGTTAGTTGATGTTAAACCAGAGTACTTTAGTGATGTACCTTTATACCTTTCTGGGGCTTGAAAGTGGTAGTTGCGTGGACTGTCAATGGAGGGACACAAAGCTCTCAGATTTAATTAAAAATATCTTCATTTGTGTTGTTAAGATGAAAGAAAGTCTTACATGTTTGGAACGACATGAGGGTGAGTAATTAATGACAGAATTTCCATTTTTGGGTGAACTAACCCTTTAAGAATAAATGAAGACACGCACCTTAAGAAATCTCACTAAATAGTCAGCTGCCGGAAGAACCTTTGTTCCCTTCTTGTGGGTTTGTGATGTTGGGGGCAGGTGATGGGCAAAGATTTCCCAATCGGTTGAGTCTAATATTAAACCGCAAGAAAACATCGACCTGTCAAATCATGAAAATGGTTTGAAAATTCATTTTAAGTAAAAAAGAAAAAAAAGATTACTTTTGTAAAGTAATTTGACTGGACAAATTCAAAATGAGTGTTATGAAACACAGAAAATCTAGTTATACCAAATAGCAACAAAGCTATGATTATTTTTTTTATGTTTGTGCCCATGATTCTCTCATATGTTATCTGTTAAATCTTACCATCACCGGGTTCTTGTCTGTACAGTCTTTAAACTTAAACACCAAGCCTGGGACCCTTAGCTACTTGGTGCATCATAGAAATGATTCTAGCAAACACGTATAGCAAATTCAATAAATTTAAACAGGAAAGCATTTCCAAACATCAACCTAGTTAATCTGATAAATAGCCAACATTTTGCATAAATTTTGGTCAGCAGTTTGTGGAGTTGTTCTTCTGTTTTTCAGTTACGCTAGGTGTGCTGGCAAACGAGAGTAAAACATAGTTTGAGGATAAATACATGCTTAAATAATTGTAATAATTTATTATTAATTAATATAATATAATATAATTATTAATTTTTATAAGCTTTAATAATTGTAATAATATACAAATAAAAAGTGCAACTTTATGTAGAGAGTCTTATTTGTGCTCACTAATACAATAGTTTAAGTATTTTAGATGTGCAGGCTGTTTAGGAAAGATAAATGTTGCAAAATCAGAAGATGTGTTTAAAATTAAAACTCACAATATAAAATGACAGTCACTATTAGAAAAGGCCAAATTTTTCCAGAATGTGATATTTAATTCTCAATGCTTCAGGCAATTACCTGCAAACATTTTTATTCCCGTAGTACAGAAGATAAAACTGATTCAGACTCAAGATGAACCATCTTGTTTTTATAGGTGTTGTAGGGTTGTTTCTGACATGTGAGATCCAGAAAACACACTTCCAGTCCAGTGCTGCGTTTGTAAACTATATTAATCACAAAGCTCGATTATGTCATTTTAAACTCACAGTTCTGATGCACAAACACAAGCTTAAATCCCACAAGCTTGCTTTCACCCTCACATGTCCTGACACGCTCAAAAATGTGCATCACATTACACACCTGACTTCTCTTACTCTTCTCTTACTCTCTGTCAACCTATATTCTAATTAAACCACACTCCACCCAGTGTCTAACAATGGAATTACAACAAACATTCAATGGCTCTTACACAATGTGTTTAATATTTAGGCAAATAAACTACTATATATTCTGCAAACTACTATATATTCTGTGTGTGTGTGTGTGTGAATCATCAGTTCTGTTCTTCTCTCACCATCTGTGTATCTGTATATTCTCACAGGTGTTTTAGGAGGATTCGTTCCTTTAATCAGAATGATGCTGAAGTGATGACTCCTGCCAATGAGATGTATGCGACTATGACATACTGTTGAACTACTGATCATGGGACGTCCTCTAATCAGACTGAGGCTGACAGTGAGACACCAATTTAACCATTTATTACATTGGTACCTTCATTGAAAAGGACAGTGAAGAAGCAATGGGAAAATGAGAGAAAAACATCAGCTGAAACTTTAACACTCAGAGAAATATGTTTGTTTTGATACAAAGATTTGACTATTCGGTAGCAATACCAGTCAATATTTCACGTCCACACTAATTTAAAAAACTTCAACGTTTTCAAAACGATCTACATCTACGGGGATATTTATTCGGAAGCAATATTTTCAGATTTTACATACTTAAATCTTCATATTTGTGATATTTACCCCAGAGTGTTATTTATTTTTATGAAGAGAATTTTTATTACCTTATTAAATGTATATAATATTATTAAAAGTTATAATAATAAGACACTATATAGGGCTGTTACCCATCAAATTAAATAATTTGCACTGCAAAATTACAACTGCAATAAATAATCTTATGAGATTGATGTTTTAAATAAATGTTTGAATACAAATAAAAAAAAATGCAATACTTAAACATGAAACTAAACCGCCAATAGGGGTGGCAAGTGACCGTCTTAATTAGTGAATCATTGAGTCATTCATACAAAAGATTCGTTCAAAACGCTGAATCATTCAGTAACAAAACACGCGCTGATGTTGCTTTCCTTTGGAACTATTTTCGTTGGTGAAATAGAACAAAACCAACGCAGCGTTGTTACCAGAAACGCACTACCTATTATCAATCGCTGTTCACAATTATTGTCCGGTCGGGTAAGTAAAATTATCTTTCACTTGCCCTTTAAAAAAGTCCACTTGTCCTGGACAAGCGTGGAGCCCTGAGTTCATTCATGTTTTTTTTTGTCGCGCTGTAAAGCGGAACAGGTGAGACTGTCACGCTCACGCATCATTAGAGCGCCAAAAAACAAACGCTCGAAAGACGTCTATGGTCTCACTCCAGTCTCATTAGCACATTCCCAATTATTATTGTGAAGTTTACCGTGCTTGCAACTCAAGTTTCAAACGTCAGTTATAACCATAGGTAAAGTACCTTGGACGCTATCTTATCTGAGGCGATTTAATGCTAACTGTTGCAGTGCCACTGCCCATAAACATTGATGCTAAATAGTGCTAACTACGTGAAGTAGTAGTGGAATGTCACTTACCGGAAAAAATGGAGCGAAGTACTCCTACAGTGTCGGTTAGTGGAGTTTATAGCAGCACAACCCATTTTATGTACGATATTTCAATACAAATGTTCAGAAAGGATACAGAGGTGGTATGATGTGTTGTGTCAGATCATGGCCGAGACGTCAAATTTCAGGAATTCCACTCGGCGCGGCCCGTTATCAGCTGTCAATCAAGCTGTCAATCAAAGTTAACCACGCCCTTATTTGTCATACATTTTATATCTAAACACAATTTAGAATAAAACTTAAGATTGAGCCACTGTAGTCACTTGGACTATTTTAACGATATCTTTAATAACTTTTCGGGGCTGGCAAGTTTCAATCCCTTAAGAAGCCTATGGAGGAGTGATCCAGCTCTCAGATTTAATCAAAAAAATCTTAATTTGTGTTCCGGAGATGTACGAATGTCTTACGGGGTTGGAACAACATGAGGGTGAGTAAATACTGACAGAATTTTCATTTTTGGGTGAACTATCCCTTTAAGGGAGAATATCGAGGGCTCGCGCTGTCTGGCGCATTGCATTGACTTTGTATGTAGGCTAATCTACTCGCGCAAATAATTAAATTTGCGTTTGGTGTGAACACGCCATAACAGGAACCTAGCAAAATACACAAAACTAAAGACAAATAAATAAGGAAGAATAAGGAGAGAACAATTGTCTGTGGCCACTACCTACAAAATCATTCCCTTTTTTGTGCAAAATCATTCCCTTGTTGTGGGTTATTTTGCTGTCGCCTCTTCAGTGGACCTAATGTCACTTTCATTTGTTCCTAAGCAGGTGAAACTCATTCACAATCACTTATGCTTCCCAATAGGACAGATTGATGTACCTGACAAGTCATACTGTGATTATTGAGTGTTCCCTTAATTTTTTTGAGCAGTGTATTTACATATCTGTAAATCTGAATATCTTCACAGAAAAGAGCATATACAAATATTTTTTTCAAGACCGCTGAGTCAAACATCAGGTATTGAGTTGAGTCTGAACTACTGATAGGTGTTGTTATTGGTATCATTGCTGATACTGAAAAAAAAAAAATATTGTTATGTTAGGGTTAGGTTAGTGTTATTTTTTTAATATTTGTTGTGTTATTATTGTTATGCTGAATTTATTGATTTTGTCACATGTTAATATAATTGTATTGTTTACATGTCTATGTGGTGCTTTTAATGCATAAATACAAACCATGTATCTACGCCTGTGTGATGAGATTTATCTTTGTAAAAAGTGTAATTCCCTTTTTATTAAAACACCTGGTTGTGTAATGTTATTTTGACGGACGTAGTGCTTGGGGTTCAACAAGGTTTATTACAGTTTTGCTGTTTATGCTTTAGTACAGTAAAAACTAAAGTTCTACTAAAGTGGAGAGATATCTGATTAATTTTGAGAAAATGGTCTTTAAAGATTTGTATTATAATTGAAAGCTACAGACGCAAATGAAAATCCATTTTAAGCAAATTTTCTTTCTAAGGAAAACAATTGGATTCAGATCTGTGGAGTTTAGAGGCCAGGGAAACACCTTAAAACTCTTCATCATGTTCCTCAAACCATTCCTGAATGGTTTCCAAATTTACATCCACATAAATGGCTGGACCCATGGTTTCCCCAGAGCATCACACTCCCTACGCCGGCTTGTCATTAACCCAAAATGCATCCTGGTGCATCACTTCCCCAGGTAAACGGGTGCACACGTCACGGCCGTCCACGTGATGTAAAAGAAAACTGGACTAGTCGGACCTGGGGACCTTCTTCCACTGCTTTAAGGTCCAGTTCTGATGCTTGTGTGCCCATTGTAGGCTCTTTTGATAGTGGACTCATCATAGGCACTCTGATTGGTCTGTGGCTACACTGCCCTGTACGCAGAGTGTGATGCACTGTGTGTTGTGACACATTTCACCCATAACCATCATTAACATTTTGTGTTACTTGTGCTACACTAGACCTTTTCTTGACTCGGACCAGATAGGATAGCCCTCGTTGCCTCATGCATCAATGATCCTTGGGTGCCCAACACCCTGTCGCCAGTTTGTGGATTGTCCCTCCTCAGACACAGTTAGTAAATTCTTCCATGCACTGCTGACCGGGAGAAACACACAATCCTAGGTACTCTCGCCTTGCCATATTACAATTTGACCCTGGTTAAAAGTTGCTCAGATCTTTATTCCTGCCCGTTTCTTCTGCATCCATTACATGATGTTTCATTTACAAAGTTTGAGAGGAGCACGTTTAAATGATCTATCAAATCAGCTCATCAGCAATTACAGTGTCTATTGTTGTGAACTTTTTCTTCTAAAGTGTAGGCAACTCAGAAGCGAAGACCAGGAGACTCGGACGTATCTTTTAAGATGGTTTCTTTATTGAGAACACGAGCTGTGCGTCGCTGTAGTCTTCCAAGCTCGTCTCGAGTCTGACTAAGGGAAACGTTCCCTTGCAATTTATATACATTTAGGGGCAGGGCTTAACATTGTGATGAACAAAGCATGTAAATGATGTATACAGGTTTAGGAACCTGCCCTATACTGAGAGTGTTACCAATTCCAATCCAATCAGACTAGAGAACAGGAATGGCAGGACTCTCCCACTGAGACAAAAGCTCCCAAGAGCCACCAAGAGTTTCAGTAATCTGATTCATTTAACTTACAAAAGAGAAACAGGAATGGCAGGCTCAATAAAGAGAGACAGGAATGCTAAATTCAGTCTCTCTATCTTAATTTTTCATGTGATGTTATGTAAAGAAAAATAGGATCAGCAGATCTTAAATATAGTCTTAAATTTGTAACCCTTCACTATCCTATTCGCATGAGAGGAAGTATATATATATATATATATATATATATATATATATATATATATATATATATATATATACATATACATATATATACATATACATATACATACATATACATATACATACATATACATACATATACATATATATACATATATATATATATATATACATATACACACATATATATATACATACATATATATATATATGTGTGTATATATGTACACAGAGTCGACTCACTGACACAATTTTCAGCATCCCTCCACCAGGGTGCTCGGATTCTGGCCAAATACCAAGCTCGGTGCCCTGTCCTCGGACAACAAGCCAAATGCGCATACAATTTATCTGACTCGTGAAATTTATTTCAAGAACTGATAGTTTGAAAACATAGCCTACCTGATACAAATGACAAACAAGCATCTCACCATTTACCATCTTACTACAATCATGCTTACCATCTAATTTACCCAGTGCTTAACATGTGGCCTTGTTAGGAGATGATCAACAATATTCTCTTCCCCTGTGACTGATCATAATGTTTTGGCTCATCAGTGTACAGTGTTTATCATTGGCTCTACTGTGAGATCTATTTATAGTGCTCCCTATGGTTATATCTTGGATGTATTCAATATTCTCTTCCCCTGTGACTGATAATGTTTTGGCTCATCAGTGTACAGTGTTTATCATTGGCTCTACTGTGAGATCTATTTATAGTGCTCCCTATGGTTATATCTTGGATGTATTCAATATTCTCTTCCCCTGTGACTGATAATGTTTTGGCTCATCAGTGTACAGTGTTTATCATTGGCTCTACTGTGAGATCTATTTATAGTGCTCCCTATCGTTCAAAGGTTGAGCTATTAAAAAGTGTACACCCAATTGCTTATAAAAGTCATAGCACCCCTCTCCTCAATAGGCATCACACAATTGGGCACCTCATTCATGAGTCAACAACAATGGTGCAAAGCGAGTTAAATGCAAATGTATGGACGAAAAAGCATGCACGATGATAATAATGGCGATGCTTTGCTGCAAAAGCACAACTAATTTAAAAATAAATAAATAAATGGAAATAAGCTGGACAGCAAGCCTTATTTTGTGGATGAAAGAGTCTGTCTAGATCATTTAATTGGATCATGTAAATTTAACAGTAAAAAGATGGAAAGCTGTTGCTTGTGTTAACAGCAGATGTGGTAATAATCAATCTGGTAATTTTACATTAATTTTAATTTTACATTTAATTTTGGGTTTGTCTTGTTTAATTGCCAGTTAACCCCTGCTGTTAGTTACACCAATACGTTGGCAAAAGGTATTTTTATACATTGACAGCCATTTATGTATTCATTCAAGTATAGAAGATGTTTTTTCAAATAGACGTGTTTTTCACTGTTTGCTGAAGGTAGTTTCAATATTGAGTGATCAGTCACATGATATTTACAGCTCAGTCTGCACCCACAAAGACCAAACAATGTTTTGTTGGATATGAGATGAACTTTATAAAACAGGTTCAGGATGTGGGGACTATAGGTGTGAGATCAAGAATAGTTGAAGCTTTCTAGAAATGACTTGCTTTTCTTGCTAGAGCTGGGTATAACTATAGAAACGGGCAACTACAGGACCACAGCATGAGTATATAAGGCGATTGATACATATAGAGATGCATACGTCCTTGAACATCAATCTTAATATTTCACATATAATTATGATATTTTCTTATTTCACATTCACACTGTAAGATCTCAAAATAATGTCACGGTCTAATGTGACATAATCTTTTATCTGCCAGAATCAGTTTCATTGTAAAGCTGTGCAGAGCGGAAGTCAAATGCTGAGCTACATATGTGCAGAAATGGAAACATCTTCAACCGCACGGCGCACGCTACCACACCTCAAACACAAACATCCTACAGTGGTCGCACGCTCATGAAGCTGTCTGTCCAACCGACAAATCAAACCATTTCTGTACAAAATGAAGCAGGCATGACTTGTTTTGATGAATATTTTGCATCTATGTTTTCTAGATAGCCTACACGTGTATCTCATTTATTTGAGTTAGTTAGAAACTCCAATCTGCATGCTTGATGCACCAGAACCAATGAGGTTTGTTCTTCTTGCAAAAACCTTTTTTAAGCTTGAAAATAGACTTTCAATGTGTAACCAGTGGCTCACGAAGCCAAGTGTGATGTGTGTCCAGCGACACCAGTTATAAAACACTTGATTCTGCGTTGTGTAGCTTTGTGGAGTTATACAAGGGACAGCAAGCGACCGTTTCACTGGATCTTTTATTCTCCTGATACAAGACAAAAATAAGCAGCCTCTATGAGAGGGAATTGCCCTTGTTTTCTCTCCCATTCAGTTACAATACAAAAAGGGAAGAAGAGGAGCAATACATAGAGCAAATAAAAATCACATTAGGCTACACAAGAAAATAGTATAAAACAGAAACATACCCGATACAAAACACAAACGCAGTCTCTTTGAGTGAAAATGCACTTTATGTTCTCTATAAAATAAAAAAAATGTGTAATTGTCATCACGTGCTCTCATTTCCACATATTTACCAGGAGA
Source organism: Gila robusta (assembly GCA_030770095.1). NCBI lineage: Eukaryota > Metazoa > Chordata > Actinopteri > Cypriniformes > Leuciscidae > Gila > Gila robusta. Next base: position 37,311 of record JAVALU010001743.1, on the reverse strand, counting down.
CAAAAATACAACTCAAAACGAGTAAAATGACAAAAAATAATGACACAGGTAAGTAAAATAACATTATATACATGAATTAGAGTGCAAATATAGACATGAAAGCAATAATTATATAATGAAGAGTATCAAAAGTCAAAATAAACCTACCTCTCTCATTCAGTTGCAGTAGATATTCCTTTAAAGGGATAGTTCACCCAAAAAAGTGCATCTATCCATCATAAAAGTAAATCATATAACTCCAGTAGGAAAATAAATGCCTTCTAAAATGAAGCAATGGGTTTTAGGAGGGAAAATATCCATAACTAAAACTTATGGATGCTTCCGGCAACGGCCGTATGCGTGAACATGATTATGTTCGACTGAAAGAAGAAAGGTATACACCTCGGATGGCTTTAGAGCAAGTAAATTATGGGTGAACAATTCCTTGAAGAGTCAAACATAATTTTTCTCCAATGGGTCAACAAGGCTGATGCTTCTCTGGATTTGGGATTCTCGCTTAGCGACTTGTGCATACATAACATGAACCTCCTCTTTAACTCTCTGTAAAAAAAAAAAACATCACACAAGATAAAATACCAATAAAATTAATATATTAAAAATGTGTCTGAAGACTGATTGCAATTCAATGTGAAATCATGATTTTTTTTTTATAACAGTGATGCAATGTAATTTGGTAATATGTAACTTCTTCTTATTGCTAAGCTAACATGAAGCAGATTGAGTTCTCAGTCGTGTTGCTTCAGGACCCAAATTTTACATTGGATATCAAGTGGTGGTGCAAAATAGCAAAATTGTCAATCTTTCAAAAATAAACAGTTCTCTTACGAGAGGTTCTCTCGTATTGCGTAAGCTAGCTTACGCTACGGGAAAGATTCATCTTTGCTGAGAGTTTGAAGCCAAAAAATTATTTCATAATTTGTATCCATTGACAACGCAGTTCCTCTGCGGCAGACCTAGAGCGGGCTAGCTAGCAGCTCATTGGTTCGCTCAGAGAGAACTGCTTAAGCCTATGGGAGAGCGGGGCTGAACCCGCTACCAATGGGAAGCGCCCGCGCGGTCATTGCATCATAGCCCGCCAGAGTGGGCGTGGCTATGGTGTATAAAACAGTCTCTCCCAGGCTTATATGTTGATTCATTTCATCTTCAGCAAGCTTCACGCTTCTGCTGTTCTGGGAAGAAGAAAGCCGTCGCCGTCGAGAAGGCATCTCTCTAGCGAGCTCACGGACACTGAAGAAGCCGGCCGTCTTCGCCACCTTCAGCCGCCCTGCAAGCTAGTGCCATCCGACGACAGTATCCTTCTCTATTACTAAAGAGCTGAGCGTCTTTTTAAAGATGTCTCGATTTTCCTGCGGCTCTTGCCGCGCTCCTCTCGAGGACGGAGACCGCCATATTGTCTGCGCTCTCTGCCTGGGACTCGAGCACGCAGAACTCGCCCTCGCGGACGGAGGTTGCGACTTCTGTGAAAGCCTGCCGTTGTCGTCCCTGCGGGCACGACTCCTAGCAGCTCAATCCGCTCCCGCGCCGCCTCTCTCTTCGCCGCGTAAGAAGAAACGCCGCGCCCAGAGGCCGCCGGAGCCCCCTGCGGAACCATGCGGGCTGCCGCCGCCACCGCCGCCGCTTCCCGCTTCCCGCTCTCCCTCCCCGCCCCAGCCGGACATACAGTTGCCGCCGAGTGGCCGCTCTGTCGCCTCCGAAGACGCCGCGGAGGAGAAGGACTCATGTTCACTGCTCGGTTCTGACAGTGAAGACTGGTCATCTCTCGGATCCACGAGAGAATCAACGGGGACTCGCGCTGGAATAGAAGAAGAGCTAATGCGCCTCCTCTCACAGGCCGTTGAACGCCTCGGTCTCGAGTGGGCTCCCCCACCCGAGCAGCCCCCGAACCGGATGGATGGCAGCTTCTTTCATCGGCGCTCGACCCCCGCGTGCAACCGGGCCGCCCCATTTCTGCCTGAACTCCACGCAGAACTGACGAAGTCCTGAAATGCTCCACTTTCGGCTAGAAACCGCTCCGACATTTCTGCCTCGCTGCGCTCAGTGGACGGAGCCGCTGAAAAGGGTTACTCTGCCATGCCACCTGTCGAGGACTTGGTCGCCGCACACCTCTGCCCGCCCTCTGCCAGATGGCGCTCTTCTCCCACGCTTCCTTCGAAAGCTTGTAGAGCGACCTCGAGCTTTCACGCTCGCGCTTATGCCGCCGCTGGTCAAACCGCTGCAGCGCTTCATTCTATGTCTGTCCTCCAAGTGCTACAGAGCGATATTCTCCGTGAATGGGCTGAGAGCGGCAAGAACCCCTCCCCCGCTGTCACGGATCTAAGAAGTGCTACGGACCTCGCCCTTCGCGCCACTAAAGCCGCCGCACAAGCTCTGGGGAGATGCATGGCTAGTCTGTGTGTAGCTGAAAGACATTTATGGCTAACACTCGCAGACATGGGAGATTCCGAGCGCGCCGCGTTTCTTAACGCGCCCCTCTCCCCGACGGGCCTTTTTGGATCTGCTGTAACAGGTATTGTCGATCGCTTTTCCGAAGTTCAGAAAGCGACCCAAGCCATGAACTTGTTTCTGCCCCGCCGCGCTAGCTCTTCCGCAGGCCGCTCTCGTGAGCCTCCTGTCAGAGCCCCACCGCAGTGCCCTTCTCAGCAGACTCAAACAGCCCAGCGCAGACAGGGCGGCCGCCCTCGCTCTCGCTCTGACAGCCGCCGCAGACCGCCGCCCCCAAGGGGTCCGTGACCCAAAATCACGCTGAAGCCTGATCATCAGAAGTCTGCCTAGCAAAGTTAAGAAAACGACGGCGTTCTCCCGCTGCGGCCGGACCACCGTCAAAGCTTCGCCCTCTGCCAGTCCCCGTTGTTTCGCCGACTGCTGTAGTGTTTACCGCCATAAACAAGCCGGAGTTCCTACCCGCTTGCGAGCGACAAAAAGCCGTTTTTACGGCTACCCAGAGAAATCTCAAAAAGAGAAAATTTGCCAGTTGTGTAGAAAATGTGCCCACAAACATGTGTTCACCCATACACACAAGCATAACATATCCCGTGTCTCTCTCAGAGCCCTTTCACATGAGACGGGCACAGCCCGCTCTAACATCAGAGAAAATAAACACGCCCATGAATGCATGCACGTGTCCCCTCTCTGCTCGCTCTGTTTCACGGCCCATAGACTCCTCTCTGAATGCAAGTCCCGTTGCAACACACATTCAAAGCGCGCCCACACTCTGTGTTCAGCCCGCTATGTACAGCAATCAGGGCACCATAACCATTCGGCCACTAGCCGCATGCTCCAAAGCGTGGGAAGCCATTCCAGGCATTTCCCCGTGGGTGCTAAGCACTATAAAGAACGGCTATCTGCTACAGTTTCGCCGCCGCCCGCCTCGTGCACGCGCTCGGCTCGAATCCACTGTCAGCCCGCTGGCCGCCGGCACGCTTCGCTCAGAAATAGCGACGCTGCTACAAAAAGGCGCTATAGAGAGAGTCCCGCCATCTATGACCGAGTCGGGGTTTTACGGCCGTTATTTTCTGGTTCCCAAGAAAGACGGCGGCCTCAGACCGATTTTAGATCTCAGGTCTTTGAACGAAGCGCTCATGAAGAGACCGTTCAAGATGCTCACTACCAGGAAACTCCTCGCGCAAGTGCGCCAGGGAGACTGGTTCATCTCTCTAGACCTGAAAGACGCCTATTTTCAGATCCAGATAAATCCCCTTCACAGGCCATTCTTACGTTTTGCCTTCGAGGGTCATGTATATCAATACGCCGTTCTCCCGTTCGGCTTATCCCTGGCGCCCCGTACATTCACAAAGTGCATGGATACGGCGCTCGCCCCCCTGCGGAGTCAGGGGCTGCGCATACTGAATTATCTGGACGACTGGCTGATTTTGGCCCAATCACAGACGGAGCTTCTGTCGCACCGCGCAGTTCTCCTCGACCATCTGAAAACGCTGGGCCTCTCTGTCAACTGGACAAAGAGCTCCCTTCAACCCAGTCAATCGATTTCCTTCCTAGGAATAGATTTGGACTCGGTCTCAATGACGGCTCGCCTGTCCTCACAGCGCGCACGCAGTATTCAGCGTCTAGCCGCTTCCTTTCAGATGGGCACCCGCATACCCCTGAAAACTTTTCAGAGGATGCTGGGTTACATGGCCTCAGCCTCCGCTGTGCTTCAGCTGGGCCTTCTGCACATGCGCCCGCTTCAGCTCTGGTTAAACAGCCGTGTACCCAACCACGCGTGGAACACGGGCCGCCAGCTGATCAGGGTTACGCAGACATGTCTCACGGCGCTGCAGCCATGGACAGTAGCAGAATGGTTTCGGCAGGGCGTCACGATGGGGACCTTTTCCCGCCGAAAAGTCATCTCGACAGATGCATCCAACACGGGTTGGGGTGCAGTCTGCGAGGGCTCACCGGCCTTCGGCCTCTGGTCGACTCAGGAAAGCCCCTTACACATAAACTGTCTGGAAATGCTTGCGGTCGAGAACGCGCTTTCGCGCTTCCTCCCGCTCATTCGGGGACACCACGTCCTGATCCGTTCGGACAACATGGCTGTGGTCTCCTATATCAACCGTCAGGGCGGTGTCAGGTCCAAGAATCTCTTTATACTGACACACCGCATTTTAGTTTGGTCCCAGAACTGCCTGCTTTCGCTCAGAGCGACGCACGTGCCGGGCCATCTGAACGACGGTCCAGACATACTATCCAGGAACCTCATCTCCATAGGAGAATGGTCCCTGAACACACAGACGGTCCTAATACTGTGGCGGCTATTCGGTAGAGCAGAAGTAGACCTCTTCGCGTCAGTAGAGAACGCTCACTGCCCAATATATTTTACGAGGAGCGAGGACGCGCTAGCCCAGGAATGGCCTCGCCGCCCACTCTATGCATTCCCTCCGATCGCTCTGTTACATCAGGTGATTCAGAGGATCAGGGACACACGCCACTCGGTGCTCCTCATAGCTCCGCGTTGGGAGAGTCAAAGCTGGGTTCCGGAGCTCACTCAGCTGTCACAGACAGCCCCGTGGCCCATCCCAGTCAGAGCAGATCTCCTCTCTCAGGCTCGCGGCACGATCTGGCACCCCCATCCACAGCGCTGGGCGCTACACGCTTGGGTGATCAACGACTATTCGTCGATTTGCCAGAGGGAGTAAGAAACACTATCATACAGGCTAGAGCACCCTCCACGAGAAGGCTCTATGCGTCTAAATGGTCTGTGTTCTCAAAATGGTGCACCGAAAAACATCTGGACCCATGGTCTTGCGAGGTACCGTCTTTGCTAATTTTCCTTCAAGAGATGCTGGACAAGGGCAGGTCCCCCTCCACTCTTAAGGTTTACGTGGCAGCCGTCGCGGCGTTCTCTGAACCCCGGCGCGCTCAGTCCCTGGGCAAAGACGAGTTAGTCATCCGCTTCCTCAGAGGAGCTAAAAGGATGAATCCTCCGCGACCCCCGTCGGTTCCTATCTGGGATCTTTCTATAGTCCTTGAAGCTATGAAAGCACCCCCGTTCGAACCGCTCGAGTCTGTGGACCTAAAATACCTCTCGCTCAAAACCGTTTTTCTGATGGCTCTCTCCTCAGTAAAACGCGTAGGGGATCTTCACGCGCTCTCATCCAGCGCCGCGTGTCTCGAGTTTGGACCGAATGATTCTGTCGTCATTCTCAAACCTAGGCATGGCTATGTCCCGAAGGCGATTGGTACCCCGTTCAGGGCTCAGATTATTTCTCTATCGGCTCTGCCTCCATCCGATAGTGAGCGCGACGCTAATCTCCTCTGCCCGGTCCGGGCTCTGAGATTATACACTACGCGCGCTGCCGCGTTCAGACGCGCTGAGCAGCTTTTCGTGTCGTTTGGAGGGCGCACCAAAGGTCTGGCCGCCTCTAAACAGACGCTGTCTAGATGGATAGTGGACGCTATCGCCTCTGCTTACGCATCTAAATGCCTGCCCTGCCCTTTGGGCATCAGGGCGCACTCCACCAGAGGCATTGCCTCATCGTGGGCATGGTCCTGTGGAGTTTCCATTCATGACATTTGTGTGGCCGCGGGATGGGCCTCCCCGTCCACTTTTGTCAGATTTTACAATTTGGAAGTTCCCGCCTTGCAGGCAAAATTACTAGCTGTCAAAAAACCAGCTCTCTAAGAAGCTGCATCACTGGGATTCCCTCACACAACCGGTTCGCCCCTTGTGTTTCCCTAAGATGCTTATGTATACACTATGTGCCCGCTCTGCCGGCTTCATTATACATTCACTCCACCTTTCATTATTCCCCCGGTTTTCACCCTGGGATTCATGAGTGTTTTTCTTAGCGCGCACGGCGTTGACCAGGTGTTCCCGTAGCGTAAGCTAGCTTACGCAATACGAGAGAACCTCTCGTAAGAGAACGAATCGGTTACCTAACGTAACCTCGGTTCTCTCTAGAAGAGGGAACGAGTATTGCGTTCCCTGCCGTGCTTGCGCTACTAAGCGTTTCGCTTCACGCTGAAATAAATCAACATATAAGCCTGGGAGAGACTGTTTTATACACCATAGCCACGCCCACTCTGGCGGGCTATGATGCAATGACCGCGCGGGCGCTTCCCATTGGTAGCGGGTTCAGCCCCGCTCTCCCATAGGCTTAAGCAGTTCTCTCTGAGCGAACCAATGAGCTGCTAGCTAGCCCGCTCTAGGTCTGCCGCAGAGGAACTGCGTTGTCAATGGATACAAATTATGAAATAATTTTTTGGCTTCAAACTCTCAGCAAAGATGAATCTTTCCCGTAGCGTAAGCTAGCTTACGCAATACTCGTTCCCTCTTCTAGAGAGAACCGAGGTTACGTTAGGTAACCGATTCGTTTTATAAAAAAGATTAAAATTAAGTAATATCCCAGATACGAAGTGTTAAAGTGTTAAAGATCACTTCATCTGGAAAGCATCTGCTGTTTACTAACATCTGATAGACATATTTAAGATGTCAGTTTAACATACATTCTAAATCATTACATCTTAAAGACATTTTCTAAACGTCTATTTGACATCTGACAGGAAACGTCCTATAGACGTATTGCAGATGAGCAAACACTACATAAGGTAAAATACGTCTTCTAGATGTAAACACGCACATCAAATAGACGTCTCAGTGATGTACGTGTGCTATCTGGGATTACACTGTTGATCTTGCTCTGAACAAATTTTCGTCTTAAGAACAATTATTGAGCGAAGAGTTGAACTACAGAAACTGCCGGTCAATTTCATAGATTTTACAAAAGCATTCGACAGTATACTTCATGGCATTCTTTGGAAAATTGTTCACTTATACGGCATCCCAGTTCTTCCGCAACATTTATCATGAATCGAGCTGCTGCATCCGCATCCACCAGGGTGTCTCTGAATTCTTCCGCATTGACACGGGAGTGTCGCCATTCCTCTTTCTTCTCGCTATGGATTTCTTCATGCGACGTACCCTCCCTCACCCACAGCGACGAGATGGAGGACTACTTGCGTGGACGATATCGCGTTGCTCGGATCTATTCAACGATCACTCTGCGAGCAAACGGCTGCACTGGGAAGCAAAGCGGAAAAAGCTGGACTCTGGATAAACGTGTCCAAGAGCAAGACCCTTCATATAGGCTACGTCTGCGCATATTCCTGTACACGTTGTTGTTCCACACAATTGACTTATTTCGACAGAGGTGTGTGACAGGATGGCGACATCGCAAGTCGACTTGGGAAGGCCACGACAGTTAAACGATCTCCGCCCACTTTTCCAGCATTTAAAAAAAAAAGCCAGTGGGTGGAGTCAGGCTCTGACCAGGGGTTTAGTTACCCTTTAAAGGTATCAATTGTGAAGTTTTGACATTGAATGATAATGTTATGGCTTTTATAATATCTGATATAATGCTGTTGTGTGTAATGTGTGTGAGATCATTATACAGACAAAAACACAAGCACACATCAAAATCTCACTCGCTGTTAAAATACAGACTAAATGCAGAGATTAAATATCTTACCGATTTATGTGCATTTCCTCTGTAGCTCATTGTGTCAGCATACGTTATTTCTACATCACAAGCTGTCTCTGTTTAAATAATAATAATAAAAGTTTAATTAGCGTTCATGAATTTGACATTATAGCAGAGTATGCAGTAATTACATTTAGAACAATATTCTTAATACATCATTTTCGATGACCACATTGTCATTCATAGCGATGTTAATTTGATCATCAGCAGAAAGCTAAATATGCACGATTATGTTCATAAAGGTAGGTAAACTGGAGAAAGTTGTATTAATATTGAAATAATGTAGATAAACATTACCGTGTTTGCATTTACAGTGTAATTTGATTCAGTTTGTGAGAGAGACGAGTAAAGAATGTGGCCCAGTGACATTATATCCAAATGTATACCGAAACCCAGTAACTTACAATGTAATTTCAGTTTCTTCAATTAAAAAAAAACTAAAAGAAATTAACTACTAAAATGATAAGATTTAGAGTATATTTTTTATTTTAAAAAAGCTATAGGTAACACTTGCCTTCTTGATCTTTTTGTCTTTGTTTTTTGCAGATGCAGAAGATCCCGACTGCAACAACAATCAGCAGAGATCCAGCAGAGATCAACACTATCAGAGACCTTGAGACTGGAGGAGGAGAGTAATAGAGAGACATTCATTAGTGTAAGTGAATGCATCAGTCTGATCTACAACAGAAGACAGAGATCAGCTCAGTAAATACACACATATATCATCAGTGCTGTGGTACCTGCACGTGTGTGACAGAGTGTGTTGATGTCCAGATGTGTGGTCTGGTTGCTGATGGGATTGTTCAGCACACAGCTGTAGGTGTTTTTATCCTGATATTCCACCTCCAGAGGTAGAGAGAGACTGATGCTGAGATCAGACGCACTGATGCTGGACAATACACTGATTCCTTTGTACCAGGAGAGAGTTGCATCACTCACATTCAACACCGATGAACACACCAGTGAACAATTTGATGATGATGATGAACTGTCTCTTCTGATGGCAGGAACAGGCAGACGAGCTGGAAAACATGAGAGAATAAATAGAAATCTGGATCAATCTAATCAACAATCATATTTTTGGATCAGTGTGTTGAGTGAGTGTTTAGTGTGTTAACAGTTAGTGATTGTGTCTGTGATCTCAAAATAGAAATTATTAAATGTGTAAATAGTTAATAAAGAATGTAGAAGGCAGGATTGGTGATTTCTACTCACCATAGACAGAAACATTGAATGTTTTCAATGACAGTTTAGCTGCAAATATCTGTAGTTCATAAACTCCAGTATGTTCAGTTCTGGTGTTTGTGATGGTCAGAGATCCAGTTTGATCGTCCAGCTTCAGTCTGTCTCTGAATCTCCCATCAGGACCATCATATGTGGAGAAGATTTGTTTCTTTTTTTTAATTTTAGCTATGATAGAGTTGTTAGCTCCAAATGTCCATCTTATGTCGTCGTTACGTATTTCAGTAATATCAGTGTTTAGATTGACAGAATCTCCCTCCATCACTGACACTGACTGTATTGCATTTGTTTCGGCCACAAACACACCTGAAGAACATGAAGAGAGACAGATTAAGAATCCTGATGGTTTACAAAGCCTGAAATCAGATGTAAATTGAATTGTTTAAATATGAACTGAAGAACATCCAGAGCAACAGCAAAGACAAAAACAAATTGAAAGGTCAAGATGGTAAAAAGGTAAAGATTTTATCTTTGTTATTTTTTAAACTTATCTACTATACAGTAAAATACTATTTAAAAAAATAAATACATGATGATAATTACAGTTTGAAAGTACAAGTTTAATTCTGCTTGATATATTTAATATACTTTTTGAGAAATAGCTGGTAAGAGTGTGCATTTGTAATCTTTGAAAAATACGATACTGAAAATCACACACACACAAAAAAAAAACATTTCAGATTTGAAAGCGCTACATTTGAGGTTTGGGATTTCTGAGCGAGAGAAATTTAGTCACAAAAGAAACCCTGGACATTTCCATTTAAAATTCCAATTAAACACAGAGACCTGAATTCAGAGTAAGTAAATCTCATGATATTGATCTAGTACATATTTAAAGTAGAAAATAATGTAATCTGAACTGTAGCAGCAGCTGTATTACACTCAAACTGAAAGAAATGAAACCATATATATAATTTTTTTTTTTTACTTACCCATCAGACTCCAGCAGCACAAACAGAACAAACAAAACATCTGAAAAATATTGTTCAGTTCTTCAGCGAAACTTCTGATCTGATAAGAAAGACTCATGCTAAACCTGCTTATTTGGTGTGTGAATCTTTTGACCCTCCTACTTTACTCACACATGCTCTGAACGTGTTTTGAACATAGGTGTATATCTATATATCTAATATACGATATTGAACACATCGGAACACAGAACACAGTGTATATATGTATATATGTATATATATATATATATATATATATATATATATATATATATATATGAATGCCCAAATGAACTGATAATAAATAGTTGTGTATATAAAAGTAGAAGAATATTCTGTGAGATTTAGTCTAACCCCTAGTGATTTAAAAATGGTTGTTTATATTCAGTTTATTCAATTGTGTGGAAAAAATAAAGTACAAAGTAAAAACCGTCAGCCACCTCACATTACCAGATTGACTAAAGTTCAGCTGTTGAGTCATACATGAAACCTCTGCGGTCGGATGTCTTCAGAAATGTTGTTTGATCTGTCGGTGGACAAACTTGTTTGTGAGAGAGAGAACGGGTGTTTAGAGCATGTGTGTTTAGTTTGGTGAGGGCCCGTTTCCTGTTTCTATGCACAGCTCAGACACTTTATCTACATATGCATCAAGATAAGAAACTACAAGATAAGAAACTAAGCATCCCTTCTGCGTGGAAATCTCTCAGTGGGAGGAGCTTGTGCTCCAATTGGGAGCAAGTAGGCGAAAACCTCCAAACGGTGTGAGAAAACAAAGGAAATTAACATTTGAACTCTCTCTTGTGAAATTAGCATCACCATTGTAAGTCTCACCTCAGTATCATCCTAATCTACATCTCTTTCCCTATTCCCCCGTTCATTCTCTCCCATGCTGAGATCACCAAAATTCACCCAAAAATCTATATGATTTAATGTGAATAATTATCATACAGTATTATACATGTTTGGTATCATTTGAAATGTCTCAGTGCGACTGGTACTAAATAATGTCTCATTCTCCACAGAAGTAAAAAAAAAATGGTAATACAAGTTTTTAAGAGTTTAGAAATATCTTCCTTACAGAGAAGGGTGTGTCTTCTTCCAGGCAAATGGCATCCTGCCCTCAAAAGGTGCAGAATGTTTCCATGTAAACGAAGTTTCTGTCTCGGTCTGGTTATTTAAAGAAAGAGCACAAGAGGCTCAGCATGATTTGTAATGAGATCAGCCGATTTGTAATGAGTCCGGTACATATTTTACTCTTTATCTCTGAGCATTTGATGTTATTGGATTATCTTTGAACTGATTATGTAATTGGCATGATATATACCTGACATAATAAAGTGTTACGTTTGAATTTATTCTGAATTACTCTGAAAATATGTTCTCAAGTAGATTCAGTGAAGTCTTATGTTTATGCAAATCTGCGTCCAGGGTTAAGTACATACTCCCAGTTTAGATGGAGCGTGAGGCACATCTGGTGGGATTCTAGATTCCTGACTAACTTGACTTTAACTAAGATGTTATGCAGTCGCAAATAGGGGGCTAGATAAAAATACTATTAAAGGCACACTATGCAGGATTTCCGTTTTTGTCAAACAGCGACCCCTAGAGTACTTGTTTTTTACGTTACATAAACACCACTCACGCAGAGCGTCTCTGCACTCACGGCCTCTGCACTTTATAATAATAAAGTATCCTACCGCGTTTGATGGCATATAACGTTTTTACATGATTTCAGCTAAATTATAAGTAAATAGCCATAGCCTAGCCTACTGTATAATTTCATTTGTGTTTTTTGAGTGTAATGTAAACATTACAAAATGCCAGATGACATCAATAAAGATACATGTACGTTGCATTATTTCGTAACAATGTCCGTTATGATGTTGTTAGACATAATTATTGCAATTTATCAATAGTTCATTTACACTATTTACAGCATGTAGGCTATTATGTCTGATAATTATGTGAGATATTGACAACTGTTATGATAATCGCAGGAATCAACTTTAACAGTGAAAGCCTGAGCGAGTGGGACTCTTGTCTGGTTCCTGTGCGTCAGATTCTCGTTACCTTTTTCTAGACTCTTCCGACTGCGCTTTCTTCGTTTTTTCGCCATTCTGAAAACGCAGGTCCAATGTTTACGTGTCTGACTCCTCGCTCGGTCAGTCTACCGTTTCCTCTTTCTCTGTTTCTCTCCTCTCTGTTCCTTTCTCTGTTCCTGTGCTTACTCTGCCCGCCGGCCTAAAGTTGCAAGTGTGGTTTTTCCACTCACAGGCACTTTTTCCAACCCGAAAAAAGTCATATAACCATTCCAATAACTCCGAAGCTGTTCAGTTAAGCTAAAAAAAACTGCATAGTTATTGTTTGGGCTTTAACTAAGTTGTTATATGGGCGACCATAGAGAGGGCTATTACGGCGGCATTGTTGAACCGCTTTAGCCATAACCTCTGGTTATCTATCACAGTGGTTTCTCAAAGTGGGGCCCGCAGCAAGTTAGAAGAAAAAATCAAAGCAAATTTTTTTTTTTTTTTTTAATTTTATAAATATTAAATATATATAAATATTTATATTATTATGAGTATTGTTATAAAATAACATTATAATAATTTGTCTGATTGGCTGGTACACCATCACGTAATCTGTCAGTGTAGCCTTGGTAACAACCACCGGTGCTCAGCTATTCATATTTATTTAGTTAGCTGGCTAGCTCTATGTTAGAAGTTAAGTTGAACTATCTAAAAGTCTCAGCATAGTCCAGTATAAAATTCATAAGAGAGATTCCTTTGTCTTGAGATAATGTACTGGTTATTCATTAATGGAGGAGAGGTTATTCTCCCTCCTCCTTCTCTTCTCCTTTCTATATGTTATACTGTACATTGAGAAGCCTTTTCGGGTCCCAAGGCCCAAAAGGATGAATCGCCGGATACTGACCATTTATAGACTTGTTATATAACGTATATATGATATGATGTAATGTATGGTTCTATTGGTTAGACTTGTATTAGCCTACTCCCCTTAGACTTTCATTATATATATATATTTCTCTCTCTCTCTCTCTCTCTCTCTCTCTCTCTCTCTCTCTCTCTCTCTCTCTTTCTCTCTTTATAATTTATAATTGTTTTAATATAAAAGCAACATAACTTAAATTACATCCAGTTTATCAGCAACAAAACGCATGAGTGTATCATCCCGCGATATCCACCTATGATCTCACATGTGTCTGATCCACTACAAGAAGAGAGAACTGTCTGGTGTTGTGTAATATTCAAGCTATTATAAATCTGGTAAGATTTTCAAAATGTTAAACATTATTAACACAACATTATGGATCATTAAATTTGGGATGATTTCACACACCATTATAAAACATATAGGTTGTTTTCTACACGTGATGTTTTATTATATATATATATATATATATATATATATATATATAGATAGGGTGATATCAGCTAAATTGGGCCACTTTTTGGTAAATCGTTTGGGACAATAATACAATACGCCTTTTCCATGTGTTTTTATGATTAATAATGACTGTTTTTGATAATTTTGTGTTGAAATTATGTAATAAAATAATTTAATAATTTTAATAATTTATGTAATAAAACAACTTTTTTTGCATGAGCAGTTTCAGGTAAAATGGGCCAGTTGTTCAGGTAAAATGGGCCAGTCAAACTGCAAAGGGAAATAGTAGGCTAATTTATCCTCAATTTTAATTTTAAAACAAAATTGCTTATACAGCCACATGACATTTAAACTGCATTAAACAAACATATTCATATGCGCCATTAAAAAAAAACATTTTGGGTGCAAACCCACATATTCAAATGTGCAATTAAAAATTCCAAAAAGTTCCAAAATTCCATTTTGAAACAGCATCAGTAAACTGATGTCAGAGGTGTGTGTGTGTGTGTGTGTGTGTGTGAGGGTGTGTGCGTGCGCACACACACACACACACACACACACACGCACACACACACGTCTGGTTCGCTATCTTTGTGGGGACTCTCCATAGGCATAATGGTTTTTATACTGTACAAACTGTATATTCTGTCCCCTTACACTAATCCTACCCCTAAACCTGCCCATCACAGAAAACTTTATGCATTTTTACATTTTCAAAATTCAAAGTTTAGTATATTTATTAAACCATTTCCCTTGTGGGGACTGCTGGCTGCTCCACACAATGTAGGTGATCTCAGGTTTTACTATCCTTGTGGGGGCATTTGGTCCAATATAAACAAAGGCACACACACACACACACACGCACACAAAGATGATGGCCCATTTTACCTTAGTGGGTTAAGGTAAATTGGGCCACCAAGAAAAACATCACTTTTTCAAAAAATATGATCATATATACCAAACTAACAACATTATTTCTGATTGATGCCATCAAGACAGATATTATGCATATTTTTTTATGTGCATGTTTGTTTTTTTATAGATTTATCATCCTTATAATATTAAGTTAGATTTGGTATGCCAGGCTACTTACCATGCAGCTTTCTGGTGTAGTCTTGATTTGAATTATTCCCTCGCCCACCATATCAACCATAAACTAATCAAATCACCTGTTACTTGTCAAGCACAGTTATGGTAACAGTTTGAAATCATTTGCAGTCATTGGCTCTAAATTCCAGAGGAGCTGGGACCCCCAAACCTTAAATGGCCCATTTTACCTGATATCACCCTATATATATATATATATATATATATATATATATATATATATATATATATATAGGCTATATATATATATATATAGGGTGATATCAGGTAAAATGGGCCATTTAAGGTACTTGTATCTGTCACACACACACACACATACACACACACACACACACACATACACACACACACACACACATATATATATATATATATACAGTGGTTAAATTGGGCCGGGGCTCTCCGGGGCTCAGCCCCGGCACATAAACCTGCTCGTTTGCAGTCAGTTGCCTACTGGAAATTATGTCACATAAAATTTGATGAAAGTGATGCTTTTTAAAACATATTTATGACAATAAATGAAAGATTTTTGAAATGGCATGTCTATTTTGTCTCGGCGGAGCTGAGAACAATCGGAACACGGCCGTATTCTTGTTCAGCTGCTTAATCTCGTTGTCAGTCGACCATGGTCGCGCACCGCTCGCGCACGCGCATCTAGGTGACACGGATAAATGTACGCAGCGATAATAAATATTTTTCCTGGGAGATCTGTAGTTGCGCGGGTTGTGGAAGCGCGCAAAAGTTCCAGAAATGTACAAAAAGCGCCCTGGCCTTGAATGACAAGGTAAGGAAAATAAGACTAAATCAAAATTAAATAACCAAGACAAGGTTGACCATGTGATTTTTCTCAGGAGACGTTTTGAGCATTTTACTTCAGACACCGGATTATCAGCAAACTGCCAATAGAACTGCTAGCTGGCTACTCAAAATAAACTAGCAATATATTCAGTCAGCATATTTGTGTTTGATCTGTGTGAATTACAGAAATATAAGACTTGCTAGACCTACATTTAGCTACCAAGCAACCTTTCCACAAGGATAGATTGGTTTTATTTTTGTGACTTGTGCATATCTTGATGAGAAATGATGCAGAGTAGGATGAGTGTGTGTGTGTGTGTGTGTGTGTGTGTGTGTGTGTGTTGTAGTAGTAAAGAGAGAGAATGGGAGAAGGAAGTGTGTGTGAGTTGGACCTGGTCACCACAGACCCAACTCTTCTCATCTGTTGCTACTGTCATATACTGCACTGTCTCTTCATGTGGCACATTGTATGGGTCACTGTATATCATAACAAGGTAATACAATGTGTAATCGAGTGATGACTGATTAACAGTAATGCAAATGCTAAATGTCCTAATACCTGTTGATACTACAACAATGCATTAACCTTGCAGTTTTTCACATATCATGTAATACTCAATGTCTCCATTTCTTTGCACAAAACTTTTCAGAAAGTGCTATTTAATGGTTTATTTTTCAAAAAAAAAATTCCCGGAGGGGGCATACCCCCGGACCCCCCTAGGGAGAGCACCCCCACATAATAAATCCCAATTTAACCCCTGTATATATATATATATGTGTGTGTGTATGTGTGTGTGTGTGTGTGTGTGTGTGACAGATACAAGTAAATATGCGTTTACTTGTGTTACTTCATAATTTTACATAATATCCAGTATAATATGAGAAAACAGGAAAACGAGTAGTTTGGTATTGATTAAGGGAACTTGAGCTTTACTTAAATGACTGTGGAGGCTTGGAAACACTGTTTATATCTATAGACTACAAATTAAATTATGAAATTAAAAATGACAAAAATACTCACACCAGCCAAGCTTATATACATTTTATTATTGCACAGATACATGTGTAGAGGTTTATTTCATGCCATTGTTGTCAACACTGCTGTAGGCTACTCTAGTCACCGAATGCCAATAATAAACAAACTATTCAAATCAAATCAAATGTAAAGCCTTACAAATGAAGTAATAAAAGCTAAAGACATCAAAGAGAAATAAACTGTATTATAATTTCCATTGACGTTATTGACCACAGTAACGTTAACAGCACCATAGATTAAAAAGCTCCACAGTCTTCATACACACAAATATAACGTTAGGCTATAGCAACGTAGATTTCTTAAATGACAGCACCGTAATACAAATATGGCTTTGACCGACCTGAACGACGCGGGAATTTTGGAGAATGCACTATATCGCTTCTATTTGGTCCGTGGAGAGTTGTTGGCATAGAGGATATTATTGCCCCCTGCTGGTACTCAACCTTCATTCATGCGTGTCATGTTCACGCCTTGAGGAGGCAAAGCGTGACCCTGACACGCATCCGCTAGTGGACCAGCGTGTGTATTACACGCTTTACCGTGATACCGGGTTGCAACCTAGACGAGCATCTATAGGTCATTCGCTCATTGTTTGCTCACCTATTTATCTGAATGCCTGTAAGCATAAAACAGCTCAGAAAATTTATATTACACAAACTAGACTATTAATAGTTTTGAAAATGTGGACTGCAGTTAATGCTTAACATTGAAAATGCATTACCTTTTGAAAATAATCCGAGTTGCGATTTGAAGAGCGAGCAATGTTATTTTCAGTTCCATTCATTTTGCGCGTTGTCTCAAGGCCACGCCCACAACAGGGGTGAATTAATGAATATTCATGTATACTCCACCCACTGGAACAGTTTTTCAACATGAACTGAATTTTACACAACACACATTTTGCGCGTTGTCTCAAGGCCACGCCCACAACAGGGGTAATTCATGAATATTCATGTATACTCCACCCACTGGAACAGTTTTTCAACATGAACTGAATTTTACACAACACATGTCTAAAGTAACTAACTTAGCCTATAGAAAGAATAAACAAGTTTTAAGAATAAGCTCCTTGATTTCGCTTGACAACTAGAAAAATATGCATGCACAAACCATTCTAAAATTCAGGTCTTCTCATTTTTTTTTAACAAAAATGTAGGGCTTTTTAATAAAACTAGTCATAAGCAAGTAACGTACCTCATTGCATCTCGTCAATCACTCATCAGACTCCTCGGTAATCCTCGGCAGACTTCGACAGTTGGTTCAACCAGCTCATTTGATTCTTTTTCAGTCGGACGTGCAACTTCGGCTGTGTGCGTCTTGCGTCATCAACCCGGAACTAAAGTTCGAATCAGGTCGATTAGTGAACCGAGTCGACCGTTTATTTCTGAGAACCGGCTCAAAAGAACGATTCATTCAAGAATCGAACATCACTGCCCAAGCATTTCCAACAACAAAAAAACATCAACATCTAAACCTCTGGAAAATATCTGTAATTCTGTAGACAGAATTAATGTCAGCCTGGTTAGTAATAAGTAGTTACGCCAGATACAAGCTTGTGTCGACAGGTACTCCATTTAGTGAAATGACGTTAGTGTTTTTTTCCTCTCAAGTTACACAAGCACTTCCACTTCTCTCTGTTAAGTCCACCTCTGTGACTTTCACAGTTACTTTCACTTTTCACCTTCTTTTATTCAGTATAAACAACTACATTTCGGGTTTTTTTTTCCCAGTTATAAAATTCTGAAACAACATTAGCATAAATACTTTCATACATATTTAGATACATGTATGACCATTTTTTTCCTGCACCATATTTGAGCAGCAGGTGTCTCTCATGCATTCGAAGCCTCGAGTAATATTAAAAATATTAAAAGAGATTCTCTGCTTTAAACACTAGAGAGCGATGATGTGCTTTTTACATTTGACAAAATATCCAGCAGAGCTTATCGTGTTTGATACTGTAAACCACTGCAATGCACTTAATGTTCAATTATATTTTGCAAAAATAAAATAAAAACAAAGAACAGTAAATGACAGACAGTGCGAGCACAGTGAAGGGTGTGATTATTTTTTAATAATGAACGTTAGGTATGTGAAGAACATTTTAGTGGCATTTCTGTAATTATACTGGTTAACCACTAAATTAAACATTTTCAGACATTACAATAGCACTAAAAGATATGATACAAAGAGTGAAGACAAAACAGAAACATCCTGGTAGAGAATAAATGTGAATAAAACCAAAAGTGTGAGGTATTGTCCCAAATAAACTCTTAACATCAATTACAGTAGATATGATCATCGTTTCTGGGGACATTTTCATACACAGCGTCCGACTTTGATTTCTGTAAGGAAACACAAACTCAATCAGAAACTTTCTGATGCGACAGCACTATAGGTTTCTCTCTGAATTACCTTGTTATTATCTTAATAACAAGACCTTATTAATGCAAATATTTATCTACAAATACAGAAAAATGTTTTGTATTGAAAAACTACTGTACATGACAGATGCTAGCATGGAGCAGCAAGAGGAAATGACATCAATCATGACTTTTTAAACCGTTAAATCATCAAACAGTTGAAGTTCTGCAGGTTTGTCTCAGTCTGAGAATAACTTTCACACTAAAGCAACAGCAGAGACTCTTGTTGCATCACGTCTACATAGAAACCAACGTCTGCTAAAGCTGCATCTCAGCTCAGATAATGATGAACCGCAGAGACGCTGCAGATCGAGCACACACTTCAACACAACAACTCTGTGTCCTACTTTCTCACCAATGAAAATTTAATGGTATAAAACTGACCTTGTTTGGGTTATTTGAAAATAACAAACCAATTTATTTATTATAGTTACCACTGTTTACATATAATTTTAAACAAAAGATTATTTAAATTAGTAGGTCACTGTCCATGGGCCGGCTGGTGTAACGGTCAAGAGTTTTACATGTAGGAACTAATACAATCCATAACACCTCATTCATGATATATCTAAATAAATAACCTTTCAGGCGGACAGCAGCACATTAAAAATAGAAATGTGCTGTCCGTAATCTAAAGACGCGTCACTGTGCAACAACAACTTCCCTGATTATAATGATCTAGTTCAGTCAACCCAGACAGCAAAATAGTGTTGGCCCAGATCCGGCCCAGACACGATTGTAGACCCACCCGGTGTAGACGAGATTGAAAGAGGAAGACTGATCTGTTTGAAGACTATAAAATTGTTAATAGAATTGCATTTTTTAATGATCATGGCGTTTGTTTTAATATGTTTATTTTCATTGTAGGTGTCGCTACTTTATCTGTATCTGTCCTGTCGATGGATCACTGAATGCATCCTCATGAGTAGTCGTCACTTCTTGTCAACTTCATTTGTACATTTTTAAATACACATATAAAAAAATAGCTACTCGTTCTATTGTCTGACAAAAAAATATAGGAAATGAGAACAGCTTTATTGGACATTCGGCTATATTATATTATATTAAAATACAGTATGTGAGCATGAATTTAATGAGAAAACACATTAGGCAGGCACAACGCAAATACGACACGATGACGTCATGAATATGCTAATTGACGTATGATGCCATCTAGCGACATTTAGTGACTTTTAGGGAAGGCGTTAGCTACTTTCCTTTGAAAATAGTTGGCAGCACTGCTGTTCACGTTGTAAACACAGTGCAGCACTTCCTGGTTCTACATCAGCTACATCACACGAATGTGTCGTTGTGCTCACGTGACCAGCGTCGGCCAATAATGAGCTGGCATTCTTACGTAGAACCCGGAAGCGCTGCACTGTGTAAACTACGTCAACACCATAGGAGAATGATGTGGAATAGAAGAGATTGTTGAATAAAGTTGTTATTTTTGTTTGTATTTTGTAAAATGTTTCTCGTCGCTTCATAACATTCAGGTTGAACCACTGAAGTCACATTGACTATTTTAACAATGTTTTTATTACCTTTCTGGGCCTTGAAAGTGGTTATTAAATTCCAGTCTATACGAAGGGGACAGAAACCTCTCGGATATCATCAAAAATATCTTCATTTGTGTTCTGAAGATGAACGAAGGTCTTACGGGGTTGGAACGACATGAGGGTGAGTAAATAATGACAAGATTTTAATTTTAGGCCGAACTAACCCTTTAGTTCAAACTATCCTTTTTTTTTACCTCTCCCTACTAAAGGTAATAATAATGACAGTTGAGTCTATAGGCCGCACGTCTGTTCACTGACCGTCTGATGCTGCAAACTTCAATCAATCAACTTCAATCACACTAACTGACTGCAACAACTTCTTACCTTTTTCCGTTTTGTTGGTTTACTCAATGCTGAATCAGTTCTGTCTTTCTCCTGGGTCTGAACTGCTTATACATGAGTTTAAATGAGTTTTCAATATTTGTGTCTTAAAAAATATAAACATTTATACAGATAATTGCTTGCTTTTCTGACCTGTTTTTCTACATTTCTTGCAGATGCAGAAGATCACAATTATAACAACAATCATCAGAGATCCAGCAGCAGCAGAGATCAACACTATCAGAGACACTGAGTCTGGAGGAACTGAAGGAGAGGAAAAGAGAAACATTAATGTAAGTGAATGTGTCGTTGCGATCTATAACAAAACCAGAGTGACTCTGGATCACAAAACCAGTCTTAAGTGGCATGGGTATAGTTGTGGGAATAGCCAACAATACATTGTATGGGTCAAAATTATCAATTTTTGTTTTATGCCAAAAATCATTAGGATATTAAGTAAAGATCATGTTCCATGAAGATATTTTGTAAATTTCCTACTGTAAATATATAAAACATTTATTTATTGTGAGTGAATGCAGCACAATCGAGAACATAAATGGACAACTTTAAAGGCGATTTTCTCAATGTTTCGATTTTTTTGCTCCCTCAGATTCCAGATTTTCAAATAGTTGTATCTCGGCCAAATATTGTCCTATCCTAACAAACCATACATCAATGGAAAGCATATGTATTCAGCTTTCATGTGATGTATAAATCTTAATTTCAAATAAATTACCCATATGACTGGTTTTGTCATCCAGGGTCAGGTCAGGAAATAAATATATCAGTGCTGTGGTACCTGCACATGTGTGACAGAGTTTGTTGATGTCCAGATGTTGAGTCCTGTTGATGAATGAATAAGCCAGCACACAGCTGTAGGTGTTTTTATCCTGATATTCCACCTCCAGAGGTAGAGAGAGACTGATGCTGAGATCACACACACTGATGCTGGACAATACACTCATTCCTGCGTACCAGGAGAGAGTCACATCACTCACATTCAACACTGATGAACACACCAGTGAACAATTTGATGATGATGATGAAGATGAAAAACATTGTGAAGAGTTTCTGATGATGACAGGAACAGGCAGACGAGCTGGAAAACACGAGAGAATAAATATAAATGTGGGTAAATCTAAACATCAATCTGGTGTAGTGTGTTACCAGTCTGTGAGTGTTTCCATCATCTCAAAATTTAATGAGTAAACATTTATTTATGTAACAATAATTAAAGGAATATTCAGAGTTTAGTACAAATTAAGCTCAGTCGACAGCATGCATGTACGGAAGCGTATTGCATTCACTTGAGGAAAAAAAATCTACTCTGTTTTTCTGAATTAACGAGTTAATTATCTCAGAATTACGAGATATTTTTTCATGAAAAAAAAGTTTTTGCTCTGTTTTTCTGAATTAACGAGTTAATATCTCAGAATTATCTGAGATACATTTTTCTTGAAAAACATTTTTTTCACTCTGTTTTTATGAATTAATGAGTTACTCATAATTTTGAGATAATTAAGTCATAAAACAGAGCAAAAACTTTTTTCCATGAAAAATTATCTCGTAATTCTGAGATAATTAACTCGTTAATTCAGAAAAACAGAGTAGATTCCGTATGCATGAACTTGATTACCACAAAAATAATTATGACTCGCCCCTTGTTTTCATTTTTGTTTATTTTAAAAAATAAAAATAAAATAAAAAGAGAAGAAATGTAGGTTACAGTGAGGCGCTTACAATGGACATCAATGGGATTAATCTTTAAACACTATAATAATGCTTCTTAACTTTGTTGCTTTACAACACAATACCATGAAATGCCTGGAAAAAATATGATTTAAACAGCTTTACATCTCAAATAATACTATTTTGGCAGTAGAGTTAATGTATATGTTTTTATAATTATAAGCTTTACATTTCTACTTTTATATCTTAAAAAAAATACCTTATTAACTTCAATTGTAAGCGCCTCGCCGTACCATAACCTTGATTTTTTTTTTTTCTTTTCTTTTCTTGACAAGCAAAATTATTGTTGTGGTAATCAACCTACTGCCACAAACGCTGTGTATTCTGCTTAATTTCTGAACCAAAGATTATTTCAATAAAACAAGAATATGCGAATGTTTGAATAATTGATCTCGGCTCACCATAGACAGAAACACTGAATGTTTTTGATGTCAGTTTCGTTCCACTTATCAGTACTTCATAAACTCCAGTATGTTCAGTTGTGGTGTTTGTGATGATCAGAGATCCAGTTTGATCGTCCAGCTTCAGTCTGTCTCTGAATCTCCCATCAGGAACATTAAAAGTAAAGAATCCATAACTTCTACTGATTTCAGCTATAATATACTTTTCAGCATATTTCCACAGTATGTTATTGTATTCTTCATGTATTTCAGGATCATCAGTGTTTAGAGTGACAGAATCTCCCTCCATCACTGACACTGACTGTATTTCATTTGTTTCGGCACCAAACACACCTGGAGAAAAGATTTTATATGATTAATTAATGCTGTTGTTGGTTTAGAAAGCCTGAGTTCACCAAACAAAATGAAAAGTAACATGTATAAAGAAGACACAATGTGTGTGAATCAATAATTTGATCTTTAATATGTTTTATCTGCTTGTCGAGCAAAGTAAATATGTCAGGTTTTATAGAAGTAAATGACAGCCAAGTTAAACTAGTTTAAGTTGAATTCTGCTGGAGACTTTCAGTAGCTTCATATTTTGCTCATTATAACAGACTTACTGAGAAGAGGCCCGAATCCAAAGATCTCACAGTAATCTCTGTGAGTTTGCAAATAAATCCAGGAAATATTTTGAACAGTTGCAGAATCTTTTTTTTTTTCTGAAACGGAAATAAATGAAACCATAAAAATTAATTTATAA
This sequence comes from Gila robusta, assembly GCA_030770095.1. Classification (NCBI taxonomy): domain Eukaryota; kingdom Metazoa; phylum Chordata; class Actinopteri; order Cypriniformes; family Leuciscidae; genus Gila; species Gila robusta. The sequence goes on along the minus strand of JAVALU010001743.1, from coordinate 13,599 downwards.
CTTACCAATCAGAGAGCACAAACAGAACAAAACAAGCGTGTGAGACATTTTCTTCAGTAGTTCGGCGTAAACTCTGATCTAACAAGACTATCCGCTGAAAACACTGAAGCTGGTGTGTGAATCCTCCCATGACAGTTTGACCACCCTACTAGTTCACGCGCACACTCTTTACGCATGTTATGATTTTATATATATTGTATATGTATTATATATGTTCTTCTGGCTCTCAAGGGCCAAAAGCAATCCGTAAAACATTTTTTACATTTTTTTTTATGTTGACGGGTAGGCCTACTGAGAGGTAGTTTTCGACTGTTAAATATGAAAAAGTAGAAGAGTGGAAAACTGGATTAGTCAACCTAAATTTAATAATAAAATAAATCTTATGGATTTCAGAATTGTTTTATAATCGTTCAATTGTTACAAATATTAAAGGATATCCGCCATCTCGCATTATTGCCTTTTGACTTTGAAACGAGCAGTTCTGAGTCAAACTGAAACCCGCTGTGGTCATTTTTCTGGGTTGAACTCTTGACAGAAAATTAGCTCATGCACGAGAAAGGCCATTTGTTTGATGTGCGTTTAATTTGCAGGTGAAGAGCATCTTCCTGTACTGCTGTTATGAACCTCACAGTCTGATTTCCCTTACACAGAATGCCGAACGTCAAATAAATCCATAAAAAAATATGTTTGAAAAACTGTCAAATAAGAAATACAAATTTAATACAAATTTTTCATTTAAATGAATTTATACTTTTAACAGTCATTGCTTTAGCTTACAAAAAAACCACAGTGTTACCTTATCATTTAGGAATTATTCTAAATGCACAGTGTTATAGTTTGGTAGAGATGTCTAATATAGGCCTAATGGTTGGTTACTTCAGTGCTGTAAAAGATGCGATGGTTAACACTGCAGGAGAAAGTTCAAATGTTTCTATTTAAAAAGACTGTCTCTCTGACCCTTTCCTTTGCTTACAAATTTACACCAGTAGGTGGCGACAAGTGAGAGTCTTATGTCTTATGACGTCTAATGCACACTGCACAATTTTAGGTCAGACTTTCAATGACATCAGATTTTACGAAATCGCAGACTACTAGCGCTCTGACCATCCAATCGAAAGACCTGAAAATGCCGACCTTATTGTAAGCCTGCTAGATGGCCCCAGTGTAGTCAAATCTGAATCTGATTGGCTGGTTAAATCTGGTTGGTTAAAGCAACAGTTTAATTGACATTTATTTTAAGCTACATGCCCTTGCGCTATCAATTCTGAAGGGCACAAGGCAGATTTCTTTCACCCTGGCAACACACGATGGCTGAAATATGATTGGATAAAAGCTCTAACATAAACATTCACCACTAGAAGCAGCGCAACCAAGAGAAAAGCTAAGAAATTAAGAGAATGGACTATTGTGAATAATTTAATACTCATTCATGGAAAAAAAATATTAAAGTGCAAGTCAGTGATTCTGATTAGGCAAGCAGAGAAGGCCTTGCTGGCCCTGACGGCCCACCACTGCATTCGGATGATACATGTTGAAAATAATGTTGAGATCTCATCTCACTTATGACTAGGGTGGCCACCATCAAACAAACCAAATGTGGGACGATTATAAGTTTGTGTGGGACAATGTGGGACATGTTACCAACACTAAAACATAACCTGAAACTGTTATATAATGTTTATCTAACTTAATAAAAACATTTGTATTCTGCCTTTCAGCTAAAAAAAAATTCTTTGTTCTTTAGTCCCTTCCAGAAAACACCATTACATCACATAGCCTACATAGTAACATAACATGTCTTTATTTTACATAACATTAAAATTCAACATCACTGAGCCCAAAGGCAGCAGGCATCATGCAGATCACTATTTTTGAAACAGTTCTGACCAAGTCCAACTAAAATCCAACAAAATAAATAATGAACAAATAAAATATAAACCAACATGAATTTAGATCATTGACAGTCTTACATATTAAGAATATATTAAAACAAAAACTATCATAGTTTTTTTTTAGAAAGGATGTGAATTAAAACAACCACAGCAGGCAACAAGTTGATACATTCTGTTAAATGTAACATTTAATTTACCGAATTATCCATTTGTTTTCTGACAGGGAACACATGGAACGAATCACCGCTCCACATTTTGATCGACAGCCGTCACAACCTACTAGTGACCGTGTTTACTCCTGTCCTTTCAACCATTGGATAGGATTTTAAAAACAGCTTTTGAACTGACGAAGCGCTGTTAAATATTATATAGGTAAAAAAAAACTACGCCGCAAAAATAATAAATAATATGCTTTCTTACAAAAGTATTCTTACGAGACAAGGGATAAAAATGCTGTGCGGTACAACGCAAAGCGGGACGGGTGGTCACCCTTATGACTTTTAGTGCTACTGAAGAACGGTCACTTATAGGCTCCGCCCACTGTTTACATCGATGTTGAAATGGCGCCGTCAACATAAGAAAGTTTCATTTTCTAAATCTGCATGCGTCATAGAAACGGTGATGAACTTCTTCATTTTCGTCCCAGTGTGGGTTTTCCAGCTTGGTAAGTTACGTGGGCTGTTTTTTTTTTTCTAAATCGATTTCCATTTTGTTCCCTTTCAGCGGTGCTCTTTCGCCCTTAAAAGCACAAACTTGACATTCAAATCGGGTAACGTTATTTTCAGACGTAAAAAAGTGATTAATAGTAGGCTATTGAAACGCGAAGGAGATCACTCACTCTATCATGCAGGGTGCGCGCACTTTGAGACGGAGAGAAACAGGAACGCAAGCGCGGGCATTGGGGGCGCGCATCACAGTCACACAAACATGTCAAAATGTCGGGCGTAGCACTCACGCAAACTACATAGTCTGAAAAAGTGAACCTAAGCATTTGAAGTAATTTTTCTGTGTTATAAAACTTAATTCTATCCACCCCAGCTTATTTTGCAGACAAGGCATTCATTGTTTTTTCCTGTGTTATAAAACTTAATTCTATCCACCCCAGCTTATTTTGCAGACAAGGCATTCATTGGTTTCATTTCCTCGACAACTGTAAACACCGTTCTCTTGCGTAACGAAAATTCGCAGATGTTTTGCTTTCGAGGCACAGAATTTGCCTACTGCAGCTCTAAAGAGGAACAGAGACCAGTTGTATAAACTGTTTTAATCATGATTTGTGAATATTTGTATGTTTTTATTTACTAGGTAGGCTATTTATTTGATAGATTTCTGACTAAAAATATTTTATTTTTTAAAATCGGTTTATTTTTTTTAAATATATTTATTTTTGTTGTATTCCCCCCCTGGATCTTCCTCAGCACTAGTAGCGCCCTCTGGACATACTAAAGCTTTGATATTGTAGCCTACACTAGTAATTAGTTGTCTCTGTTGTATTTTATTCAGCCAATGCTTTGTTTAATTTGAAATTGTGACACTATTACTCAAATGTATTATGTAATATCTCATAATCAAACATAAATTGATTCAAATGAATAAAAAAGATCAAATAAAAACACTTTACAAGCTATACTTTTCCCTGTGCTTGTTCTATATTCCCACTTTCTTGGAACTGATTAATAATTAATTGTTAATTTCTTCTTCAGGTGCATCGGGTGTTTATACAGACAGAGCGCAGGTGTTTGTGATGGAGGGAGATTCAGTTACTTTATACACTGATGTTAAAACAAGCCAACAAGAAAAGATTAAATGGTTTTTTAATAACACTCGCATCGCTCAAATCAGTGAATATCTCGGTAAGACCTGTACAGATGTTCAGTGTAATGAAGGCACTGAGAGATTCAGAGACAGACTGAAGCTGGATCATCAGACTGGATCTCTGACCATCACAAACATCACACACACAGACTCTGGAGAATATAAACTACAGATCATCGGCAGCAACACCATCAGTGAAACGATCTTTAGTATGACAGTGAATGGTGAGTCATTTAATAAATGTTTAAAGATTAAGGTTATAAACGCTTAATCACAGTGAGTTTATTATTACAGCAGAGGCGTAAAGTTTGGTTTCAGTTTCTATTTCTGTTCAAACAACATTTAGTTTGTGTTTCCTTGTTTTAGTGTTTCATTTCTGTTTCCTTTGTTAGTTACCAGTTAGTTGTCATACTTGTCTTCACCTGTGTCTTGTTTAGTTCCTCATTTTCTTCTGTATAATTGCCCTCAGTTCAATGTCCAGCATTGTCTTTGTAAGTTGTGCAAAGCTGTTATGTTCTCTCTTTCTATGTTCCGACATCTTATGTTTTTTTTTTGTAAATAAACTATTGCTGCAAAATAGATTGATATCTTTTTCTTGTCTGCCTCACCTTAACATTCAGAGCTGTTTATTCTCTCTTTATTTACATACCACCCCATCCCTTCCTCTCTCCAGTATGACCTTCTCTTATCATCTGTTTAAATGCATTTCATATATAATTCTGTTTAATTCACCAGTAACCTAAAGTGCAAAGAATTTGATGTATTAAAAAGACGTGTAAAATCAGTTTTATAAGTACAACATTTGGACATCTTTTGCTTTATAGATTAATAAAAGTCAAGAAAGGGAACGTGTGATTGTGGACACCGTAATACATTTACATTTTCAGGGTATAAGTGGGACCATTGAGGTAATATATGCCTGCCTTATTGTTGCTGATGTTTTTGTTGGTTTATAAAAACATATAAAGCCATGACACTCAAGAATTGAAGTGAATCTTTAGAAAATTAAAAACCGTTTACAAATAACCGCACACCGATGCATTGCGGCTAATGAGCCTTCATCAGAGTTCTTTTAAGCAGTAATTAGTTGGTCATGTGACAATCACCTGGTTATAGAATAGTCACAATAGGTTTGTTGGTTATTTATAATTCATGCAGTTTTTTTTATGTATTTCCATGAACTAGATTAAATTGTAGGCTAACATTTTTAGTAGGCCCTATCTCCATTCATTTTAACCTGTAATACAATTAGAATCATTAAATCTGAACTCTTACTTTATTGTAATGATTTTTAGAATTAGCCTATGTAATCTCTTTGATGGATTCTGTTATTTGATTTTTCTGACATTCAGTTATTAAAATAAAAATTAAAAACTAAATTATCAATGAATAGGCTATTCACTATATTCTCTATTTTGTACTATAACACACACCGAATGCAAATGGTGCAACGTGACAAAAGACAATAGAATCAATCCACTATAATCAGTGATACTGTTTACACTGGATGCCACACAAACCCATTCCCAACATTAAACCAGAGCCCGTCTACGGAGAGCCTGGCCACCCCCTATTAAGTCCTATTGTACCGAATTTTGGTTGTAGTTCCACCAGAGTTCCACTTGGGGGGGGGGGGGGTGTCGCCCATGAGTGCAAAATGAATGGGAGTCTATGGAGCTAGACGGCTACATTTGTCACTTTCACCCGATTGCCGTTGAGAAATCTCAGATTTGATTGTAGGTTTTGCAAGTTCAACATGGGTTATAGGTCGAAAGTTGAATGAACGAGTACTTATGTCCTTTCGATTTCTTACAGGTTGAGTTGTTGTTGCCCATTACACGCTAGCATTCTGCTAATGAACGCTGATTGGTCAGTGAAGGACTGATAACGACCAGAGATACCGCTTGATGGCATCGTGGCATCCGAAGCAGGACCAGAATGTGTGTGTGTATTTTCGGTGTGGTCTTTTAAAACAAGAAAACAAAAACTCTTCTAGCACGTGTATTTACCTGTGTCAGCTGTGAGTGAGAAAGAAAGTGCAGAGCGCGAAAGCACCAAAGTGACTGAAGGATTGCCGTAAAGCAGTATCTCTGGTGGAACGATGTGTATGACGTCATTGACATTTTAAAAGACTTTTTAAAGCAAATAAGTGACTCTAAAAAATCTAACACCCAGCAATGAGTAATTTCTTTGCATCTCCTTTCGAATACAACATTCAAATTACTAGACAAAAAATGATATCCTGAGAAAAGTGGATTTTGAGGGGTATAGCTCCATTGACCTCCATTCATTCTGCACTCGTCCTGTGAGCGCCCTCATATGGAACCAGAGTGAAACTGCAACCAGTTCAGAAGCCGGAAGTTTACTGAGAGTGAAACTTCTCCCCATATTAGACATTCTCTGGTTAAACTGATGCCACATTCTATTTCTGACGTAGTACTCCAAGCGCTCGCACTACTTTAAAGGGTTCGCCCAAAAATGAAATTGTCATAATTTACTCACCCCCATGCTGCTCCAAACCTGTATGAGTTTCTTTCTTCTGCTGAACGCAAAAGAAGATATTTTGAAGAATGTTAGTAACCAGTCAGTTGTCACACACTGGAAGTCAGTGGTATCAAAATATCCTCTTTTGTGTCCAGCAGAAGAAAGAAATTCATACAGGTTTGGAACAACATGAGAGAAAGGAAATGATGACAGACAGAATATTCATTTTTGCGTGAACTGTCCCTTTAACACGGACAAATGGATTTGCAACGGTCCAGTCAGTGTAGACAGCTTCATGCTGTTGCAGTCCAGCTTGGTGTCAAAAAAAGAAAAAAGAAAAATTCTCCGATAAGCCACAAAGCAAAACTTACTCATTTTCAATGAAGAGTAGGCTACGGCCTGCGAGGAGTTCCAACAATATGCGCCTGAAATTTCGGATTCGATTTAAATTTCGAATGTGTTTAAATTTTTGAACTTTTTGTGGCTAGACCTAATGCTACAGCTCGGCTAGATTTGTAGCCTATGCTAACTAATTTAAAAAAACTGAGCTCGAGGTGAGGATTAGCCTACCAGTATTTTTTAACTAAAACGTTACTCCTGTAAAATGGTGGTTGTGAATAAATATGGAATAAGTAATAATGTTATTATTATTTTATCATTATTTATGTTGATCAGCCCTAGTTCTGCGTGACTCCCACTAGGGGGCGAAATGTGACCATCATAGTTATGATGAATATCATAGCTAATGGAAAGGTGAATTACAAATATTTCCATTCAGTTCCCCTCATAATATATTGATATACACGCTAAGCAGATGCATGTTTTCAGTTCTTTCTTGTTTCATGTTGTTGCTGTTTTTTATAACAGTAAAAACACACAAAAAAAAACCTGCATGCTAATTTGTGTTTCAGATGTTCCTGATGCAGAGACGGATAAAACGAAGACCAAGTCTGTGAAGGAGGGAGAATCTTTTACGTTTGATCCTGGTGTAATAAAAAACCCAAATGATGTAATGACGTGGTATTTTAATGAATCTCGTATTGCTGAAATCACTGGAGATCAGAGTAAGATCTGTACAGATGTTCAGTGTGATGAGAGATTCAGAGACAGACTGAAGCTGGATCATCAGACTGGATCTCTGACCATCACAAACACCACAAACACAGACTCTGGAGAATATCATCTTGAGATCTTCAGCAACAGAAGCATCATCATCCGCCGTCAGCGCAGCATCAGCATTATCAGTGAAAAGACCTTCAATGCTCCTGTCAAAAGTGAGTCAAATTCAGTCATTTAGTTAATTTTCCCTTGAGCATGTTTAGAATATATTTCAATGTTTTTTATGTTTTCATTGAGGCCTATCTATAAATTAACATAATGTATAATATCATTTAGTTTCCCCATGAGCTCTCTAATGTAATTTTTAGACGATAAAACACCAGGTGGCGCCATTTATAAATATAAATATGTCATAAAGATGATGAAGGTGGAAAAATCTGTCAAAAATATCCTTCCTGAAAAAATCAGTTTTCGAGCTCAAGTGATAATGACTCTCTTGTTCATTACAGGTTGGATTGTGGGTATACTAGGAGTTGCTGTTGGTGTTCTGCTGGTGTTTGCATGTCTAAATGGTGAGAATTTCTGGTTGTGTGTTTTCTGTGTGTGTATGCGTGATGAGGTTTCATTCAGTCATCATTACATAAACACCTATATAACTGACTATTTCAGACAGTGGAAGTTGACTGGATGGATGTTTAACTGCAAAATTTGATGTTTCGCGATACAAATCACCCGCAAAGTCACATGATTTTTATTTTTAGCCATTTTAGAAACATCCAAATTCTTCCTGAATAGTTTGATTGCATGTTTTAATCACAAAGCATCAGAAACTGCATTCAAACATGTGGCATCACTGTACAGAAATGTCAATCAGATTCATTAGAGTCTTTGTGTCTGTGTAATATCAATCATGCTCATTTCTTTTTACTTCTGTGAATCTGTTTTCTTCCTATAGGAAAGCGGTGTAGAAAAATTACAAAGGGTGATCTGTCTCTCTCGAAAAACTATCAAACAACTGGCGTTTAATTGCAGAGATATACAGTATCATTTACAGTATACTCAAAATAACTAATGTGCATTGTGAAAGACTGTAAAAATTTGACAGGAAAAAATGTGTTTAATTGGTTAACATTTAGTTTACTTAAATATAATAGAGCTAAAAACTAACCTTACATTTCATGTATTTTTTCTTACCATTTTGAATGTAAAAAGGAAAAAAAATCAGCTTACAGTGAAAACCCATGAAGATTCCCAGAATTCATTGAGTGACACTTCATATTTGATGGTTTTTCAGATTAATAAATGTTTCTTGTTATTATTTTTTTTTCTTATCAGATATGTAGCCTTGCATGTGGTATCATGGTAAAACTTGTTGTAAAATTAATATTTATAGAATTATATTATGTGATATGATGTGTTTTGTGTAAGGCACTGTATGCACTTTCTATATATTTGTTGTGTATTCCCTGTGGTTTTGGACTCTTTTGTTATTTCCTGTCTTGTTTCATGTATTGTAGTTCTTTGTAGTTTTTTCATGTTGATAAGTTTCACCAGGTGTTTCCCATTTATCACGCCGCCTTATATCTTGTGAAGCTAGTCTTCCCTGTGTATATACAGTGCTTGTGTTACACTTGTGTTTTCTTAGTAGTAGGTGTTATGTGTGGTGTTTCGTGTTCTTGTTCCTAGTGTTTCATTATGTGTTTTTGAAGTATTCCTGCATTTAGATCCACTCACCTGCACACCTTCATGACAGAATTAGTATTAATAAACTACTTGTGATTGATGAACTCTGATTAATCAATTTTGCTTTCTTTTTACCCCATGTTAAAGGAAAGAAAATTTTAGTTGATTTTCTGTTGGATTTACGAGTGTGTGTGTTTGTATATATATATATATATATATATATTAAAGAGCTGGGCATAGATGATTTTGTTTTTTTTTCAGTGTTTTAATAAGCTGTTGAAATATTTTAAATGATCTGTGCATATAAAGAGGTTTTATTTCATGAGCAGAATACTTTTAGACATGTATTTTTTTCTTTAACTTTGCATCAGCCCATATACACATAATTTTCTTTCTGAAACCAGCAACAATAACTTGAAAGAACACTAGATGGCGCTTTAATACAGAATACATTCAGTTTGTAGTTTAAATATTAATGAAATATCAGAAAAATTATAACAAGTGCATACTGTGTGGGATGTTGTTCTTGAAAAAATCAAAAAAAATTTAGCACAGTAAAACAATGGTAATGTGATATCAGGAACTAGACTTCTGTCTTAAACCAAGAAATTACATTTATTTCTCCCACATGCACTGAAGAAAATCACAAATTATGATTTAAGAGTAAGAACATGGAGGAAATATTTTTATGCTTATATGTAGGTTACATGCTTCATGGTTTAGCAATGCATTTTATTTTATTTTTTCTATAAGTGGTAAACATTATTAATAACCATATAATAAGTAAGTTACACATTACCTTAACTCGTCAAAATAAGTTTCAGCTTTTTTTAGTAAGTTATACAAGACTCAACTCATTATTTGAAGTCAAAGTAATGCAGTTTAAGTTTAAATAACTTAAAAATCCAAATTGACTGTACAACATATACTGTATATGTATTATAGTAAGGAATAGGACGGGAAGAGATACTAATTTTGAGGCTTAGGTTTAGACACAATAGTGTAAATTAAACTGTTCAAAATACGTAAAGATAACAAAGGAATATGATTTCTGTTGAGAAATAGGAGGAAACAGCTAACATAATATTATATTTTGTCAGAAATATGAAAAAGATTTGATCCAAAACTTAAGGAAAGCTGAAAAACAATGTGATTTAAAAGATTTTAGATAGGTGTTATAATTTATTGTTTCAATAACTTAGAGAAACTAATTTAGGCTAAGTATTTTTTTAAACAATGTAGGCCCACTGTATATAGTAGACATTCTGGTCCACACTCCACACCAGTTGATGGCGGAAATGCAGCAGCTCGTTGTTTGCCAACCGCCAATAAACCCTTGAAGAAGAAGTGGACATATGACCATGGCCGTTTCTCAATACCAAGTTCGCAAACTTCGGACTTGCGTCCTTGGTAGTTCAGACTTGCCAAGTTCGACTCAGGAGAACGAACTCCCGAGGACGAGAGGACGCGAGTCCGGTTAGGCCCCGTTCACATATCGCGTCTTTTGCGCGCTCAAGTTCATTATTTCAAATGGAGGCGCGCGGTTTGCGCGCTCATAATGAAAGCGACGCGGTCGCGGTGCGACGCGCTCGTTTTTTCCAGGCGCGTCCGCGCCGCATCGAGATAAAAACATCTCAACTTTTCAGAATGCCGCAAGCGCACCGTAGGTCACGTGACACGAACCAACCAATCAGCTTCCTCGCCATTTTTGTTACCTCAGCAGAACTAAATGGAGGAACGGCTCATCATTGCGGTCCAGGGATTTCCTGAAATTTATGACTTGTCAAGCCCTCATTATTTTGACTCAAATAAGAGGCATAATGCATGGAGACACATAGCCTTGGAGCTTGGAATAACTGGTAAGTATAATACTGTTTTACATTAATGTTTACTAACTGGTTTGTCAGTCTGAAATTTCCTTCATGTAACGGAGAGAGCAGCTGATGGTTGCTTAGCAACGACAGACGCCTCCGGAGCGCAACCGCCCTAGCGCTTCTTTGGAAAAAGGAGAACGCGTGCGCCTAGCGTTTTCTACGCGTTTTTAGGCGCGATATGTGAACGGGGCCTTATTCTGCAAATGGAACAGTGCGTTCTTGATCGCGTCACTCAGCACGCTCTGGCTACTCCGGTTATATCTTTATGTATATTTTAGGCAACAATAAAACGAAATATGGTATAAAATACAACTTGGCTCTTTTCATCAACAATAAAACGAAATATGTAATAAAACACCACTCTGCCTCTTTTCATTTAAAAAAATCTTAAACATATTAATGGCAACACAAAGGTGGTTCAGGCAACGCAGATTATCTTCACTGCATATATTTATAACAACACGAAATATAAAACACAACCCTGGTTCTTTTTGTTTTAATTTTAATTTTTAAATATGAAACATTGTTGATCATTAAAACGGACATAACAAACAGAGACAGGGTTGTGTAATTTTATTGTATTATACATGTACATACAGTGAAGAGAATGTATAGTAAAATAATATATATAAAAAGTTTTAATGATCAATAATATCCAGTATAAAAGTATAAGTAGCCTAATAGGTATAAGAAGCTATACAATGAGAAATAAAGCAAACAATTCAGTCAAACATAAGTCAGCTCTCTAATAGGCTACAAAGTTAAATTTAAATAGCCTATATAAAGTTATGAAACTTCACTTTGCCCTCAGCCAAAATGATTTGCCATGGAACAAACTATAGATTAATTAGACCAAAGATCGATTTATACACAAGACAAATTATATCTCATATAACCACTAGACTACAGACATCATAGCCAGCGGCAAACATCAGAAGGACTAGCCGAGGGAAAGCTGTTCCAGTCGGGGTTAATGATCGCTGAACGCCCGCTGATTGTCTGGATCTCACAACTCCGAAAACGTCAGATAGATTTTTCAAATAGGCGCTCTCTTTATAAATAAACCACAGATTTGAGCTTTAAACAACTACATTCTCGACTGAAACACTCTTAAAATTGCATTTCGTGACACAATAACAGTAGTATTTTGATATTACGCGGGTTTTCTCCTCTGCTATTGACGCTTGCTGGTTGGTGCGAGATGCATTCTGGGATACCTGGCTGTCTCGAGTCCGCACAAGTCACCTCTCGATGCATCCTCGGTAAACGGGGCGGATCAAGAACACATCCGGGGATTTGAACTGGACTTGGCTAGATGTGAACTTTGAATTGGAACAGTACTTTGGCAGCGACTGATGACGTTTCACAAGTCCACAAGAACACAAGTACAGACAAGAACGCATATTGAGAAACGGCCCATATGACTGTTGTCCTCTTGTGTGTTATGCGCTGGTTATGCCCGGTTATACCCGGTTATGCCTGCTTTCGTAGGATTTTTTACAACATATTTACGTCATATTTACAACAGAAGCATTAGGTGGAGATACATTTGAAACGGGACGTTATTTACATTGAAGGAAACATCATGAACCTCGACTCATTTGATGCTTTTCATTTAATTAAAAGAATGTTTATGACCGTCATAGACTATTTTTTTTTGTGTGACCGCATATGTTCGCGTGACGTCATAAACTCCGCTCGAGTTGTTCGTCAACTTATCAGCGTGTAAACTTTACCAAAAAAGTTACTTTCAGTCCTGTGTTTCAGACATGAATGATTCCTCATTCTGTGTTGCCGAGAGGTAGCATTAGGCAGGCATACTAAAATCTTCCAGAACACTGCACTAACCACATATTTGCTAATGCTTCTTTCTACTAAAGTTAAAATCATTATCATTTGTTAACACTCCTTCACCGCATCACTCATGCTTTGTTCCCTGACCCTCAGGTGGCTTTTGCAGTGCTGGAACTGTAGCAGGAGTGGATATAGAGGGAATGCACGTGACGTCACCGTTGGCCAGAGTGACTGCGGTTACGCCCACAAGTGGCAAAAAGACTGAGCGGCAGCATTGGTTTTCAGCGTGAATGCTGCGGAAAAACACACAAAACGCGTCTAAAACGGGAAAGAGCTTTGAGACTGACTGTACAACTAGATTTGACAAGAAATATGAGGTATATTTTTACAGACTACCGAAAGCAACAGAACAGAGAAGCAAATAGATCGCTGCAATTCATAGAAACAACTGGACTCCAGGCAGCGAAAGGTGGATTTGCAGTTATCATTTTTGTGTCAATATGCTGAATTTAGTGGTAAAATCATTCTCTATATATTGTATTGTTATATATTGCAGTGACAACTCATCAATCAAATATTTACCACTGTATATTCTGTATAATTTGACATTTTTAAATAAACACTGACAAAAAACTATACAAGTTTTAAGTCTAGACGATATGATGATATATATAACATTGATATAAGTGATCACCTGGATTTAGACCTGCCTATATTGTATTTAAATAAAGCGTTCACAGGCAAATTTGCTGTATGTATTTCCCTGGTGTCGAAATCAGGCACATATAAATGTCAGGAAACACGATTCCTGGCTGCATCCTTAAGTTGTAAGGAACACTATATTGAGTCCAATCTTTAGTTTAAACTGATAATCGTTTGTTTTACTTGCGTTTTCGCAGTTTCCCCCATTAAATCCAGTCACGCAGCAGCTCTTCTGCCACTCAGTCCGGCTGAGGGGGGCGTGTTCCGGCGGGAAAGTGACGTTAATGCATTCCCTC
>JAVALU010001742.1:100000-131898 GCA_030770095.1 Gila robusta | reverse complement strand
ACTTCAACATAACAAAATATATTCCAGAAAATATGTTGTACTTTATTGTACAAATGTTGTATACAAGGAGAATCTGTTAAATTGACAATTGTCATAAATGTGTTGCTGTTCCTAGCATGTTTTATTCACAAACAGGTTTTATGTTAGTATTTTTTTACCATTCAGAGATAAGACCGGAGACCAGGATTCTGCTCAGCCAGTAGATGATATTGTACAGAGAGTCAAAGATCGACTCAAAACCAGCATGAAGAACAAGTATGAGAGATTATTTGAGGGACTGAAACTCCAAGAGACGGAAACCCTCCTGAACAGGATCTACACACAGCTCTACATCATAGAGGGAGAGAGTGAAGGAGTGAATAAACAACATGAGGTTTTACAGATGGAGAAAACAGCCAGAACACAACACTCACAAGACACTCCAATCTCCTGCAATGACATCTTTAAAGCCTCTCCTGAACCAGGACGCGAGGAGAGAGAGCAGATCAAGACTGTTCTTACTAAAGGCATCGCTGGAATCAGGAAAACCATCTCTGTGCAGAAGTTCATTCTGGACTGGGCCGAGGGGAAAGACAATCAGGATGTAGATTTCATGTTTGTGCTTCCATTTCGAGAGCTGAACTTGATCCGAGATCATCAGTACAGTCTTCACAGACTTCTGCTGGACTTTCATCCTGAACTTCAAGATCTGGACTCAAAGATTTATGAGGAGTGTAAAGTTGTGTTCATTTTTGATGGTCTGGATGAAAGCAGAATCACACTGATGTTTCCAGACGCTCAGGAAGTTTCTGATGTGACTGAGACTTCATCAGTGGGTGTGTTGATGTCAAAGCTCATGAAAGGAGATCTGCTTCCCTCGGCTCTCATCTGGATCACCTCCAGACCAGCAGCAGCCAATCAGATCCCCTCCAAATACATCAACCGTCTGACAGAGATTCAGGGATTCAATGAGCCTCAGAAGGAGGAATATTTCAGGAAGAGAATCAGTGACGAGCATCAAGCCAGCAGAATCATCTCTCACATCAGAAGAGCAAGAAGCCTCCACATCATGTGCCACATACCCGTCTTCTGCTGGATCTCATCCACTGTGCTCCAGAAGCTCCTGGAAGAAGATCTGAGTGCAGAAATCCCTCAAACTCTGACTGAAATGTACATCCACTTCCTGCTGATTCAGATCCACACGAGGAATCAGAAGTATGAAGAGAGAGATCCAGAGAAACTCCTGCGCTCCAACAGAGAAGTGATTGTGAAACTTGCTGAAGTGGCTTTCCATCAGCTGATGAAGGGCAATGTGATGTTCTATGAGGAGGACCTGATTGAGAGCGGCATAGACGTCACTGACGCCTCAGTGTATTCTGGGATTTGCACTGAGATCTTTAGGGAGGAATCTGTGATTCGTCAGAGGAAAGTCTACAGCTTCATTCATCTAAGCGTTCAGGAGTTTCTCGCTGCTTTCTATGCGTTTTACTGCTATTTAATCAAGCACACTGAGCCACTGCAGCTTCTGGATATATTCAGATCTGATGAAGTCTCTCTGTATAATCTACTAAGATCAGCAGTAAATGAAGCCCTAGATAGTGAGAATGGACGGCTGGATCTGTTCCTGCGGTTCCTGCTGGGCGTCTCACTGGAGTCCAATCAGAGACTCTTACAGGATCTACTGACACACACAGAGAACAGCTCAGAGACCATCAGGAGAATCACACAGCACATTAAAGAGAAGATCAAAAATAAAAATGTTTATCTCTCAGCGGATCAATCCATCAATCTGTTCCTCTGTCTGCTGGAAGTGAAAGATCAGACTCTGTACAGAGAGATTCAGGAGTTTGTGAAATCAGTCAAACACTCAGAGGAGAAACTCTCTCCATCTCACTGCTCAACAATCTCCTACATGCTTCAGATCTCAGAGGAGCCGCTGGATGAGCTGAACACCATGAAATACAACACATCAGCTGAGGGTAGAAGAAGACTGATACCAGCTGTGGTCAACTGCAGAAAAGCTCAGTGAGTGTTTACTCATTCATTTTGTAGAATATTAGTAATACTAGTTATGTTTAAATGTGTTTTCCCGGTACATTTTTGCCATGTCTGCTTATTTATACTGCGTTTTTAAGTGGCTTGTTTTGCTCTTTTTGTGATATCTGGCAACCCGTCACCTGGAGCTTTAATCAAGAGAAGTTCAGAAGTGTCAAGTTCATCAAGTTCAGAAGTGACTAGAAGGAGCAGTATGAAAACCAAACAGCACTGTTAGTGTTGACTAAGTAGTTTAAATTATACACACCTTGTAACTGCGTCATTAGCTTACCATAGCCCGTGAACACTGACACACCACGCTCCCTCTCAGTGTGTGCGCACGTGCGCGTCTTTTGCATCAATATGCGATCGGATTAATTTGAGTCTCGAGTTGTACGAGTAGTCACGTATCAAATCAAAGAAAGATTTTATCAGCTGGTTTAGTGGCCAATTGTTTGGAGTTAGAAATATATAACTCGCGCTGCATATTTAGTAATTTTCCCTCAGATACAGGATTATACATTCACTATAACAAGTAGATTGTTCATTACCACGGCAACTGCTTGCGTGTCATGCTAAATGCAATTTTCGTGTTTAAAAAGTAACTATACATAAGAGACGGAAAGATGCAGATAACTATACATTATTTTAGGTTATTTTTATTCGTTACAATGTTGATATATGAATTGTTGTTATAAAGTAAGCTTCATGCTTTCCCCATTGCGAAGTGCACTCCTCTAAACTGTAGCTACGGGTGCTGCACTGCTCTAGTTGATTGCTGCGCATTTTTTCCCAAAAATATCACGTTAACAACAACCCTTTAGAAAACGTAATTCCTTTGTGGATCCTCTTGGTCTGCTTTCTCCATGTTACTTTGACAAATCTCAGTGTCTCAGTCTCACGCACGCTACACGTGAGTTAACCACGCCCACTTATTTACATGTCGCAGGTATACACGGAATAAAAAAATCTGTTACTGTTGACATTTTCTACCGTGGTAATGATATATACCATCATACCGCCCAGCCCTAGATCACAAACTAAATTATTTTAAAAAACGATCACTTAAACTTAAATCAGTGTGATAAAAACTATCTAAAATGACAGAAAACATCTTGGAAAAAAAGATGATTGTTTAGTTTCCATCACGTCCATTAGACTTCATGGGCAGGGGGGCTTTATGAGCTATACTGGGACCAGCCACCGGGGGCGATCGAGACGCTTTGGCTTCACTTTTCAGCACTTGTGCGGCATGCTTAGTGTGGACTGAGAGCATTTTGAAATGTAAATGCTGTTTTCAAATTGTGGCTTTTTCTATTTGACTACTGTAGAAGCTAAAATAGGATTACTTTATGTTTGTTATAATTCAGTATCTCATATAATGTCTCATATAAATAGCCCATGTAGGGGTTGAAGTTGGAGACTCAAGGACTCTGGGGATAATGGACCTGTGACTTCACCTGGGGGTGTTGCCAGAGCCAAAAGTGACAGTGAAAGTCTTTTTCCTTGAGGCCCAACTCCATGTGAATCAGATTCAATCTACATTATATCTTGGCAATCCTTTATTTACTTGAAATTTAGATTTTTTTATATATATATTATTATTATTTTTTGTGTAATAAATACTACTTCAGTTTGAAATAACTATGCTATGGACAAGGAACCCTATGGTCAGTAAGTGTCAAGCTGTTTATCCACCAATGTGGACTACTTCTCCACAACGACCACATATTTCACAATATTGTACTTTATTTTATCTTTGTATTGCCAATTATTTATTCATCTATTTTTCTATTTTTAATGTGCTACTGCTGCCCCTTTAAAGAAAAGCACTCTAAAGCCCAACTTATTGTGCAGTATTTACTCTCTTCTAGTCTTGTTGGCTGTAATCTCACTGGTCAGGATTGTGAAATTGTGTCATCAGCTCTACAATCCTCAAACTCTGTCCTGAGAGAGCTGGATCTGAGTAACAATGACCTGCAGGATTCAGGAGTGAAGATTATTTCTGATGGACTGAGAAGCCCAAACTGTCAGCTGCAGATACTGAGGTATTTAAGAACATATGAGAGATTATTTACAGTCTGCCGGTCATAATGTTGATGTGTATTTTTGTAGATGGTCTGACTGTGTGTGTGTCTATAGGTTGTCTGGCTGTATGGTGACAGAGGAAGCCTGTGGTTATGTGTGTTCAGCTCTGAGTTCAAACCCCTCACACCTGATAGAGCTGTATCTGAGTAACAATGACCTGCAGGATTCAGGAGTGAAGATTATTTCTGATGGACTGAAAAGCCCAAACTGTCAGCTGCAGATACTAAGGTATTTAAGAACATATGAGAGATTATTTAAAGTCTGCCGGTCATAATGTTGATGTGTGTTTTTGTAGATGGTCTGACTGTGTGTGTCTGTAGGTTGTCTGGCTGTATGGTGACAGAGGAAGGCTGTGGTTATGTGTCTTCAGCTCTGAGTTCAAAATCATCACACCTAAGAGAGCTGGATCTGAGCTACAATCACCCAGGAGAATCAAGAGTCGATCTGCTCTATGACAAACTGAAGGATCCAAATTGCTCACTCCAGATACTCAAGTATGTGGGACAATTAGAGGCCCGGTTTACACCTGGTATTAAAGTTTTCATCAGGTGATCTGACCACAAGTCGGTTACTCTCATTTGGACGTAGAGCAATTCAAGCGTTATGGACGTGACATTTACAGTCAAACCTTGAAATATAAATTCTCATAGAATGTACTCATTACCAATATATTGAATGGGGCTGTCAAGCAGTTACATTTTTTTTACATTACATGATGTGGCGATTAATCTAATTAATCGCAAATTAGTCACATATCAAGTAATTTTGTAAAACATCAAATAGACATTACAAAAAGTAACTTAAGAAAGAAATATGTGATTCAGCATAGAATTTATTACACATACATTTTTGGACGATGAGTTTAAGTAAAGGATGACTGAATTTTAATTTTTGGATGAACTATACCTTTAATGTTTTTTTTTATATTATGGAAATATGTTTTTTTTTTATTAAATTATACTCTAAATAAGAAACAAAAGCTGCCAGTAGGTGGCGGTTAATGTCTTAAATATAAAATTGGCAGAAAGCAAGACAAAGAAGATCAACAAGGAAAACCTAAACCAAACTCGGAACAAACCTTAACGAGAAGCGACAACAGAAGACTGAAACACAGGCAGACATATACTGGGAGTAAACAAAGAACTAATTAGGTAACAGCTGATAATAATGACTAATCAAATTATAAACCATGGTGACAAATAAACGAGCTAACTGAGGTAGGGTGATCATTCATTCATTCGTTTCGTTCAAATGGCTGATTCACACTGAATGAAACGCTGCTGTCACAGCGCTGTGTTGTAGGACACTCACGAACACGATGATGAAGGCAAAGGTAATCTTTAATAAATCTACAGGCAAATAAATCCAAACAGAGAGAACGGCTTTCAAAACGTGTAACACAGACGAGACCCGACAGCAATTATCATTAGCATTTCCTTCGTCAATCATCAAAGACAATACCCTATATCATCTACCATTGATATTCACCTTCATTTGCTTCAGTAAACCTGTTTCTCCATTAATACCTCTTGTCTCGAGTCTCTGTTCCTTAACCCTCTGGGTCTAAGGTGTTTTTGGGGTCCTTGAGATGTTTTGACATGCCCTGACATTTGTGCTTTTTTCAGTTGCTTACAAACATATTAATGACAAAGGTGTAATTACACTCTATTTAGCACAAACAGGGCTACCATAATATGTGTGCAACATGTATGTACATGTTTGTATTTTTGAGAGAATATTGTTTATGCATGGTTATTGAAAAAACTACAGTAAAACTTAAAGTTTCTGAAATAAGGCCACAAAACACGTACTAAATATGTGTCCACAAGACTTTTGGCTAATGGATGTTGTCGCCTAGAGTTTTTGATTCAAAATGATCTGAAAATCATCCTGCCTAATCATTTACACAAAACAATACATTGATTTAAATTTTATAAGACACTTTTTGTTCGGAAAGGCAATATGCGTGGAGGCGTGTTCACACCTGAGAAAACAAAGACCTGCATAATGAGCCCCTTAATGAGCTGCATAATGAGCCTTTCACACAGGTGTGTCACTGGGTACCAAAGAATGTGAGGACAATCGGAATTATATATATATATTTTTTTTTTTTTTTACAATTAGAAATTGTAACCAATTACAAATAGGTTACAATTACAACAACAATTACAATTTTAACAATATTTCAAGTGTATTCTTTCTTTGTAAAAAGTATACATTTTATCATACGTATTTCAAAGGTAAGGATTCATTAGTTTGAATATTGGAACATACACTATAATAACATCTTAGTTGATAATTCAATATACCTACTTTATTTTTGACAAAACATCCCATACTATATATTTAACATATGAGCAGAAATTGGCGAACAAAAGCTTATTTAATGTGGCAGTAGTCTTTTTTTACAGTAGCCTAAAAACTTTATAATCTATCCAAAACTAATCAACAAAATCTTGTCTAAACATTCACATTATTTAGTCTGTAACATATCGTGTTTATGATATATTAGCATATACATGTTAATTTGCAGTTTGTTGCTTATACAGACATTTTATTTCAACATATTTCAGTCTATTTTTACTCATCTCAGTAGGCTATAGCAATATAGTTTGGATGTGTTGATGTAAAAATAAAATGTTTACTAATGTAGGTGCGAGAGTGAATGAAAGGCACAGACACGCGCTGTATAACTAGTAAACAACAGCGCGCGCCTGTGTTGTTCATTCATCATTTACACACAGACACGCAATTCATATTTAAACAGTTTAAATATGAATTTATTCATATTTAAACAGTCTTTTTGCAGTTTACAGACACTTTTCAATATCGCGATTAGAACAAAGCACTTAAGAATAAATAACTTACTACATCAGCTGGATCCGTTGCTCCTCGAAATGAAACTACCAGCACTTCTGGTACATTTTCCAGGATTATTAGATAGTATTATTCCTGACAGCGCAGCAAGACGAGGTAAAGTACAAGATTTTTATTAAACTTGATGTGTTTTATAATCCAGCTGGTGGGCGTTGGCATGTTTGCATGGCTTGCCTCAGATCATTTGCGTTTGAATAGCGCGCGCTCTCCGTGGGCGTTGCACATTAAGACGTAATCAGGTATAATGAGCTGAAAAGAAAAAGACTGACATCTCTCTCTTTTCATACAGATTACATAAACTGAGAATATTTGTTTTTTATATAAATCACTTCATTTAAAAGAAGAGTGTTCAAGCTTCATAAAGAAAAATCTCTCGTGCCTGTATGACAAGTATTCGCGGAGTTACAGTTAATTTTCGGACGCGTTTCAGAATGGACTTCACTGACAGAGAGAAGGCAAAACTCGCATCATGTTTATTTTTCTTTATTTGACAAAAAGCACAACACTTTGTTTTTATTGTGAGTACACACAAAAATAATAGACACAACGTGACCGCCGACCCCAGGGGGTTAACACACATACTTGATCTCATGTTTTCTCGTGGTTTATTGTTGAGCTGTCAAGTTGTCACGTTGAAATAATCAGTTCCAAGACCTAGACACATTTTTATTAAATGTAAAATGTATGTTATGTGTTCAATTTTATTTAATAGGCCTTTACCTTTAGAAGCGTAGATGTGCTTTACATCAGACAGTCTGAGCAAATGAACAGCAGGTTTACAGCGCATGTTCTCCAGACTCCGTCGCTATGGAAACAAACACGCTAAAATACAATCATGCGCAAATGAGCTTCTCTACTACTAATTGTGAAATTGATTTCATTAGGGGCCAAGCACCGAAGGTGTGGAGGCACCTATTGTATCTGTTCGGTTCCTATTATTATTATTCTTCTTCCGTTTCTTCTCCTTCCGACTGGGCGTTGTTGTGGTTTCAATTGTTCTGAAAATAACTTCGCAGAGATCTTTGATGCCAAAAATAATTAGACTTTATTTTCCATCAATAAAGCCGAACGCTGTTCCGTTCCGTAGAACGGCGCTCTGACGCTCTGGCCCCCTGGCCCTCTGGCGCTCTGGCGCTCCCGAGTATGGTTTGGTCTAGAGTTATATACATACATCTTCTTCCAAAGAAGGTAACACATCTATAGATTATTTTAGGTAGAGGTCCTTTACCACGTGACTTTCTTAGAATAGAATTTTCTGCAGCAAACAACATTCCATTCAAGGTCTTTTTACAGGCTTCCAAAGTATACACAGAAGCAATCCAAAGTCAAAGACAGAGGAAATAATTCATACAGAGGAAATAATTGTGTCCAAATATATAGCTAAATTACTTATTTTCTAAATAATAAAATCTTCAACAGCGTCTATGGCAGCCCATAGAAACGCTTGCGGGAAAGTTGTGAAATTTGGCACACTAATAGAGGTCAGTCCAAACTTTCACCATAGCAAATTTGGAGTCTCAAAACCAATTCCTCTAGCGCCACCACCTGTCCAAAGTTTCACTTATGTTTATGCTAATAACTTTAGAACCATAAGCTATATTTATATTTGCTATTAGTATTATCTATACTGCAAACTCCTAATGTGTTT
The DNA here is from genome assembly GCA_030770095.1 of Gila robusta. Taxonomy (NCBI): domain Eukaryota; kingdom Metazoa; phylum Chordata; class Actinopteri; order Cypriniformes; family Leuciscidae; genus Gila; species Gila robusta. Next base: position 123,272 of record JAVALU010001742.1, on the reverse strand, counting down.
ATTCAATCCTGTTTGTGTTTTATAGTGTGGATCATTGTGGAGAGTTCAGAATTACAGCAGGATTACACAAATGTATGTCTACACACACAATCATTCAGTGATTTGTTGTTGATTTGTGTCATTTAGTGAAATGTTTCTCTCTTCTTGTGTTCAGATGCCTGTGATCTCACACTGGACCCAAACACTGCACACACTCTTCTCATTCTGACTGATGAGAACAGGACAGTGACGTGTGTGTTAGAGGATCAGTCGTATCCTGATCATCTAGAGAGATTTGATGTTCTTCAGGTTCTGTGTGGAGAGAGTCTGACTGGACGCTGTTACTGGGAGGCTGAATGGAGCGGAGATGAGGCTGATATATCAGTGTCATATAAAGGAATCAGCAGGAAAGGACGGAGTAATGACTGTGTGTTTGGACACAATGATAAATCCTGGAGTCTGTTCTGCTCTGATTACAGATTCTCTGTCCGTCACAGTAATAACAGGACTGATATTCCTGTCGTCTCTTCATCCTCTAAGAGAGTAGGAGTGTATGTGGACGTGTCGGCCGGCACTCTGTCCTTCTACAGCGTCTCTGACACACACACACTCACACACTTACACACATTCAACAACAGATTCACTGAACCCCTCTTTGCTGGATTTATGGTTTATTATAATAACTCTTCAGTGTCTCTGTGTGACATTAAACAGCGTCCTGAGAGAAACAACAGTGATACACACACAACCGGGTGAGTGAAATATACCGTGTCTTAGTGAAGGATTTTTCCAGACTGAATAATAGTTCAATCCTCTGTCCTTCATACGTCATTAAACACTAGAGATGCACCATATTGGGTTCCCTTTCAGTCGATAACGTCGGACGTACTCGACGTCGACTGAATAGGGATCACGCCAGGGAGACAGTCATCTTCAGGTACTATTGAACGAGCCAGTGTAATTGGCGTGCGTGATTTACATCACACACTCCACCCCCGTGGCACGGGTATAAATACGGAAGTGGATGCACGCACTAGTTACCTTTCGCTTCGGAGCCGATCGTTTGATGTCTCTGAAGAGTGCTGTTGTTTACAACGAGTGAGTATGTCGGTGTTCTTCTGGAAGACTCTCCCAGTGCTGGTGGTTTCTACAGCGTGAGTGCAGCGATGATTGCGAGCTTTGAGCTCTCAACTGCTGTTTTAACAGCAACAAATTCTAAAGGTTTGTGTATATTGATGACTGGTTAGAGTGCAGAAAAGTAAGTGCTTCACTGTTTCAGTTCACTGTTCAGTGTAGCCTCGGTCATTCCCCTGTGTGCTCCGGCACTGGTGATGGGTCCTATTTCCTGAAAGAGCAACACGGGTGCGTTTGCGTCTTTTTAAAGATGTCATTCCTCCTGTGCGTTTCTCGATGTGGTTGTTCCCCTTTCCTCTCTGACGGTCACAATTGTTGCATCACGTGTTTGAGCTATATATTTATGTGTATATAAATATGTGTATATATATATATATATATATATATATATATATATATATATGTTCAGCACGCTGAAGCAGCTTTTGTGGACGGCTCATGTTCTCATTGCGGGAATATGACTGTTGCGGTGTTGATATCGAGACTCGCTTTCGTCCACGAAGCGCGAGTCCCCATTACCATGCCCCACCCCCGGGTGCCGTGTGGGATGGGTGATCGGAGGATAGTGATGGATGTCTCGCCCGGTAACCATTCCCTCTGGGCTCCTCACTACTCCATCACACCGCATCACACCCTCTGTAATGGACCGATCAGCTGTTTCAATTGGGGTTCCCCCAGAGGATAAGATGTCGATAGCAGCATCAGAGGGTGAGCTGGCCTCTGGAGATGACGACTCGGCTGTGTTTTCTCCCTCTGGGTGTGTAACATTGCCCGAGCCTGACCAGAAAGAGCAAATTCCTCTGTTCCTGGGTCCCAAGAGGGCAAGTCTGGCGGTGTGCGACCCTGTCAGCCTTGCACCCCTCAGCCCCCTCTTGTTTGCCAGCACAGCAGCTGGGTGCGGTTCGAGGACCCGGTAATCCGCCTTCTCACGCATCCCTGTCCGTCTCGTGGAGACAGGTCAGTGTCGTGCACCACATTCAAACCCTGCTTCGGGCCGCCCTCCCGGCCTTCCGTGCCGGGTCCCTGTCTTCTACCTCGCTGCCCCACCTCAGGTACGTCTGTGGACCATCAGACTCGGCTCGCGATTCATTTCGCTTGGCTTCCGCCCTGGCTCAGTGATGTTAATCATACCTAGGTGTGAGCTAAGATGCTCCTAAGATTAGTGATATTCATCACACCTACGTGTTGAGCATTGCTCCTGTCCTGTATGCGCACGTCGCATTCCTACTGGCGAAGGACGCGATGTAGCCTCTTCCTCCAGCCGGTATGAAGACCGGTTTCTCTAAACCCCTATTTCATTGAACCCTAGAGTGGTTGGTCATGGCCATCTTGGACCTCTGTCAATTGAAACGGGCCCTTTTTTGAAAGCCTCCGTTCAAGTTGCTAACACAGATGCATTTCCAGAAAATCCGTCCCCAAGGTTGGCTGCAGCGTTCGACCTGAAGGACAGTACTTCAGATCTCGATCCCTCCGCTCCACAGATCATTCTATGTTCTTGCGTTAGAAGGTGCGAAGTATCAGTACAGGGTCCTACCCATTGAGTGCTCCATAGCCAGTTGGGTCTTCAGGTCAACTGGAAGAGAGTAATCTCGCTCACGGGCTGAGTATCTCTTTTTCAGTTTGGAGAAGGACTCGGTCCAACACGTCTCTACAAGAAAAGAGTGTGTTCGACTGGTGCTATATAGAAGTGAGAAAGGGTCCCACTGAAAGATCTTTCAGAGGCTCCTGGGGCATATGGCAGAAGCAGCCGCTTGGCTTCCTCCATATGAAGACCGCTTCAGCACTAGCTTCATGATCAAGTCCCGAGGTGACCGTGGCAGAGCGGCACGCCCTGTGTGACAACAGATCACCCTGGCCTGCCTCCAAACCCTCAGTCCGTGATCAGACCTTTCGTTTCTCCGGGCCAATCCGCTCCTAGAACAAGGTCCACTAACACCATCTGAGGGACTATGTAAGGGCATGCTTTAACGGAGGCCTGGGCAACCTCTGACTGCATTGGCATTCATGCCTCGAGTTATTGGATTTCATCTCGCTTTGAGCCACCGCTGTTCAGCGAGCTGGTACTGGTCTGAACATCGCGACCATTGCACTAAGCTTCCCTCGCATGTCACAACTCGCCCGTCACCTCCTCCTTGGAGTCAGAAGCTTCTGAGGTCGCTTCATTCCACTATTCGAGCCTCACGACAGCTATGGCCAGGGAGAGTGGAGACTCCATCCCCTTGTGGTCCAGCCGGGCAGGGACCACTTCGGGGCCGCACAGTTACATCTGTGTGCCTCTCCGGAGTCCTCCCGGAGTTATATGATTTATTGTCGTTTGGTGCCTGCTCAAGTTCATTGATTTCCATCACACTCACATGTTGAGCAGAAATGCTCCTGAAAGCTCAGTGAAATTTATCACACTCAGGTGTTGAGAAGAAATGCTCCTGAAGCTCAGTGAATTTCATCACACTCAGGTGTTGAGCAAGAGTTGCTCCTGAAGCTCAGTGATCTTCACATGTAGTTTTGAGCAGTGCTCCTGTCTTGTGCGCGCCTGTCGCTTGCACCTACTGTGCCAGGTCAGGAGTGGAGCAGGTCTTGATAGTTGCCCCTTATTGGCCCAACCAAACCTAGCTCCCCTCGACAGCCCTCCTGACCTCCCCTGAATACATTTCAGGGACGGGGCATGATTCAGACCCCTGGAGAGATTCCAGGCCGGTCCTAACTGGACGCGGAGGTTCAGGTGGCTACCACAGGAACATGTGGTAGTTACCATCACTTCTGCGAGCACCCCCTAAAATAGGAAGTTGTGCTTAGCCAAAGAAAATGGAACCTATTCGTTGAGTCAGTCTTTTCTCCGTGAGGAGATCCTGAGAGCGTTCGGTCATTCAGTGCTCTCTTTCCTGCAAGATGGGTTGGAGTAGGCTGTTTCCTCCACCCTCAAAATGATGTTGCCTCTGTTTTCTTGACGCACATCATGATGCAGAAGCATGGGAAGCACGTCTGATCGTCAGGTTCCTGAGGAAGCAAGGGAATTGCCTTGCGCCCCTCTTTATCCTCTTGGGCCTTATCTCTGGTGCTACTGCACTCAGAGACCGCCCCTGAGACACTGCAGGCAGTGAGTTAAAAATTCTGTTTTTTAACAGTTCTCCTGCTCGCGTGATCACTACTAGAGGATAGGGACTTGCTCGCTTTCGGTGAACGAGTTGTGCCTGGAATTCGGGCCGGCTAACTCTCACGAACTGAGACCCCGGCCTGGATATGTGCCCATGGTTCCTACCTCTCCCTTTGGGACCAGGTGGTGAGCCTGCAAGCGCTGCCCTGGAGGAGGCAGACCCAGCCCTGGCTTTCTCTGTCCGTCTGCTTCATTGTGGGCTACGTGCACAGAACGCAAGCCTTAGAACCTCAGACCAGCTCTTATCTCTTAAGGAAATCAGCAGAGAGGGAAGGCTGTTTCCAAGTGAAGTTGGCCCACTGAATGGTAGCTGCCTTCATCTTGGTGAAAATTCCTAGATGCACATGTCCACTTGAGCTCCTCTTAAATGCGTGTGTCCTCCGCCTAGGCGTTGACACAGAGTGCTTTGCTGACAGATATTCTAGAGTTGGGGGCTGGGCGACACCTATCCACCTTATTCTGCTCTAAACAATGCGCGCCGCCATGACGACGACTCCGGTTGCCTACTTCCGGTTCGTAGCGATAGACCTACTACCTGTATTAGCAGTGAGAGAATGAGTTCAGGCTCTACATGTGCTGTTGTTGGTTGTTTTAACAATTTAAAGAAGATAAAAAACTTTTTAGAAACTGAGTGCTTTGAGCATAAGATAAAAAGGAGAGAATGCCCATGTCCTGTTCTGTATCAGCTACATTCAATGCCAGAGAGTAGACGTTTTTGGTTAGCTGCGCTAAAACTGAAGCAACCACCGAAAAAGGTGTATGTCTGTTCGCACCATTTTGTTGACAAAAGCCTAATATGTTACCAGTAGGGATGGGCATTTCAAGCAAAAATAATATTTGAAGATCGCTTGGTATTATTCAATTATTATTCAAAAATCGCAAAATTTTTTTTTATTTAATCTATGTTGATATATATATATATATATATATATATATATATATATATATATATATATATATATATATTATATTGAAAAGGGAACTGCATGAGATGAGTCAGATAGGACCATAAGATGCCCAATATATCGGAAAACATTTGGAATGTGTCAGACATGATTTTGACCACTTATTAAGTTTTGTAGAAAGCCTTTCTTTGAAGTGAGTTTCGTTTAGTATAAATTGTATCTTCATTTTAATCAATGTTTCATCAACAAATTGCCTGGATTAATAAATAAGAAGCAAATGTAGTAGACAATATAATCAGGACACGGAGGCACTGGCGCGTGAACTGGAGAGCGTCTCATAAATGAACTGAAACTCAGCGTATAAGCTACTTGCTTCACAGACCTGAGAAGTATATCTATAGAAAGCTTGAAATGTCTACTTCTAAACAAAATAATTAAAAACTAGTCAGCATCGTCAACTTTATCTTTGCAGTCAACACTGACAGAAAACACTAGTTTAATAATAAACAATTCAAATGTTTCATGCATAATCATTACTTTTGCCATTTTTTTGTGGCAAGCTTTATGCGTGCGTTGAGATGCGGAAAAGGCAATATATTACGAAAACGCTCATTATGGTTTAGCATTCTCTCCCATATAGTATACATAACTTCAGTCGCGCACGGGCAGCCCTACTTATTTCACATATTATCTAACCAGCGCGTCACTGTGGGTGTTCTGAAAGAGCGGCGCGTAATCTTCAGAAATGCGCTCTCGCTCTGGAGGAAATATTACCACTCCGCTCACGTGCTCTGGTGTGAGACAACGTGTATCTTCTTCTGTTGTCTGAGAGTTGATTGACAGCTTTTAAATGCATTATTGGCATCGCCACCCTCTGGTTACATGAACGTGTCACCGCATCAGAACCGAAAACATGGGGATTTTTTATAGACAATAATCACACAACCTATTCAATATTTTATAATAAAATCAACTTATCGAATATTCGAAAATCGTGACTCATCCCTAGTTACCAGAGTCTGATCTATATCCATTTGCCATGTGTTTCAGATTGTCATCCCCACATCGCTAAACTAAATCGAAAAAAAAATTCATCAAAAGTGATCTGATTATTATCCGTTATTTTTTATTAAATCACAGATAAAAACAAAATGAAATCTATAGCCACTGACTACTTCTCATCTTGACCGAACAATTATCTACTACTTTATTAACTTTAAAAAATATCACCATAGCCTTTATAGCCCATAGCCCATAGCCTGATGGAGGGAACGGAGGACGTAGTCCCCTTGCCACTACCGCTGGACCACCGCTGACTCCAAGTTATGCTCGGCTCCTCAGCGAAAAGCAACTAGTGCGTGCATCCACTTCCATATTTATACCCGCGCCGCGGTGGCGGAGTGTGATGTAAATCACGCACGCCAATTACACTGGCTTGTTCAATAGTACTCGAAGATGACTGGCTCCCTGGCGTGATCCCCATTCAGTCGACATCCACTACGTCCTCCGTTCCCTCCTTCAGGGAACGGCGGGTTGCATACGCAACCAGGACATTTTTGCTGATACTCGATATGCTGATATTTTTCAACATACTGTATTTTGGCCAGTACCAATACCAGGGTGCGAAATACGGGGGGGTCCACCCCCTGAAAGCCTCAAAAGCAAATTTTGAAGGGGGTCTAAAATTTTGTCAAAAAGTTAAAAAATATATATATTTTAATGTCACCAGTGCTAATTTCGGTAACAAAAACTATGACAAAAAAAATGTACGTTGAATCATTAAACGATAACTGTGACTATATCAACATATGCACACCAAAACCACTTATTTTTGTCGAATAAAGGAAGAGACAACACATTACGGACTGTTTTTACGAGCGTTCATGTTTACGGTTGCCAGATTTCAATCATTTAAACCCCAGTCAGAGCATTTCTGTTACAAGAGCACGTTTTCTACCCGGTCTTTTCAATAGTATCTTACAACCATGCACGCGCGCGCTTTCTACACTGCTGAAGAAGTGCAGATGATCTAAAAACACAGACAAGTAAACTGGAGTTCCGCAGTCTTCATTTGAGATTTTCTACTTAAATTAAAGTGTCATTCAGTCTAGGGCTGCACGATTAATCGCACGATATTGTTATGCGCATCTCGTCAGTAAAGCCGGTTCCTTGATTAGTAGTAAATCGCCTTCACCTGCTTTCAGATGGAGCGGCATTTACTACAAAGAGCCGTAGTTCACTGACAAGCTGAGCCAAATCGCGTTAAAATCGAGGACATATCGCCAACGATATTTAATGCGATATGGCTCAGCTTGTCAGTGAACTACGGCTCTTTGTAGTAAATGCGCTCCATCTGAAAGCAGGTGAAGGCGATTTACTACTAATCAAGGAACCGGCTTTACTGACGAGATGCGCATAACAATATCGTGCGATTAATCGTGCAGCCCTAATTCAGTCTATATGTGTTCTGTCACGAGCCGCTTGTGCTGTTTGTGCAACTAAATCTGCAAACAAAATGGAGGCTGATATTGTCACACCACGATCGGACATAGGCCTACTGCAGGCTCTCATTTGCAAATGCACTGATTGCGTGCCAGTCTCCGATAGGCTATAGCTGCCATGTATTCAGTTGATTACTATAGTAAGTGCGCCAGATTGGTGCCAATTATTGTCATTTCTGCATTGTAATGCAAAACTTTGCCTCTGCTTGTTATAAAACAACGTGCATCCAAACAACTTTAGCCAATGCAACCTCATATGTCACAGTGTTGTTTTAAGAATGCTATATCAGATTTTCAAAAATTGTTAAGTGTGTGTGTGTGTGTGTTGTCATGTAGGCTAGTATAGACTGATTGTCTTGGCTTGCATCCATGAAATATTGTAATGTTATAGGCCTACTGCATATTGAGAAAATTTAGATCGGTATTGCGCAACAATTGGGAGATGGGGACCCCCTGAATATTGATGGGTATTTCGCACACTGACCAATACAAAAATATTTTTTCCTTTGTTTGGAAAGAACACATAGTCTCTCCTGTGCAGGGATTATAAACAACTTATTATTATTAATATATTAGTTAGTTTTGAGCTAAATCTATTTTTCCATTCAGTTTCAGAGTTGTGAGGTCTCTGACTGATTTACTGATATTTCTCAAAAGCTCCTGATCACACATGATCTCTAAACTGTAATTTTCTATTAATTTTCTGTAATTTTCTAGCTGTAGTGTGATCTTCTTTTCTATTAATATTCCTGCAGACGAGGAATAAGACAGAAATAGTCAAATTCACTCAGTATTACTTGATCTATTCCAGCACTCCCTCAATTACAATCAAGCACAATTAACTGTAGACAGTTGTGTTGTGCGCAGTAAAACAGTCCAGTTCTTTATAGTCAAACTCATTTATTATGTTTGATAATGAACATTTCTGTCCACCACAGACTGCTGATGGTCTTTGTCTGACCACCTCTGTGAAAATATCCACAGTTAAAAACACTGATTTATAGAAGACTTGACACATTATTCAACTTCAGCTTATTGATGGAGAATATAGAGTTCATGTATTCTAGTTAAACATAGAGAACATAAACATAACTTGACAATGATGTGCCAATTAAACTCATTATAGTATATATTTGTTTGTTATATTTGATTGTTTGTTATTAGTGAGTGACATCACAGGTGTCAGTCACAGCATTATATACTAGCTTTATATTTTCTCTCTGTCAAACTGCCTGTTAAATAGTTTGTTTTATAGTAAACTGTTTGTATGTTGTTGGTTTTGAATTGTTGGTAATACTTTACAATAAGGTCCCATTAGTTAACATTCGTTAAAGCATTAATTGTTAATGTTATAGTCAACTGTTCATTGTTAGTTCATGTTAGTTCAGGTCCATTAAATAATATTGACAGATACAACTTTTGATTTTAATAATGTATAAATAAACATTTACTGAGATTAATAATCACTTTAGTGTTTTTCATCGTTAGTTCATGCTAACTAACGTAGTTACAGTCACTGGCGAGTTTTATTGATTAGATTATTCAACAGTGAATCTTGTTTGTGCATAAAACCCCCTGACTCTTTGCTTCTGCCTTCTTCTGGTTCTTCACAGGTTCTCTGAGCTCAAACCTTCTGGGCTGGATATTCACCCGCTGCTGAACTGCCAGTCTTGTGTCCATATCGCTGATTCTGATCAGTGGCTTCAGATTGAGCCGTCGGCCTGTACAGATGAAGGAGGGTCAAAGTTCAGGGTCAGCACTGACCCAGGCCGTTACGAGTGTGTCAGGACCAGAATGCGATGGGTCTGTGACTGTGTCGTCAGCCTTCAGTACCGTACCGTAGACGGACTCTTCCTCAACGCAGAGCTGGAGAGGCTGCAGTGCAACCGGATCGCTCCAGTGATGGACGTGACGGTGATCTCAGGGAAACTGGAGGAAGTTCATCTGCCCCATTACGCCTGTTTAGGAGAGTCTGACCCCTCTCTCAAAGATGCTGTGAAAGTCCTCACCGTAAAAGACGAGGGAATAACCACAGAACCTGTGCAGTTGACCCGATTCCATGCTAAGATTGTCCAGCCATCCTTCTCTATTACAACATTAATTATAAGTTGGTTAATGCGAGTGGAAGAACACTGCGATCTTCTTCTCTACATGTGTTATAAAGATCCTCTCATTCTACATCTCTACTTTTTTCCAGTTGATGATCGTGCAAAAAAAAAAGTTGAGGAATCTGAAAAATCATCATGCATCATCAAGCATCCCAGACCTGACAGGCCATTTCGGATGAAAACGCCACACATTCTCGCTGTTCCTGGTGCCGCCGTTATCAATCCTGAAGAAGGGATCACACTCAGAAGAGAAACTGACCCAAACTTCTTCAAGGTCAACACAAGTCTGGAGAATGATCTTCAAATGACTCTTATCAGAGAAGAGGATCAGAAGACTGTCTGGACTGCAACCATTAAGAAAAATGATCCAAACCTAAATAGTGATCAGATTCATCCTCAGAGAGACGAGCCGCGTCTGAATAGTGAGGAAGGTAAAGCACAATTGTTTAATAATCATTGGCCAGATCTCATTCTGGGGTTAAAATTGTTTGGATCATTGCAGATAAACTGTGTCAGCAAGAACTAATACATGAGCAGGTACGTACTGGGACTGAAATTCAGCCCGGGACTTTAGAATGGAGAGGCCTTTTACGCGAGTGCTCTTGGTGCACGAGCAGAAGGATTTTTTGCAGTTATTTTAATTCTAATAGTGTTTTTATGGTATAAAGAGAATCAGATTACACTGAAGACCTTCAAGAAATTTTAGGATGACACTTGCCTCTTCAGGTTGTATAAGCAAGTCACCACTGCACTGAACACAACCAGGTCAGCAAAACCTAATCTCGAACACATAAGTCACAGTATACTGCTAACTACCAGCATGTCATGTGTACAGTCAGTCGGAGTGATAAAATAGTTACAAATACTAACAAATACCCACTCAGATACTCAAAAACTACAATGCAGTCCCATAAAATAGAGATTTGTGTGTGTGTGTGTCCTCACTTTCAACTCTCCCTGGCTCAGCTTCCCCTGTCCTGTACCCTGCCTCTGCTTACTGATTGTACAGCTGAGAAGAACATCAGTAATAAATATGACTAAGAATAATACATTTTCTACCTATGCATAATATGATTGCCTAGTACCCAGCCCTGCACTCTGCCCCTGAACCTGTCATTGTTTTTGTACTGGTTCCATTCTCCTCATCCTCCTGCTCTTCTTTCTCTTGCTGCTTTCCTTCCTCCTCATCAATATGACTGCAGGGGTCATCATCAACCTGTCCCTCTCCAACACTGACCTTAACAGCTAATATACAGACATACAGATTCCTTGCTTATAGAAGGATGTTGTCTGTGTGTGACGACAAACTGCAAACTGCTGTTTATAATATATAATATATCTATAAATATATAATATATGTAAGGGATAATGTATAGCGAGGCGGTTGTTATAGCGTTTGTATTCGCTATAGCAACCGCCTCACTATACATTATCCCGCTTATTACATGGCTACCTACCAAATAAATCAATAATTTCACACAAAATATTGATTTAAAAAGCAGTTTATTTATTTAAGAACGATTGTATTGCTTCCACTAAAGAAAATAGTCCGTTCCGTCTCTGAACTGCGTCCATGGCAACACTCTGTTTTTCATGGCAACGGTGTGTTATACTTAGCAGCGGTCTGTTATCAAGAAATAACAGACCGCATTCTACATTGGAATTCTACCAAGCCATGTAATAAATGCCTATATTTAAATGCAAATATAAACAATTTCAGTGTATAATAAATCACTAATATATCCCTAATCGTGCACCTGTCCTGTCCATGTTGCTGGGTCCTTCCTCATCTGCACCTCCGGCTGCCACAGCACTCTTTCCACTACGGAAAAGGTCTGTTAATTTGGCGCATTTAGCTGCCTCTTGTGCCAAAAATCTTTTCTTTTTAATTCTTATTTTTTCGGCCCCACCCATTTCTTTCTCTTCGCCATTTTTACCGTCCGTCTCTGTTGCATTGCATTTACACAAACCCGCCAAACATGACCAAGTAAACTCCTTTGATCGGCGCCTAGTTTGAGCCAATCGGATGTCAGGAAAAACGAGGATCAGTCCAAGTTGGGAGGGGCCGCTCGTATCCCCCCTCAGATTGAAAGTATTGGTTTGGCCCGGTCTGAATCACACACACACACACACACACACACACACACAGCGTTCTGCTGCAGCTGAGCGGCCGGTTAGGCTGGTCGCGTATCATAAAAAAAAAAAAAAAAAAAATGCTCTTTGACCACCGGCCGGTCTTCGGCCTGAAATGGACCGGCCGTTCGGGATTGTTCCCGGTATTCCCGATGGCCAATCCGCCCCTGTACATGAGGAACAATATTCAGAAATCACACAGAGTGTAACCAGTCAGGAGAGCATGAGAAAGATCTGTGACATTATACGCAAACAGAGATCCTGTGAAAGCTAAACTCATCTCAGTTCTTCAGGAAGAGAAGCTTTACCACTTTTGAACATTGGTGTCCGGATCCTGTCCTGATAGTCTTGTCTGTTTCGTCTCTGTTCAATGTCTCCTTGTTTGTCTTGTGTCTGAGCACATGTCTTTTGTCTAGTACTCGTTGGCCTGGTTGTGTTCACCTGATCCGTGTGTGTGTGTGTGTGTGTGTGTGTTATTTTAGTTCTTATTTTGGATTCTCTCTATATTTTATATTGTTGCTATCTAGTTTTGTATTCTTATTTTCTCAACTTCCCTACAAGGTTGCAGTCTTGTTTAGTTTCTTTTGTTTGCAGTTCCAGTAATTATTTTCTAGGATTTTCTTTCTTTTGTTTTTACTTTTCAGTCTTTTGCCATCTTTAGTCATTAGTTTCATTAGTTTAGTCTAGTTTCTGCTTTTCTATCTTGTTGTCTTGGCTTGTTGAGTCTTGTTGTGTGTGTCGTGTGTTCCTGTTCCACATGTCTCTGACTCTCCAGTCTAGTGTACAAGGCTTCTCTAGTGATGATACAGGAAAATATGGCTTTATCAGAACTTTTCAAAATATACTTTTCAAAAATATTCATTCATACAGTAGTTACATTATAAATAAATCTCACACCTGTTTTTGTGCATCTGAGTAAATGTTCTATGGGGAAGGTCAAATGAGTTCTATGAAAATACTCACATTTGTTTAACTGCGTTTTTCATAAATGTTGGTAAATTTATGTACATTTTTCTTGGTGAAAAATTAGCCATAAACTATGAAATGTATTAATTTACTAAAAAGGATAGTTGTGGCATATATAATCCAGCTCTTTTTTCATGTGATTATATTCCTCTTCAAACACAAAGTTTTATTGAACTGCAATGAGGAACAATAATATTGTCTTTATCTAATAAAAGCTCTTTTTCGTTAACTTTATTTTGTGGTCTCAGAATTTAACATTGGAATATTTTGGACATTTCACTGCATGGACATTTGTATTGTAACGGTGGCAGCCGCCCTAATACAAATAAATGACTTTAAAGAAAAGTTCGGGCGCCAGACAGGATTAAACCTGTCAAACAATTAACTTAACCCAGGATAGCAGAAAAGGTAACCACCTGTTACACAACAAATTAAAATAATAATCCCAGAAAAAAGGTCAGTTCGCAAGGGATATTTATTTTTCCACACATGTTCATAATCATAAATCACACAAAAAACGAAATGGACCCACAAAAAAAAGAAAGAGGGGAAAAAAAACAATAAGAAGTGAAATTCACACTAGCGGTCTCTGGTCGTCGAGATCTGTGCCGGGAACCGACCGCGTCACGCTATCCACGTTTGCAGATTCGTGTCCACATTCATTCAAAAAACGAAATGTCCATAAGGAAAAAAGAGAGGAAAAAAAAAAGAAAACATTGGATAAACATCTCATTAAATTCGTGGTAAATTACCAACATTAAATCAACAGCACAATAATTTTAAATAAGCACACAGAATGTGCGAATATGAAAGCTATGCGAGTGGGTGCGTGCATGGATAGAAGTGCGTGTAATGGCGGCGCAGAGATACTGACCAAGTTTGCAGATATTGAAGGCACCAATGAGTGTCGCGGGTCATCAGACACCAAGATAGGTGGACAAGCAGTTTTCCGCGTTGCCTTCAGAACAGCTCACGACGGTCGGTCTGGAAGCGCACTGCTTCAGTCACGCACCAGACATATTACGTTTCACATGAAACAGCTGATTGACACGCACGCCGTCTTTCCACCAAATCATCACTCATACTGGCAAACCTCATGTGCAAACAAACGGATGACGCTCCAGATTCAGGTACTACACAATCCCTTTAAATACAACTTCCTTGTATTTGGGAAACAAGATGGCGCCGCAGATGGCTGCCTTGGTGTGGAGCTCTCCAGCTATTGTTTTGTTTTTGTTCGTTTGTCCTGTGTTTAGTCATTATTTTCCTATCAGTTTCACCAAAGACGAACTCCTGGACATTAGGAAACACACACCAGAAAACTTCTATACAGTTTTTGATTATTCAGACGTTTTGCTGGACATTCTCGTCGGAGGGGCAGCGGTGTTGTTCAAACGCGCGGTCAGATGCAAACGCGGGAAGCGTGCAGGTGCGCTGGTTAAACTCCGCGAGCGCGGCATGCGCACTGCACTCCCTAGCATTCATCTTGCGAACCTCCGATCCCTTCCTAACAAAATGGACGAACTACTTCTCCTCACAAGGATTAACAAGGATTTTTCTAACTCTGCTGCTCTGTGCTTCACTGAAACCTGGCTGAGTGAAGCCATACCGGACAACGCAATACATCTGCCGGGCTTCCAGCTGTTCCGAGCGGATCGCATCGCGGAGCTAACGGGGAAAACGAGAGGTGGTGGATTGTGTTTCTACATTAACGAAAATTGGTGTTCAGATATAACAACACTGAACAAGATATGCTCTCCTAACTTAGAGACCCATTTCATTAATTGCAAACCTTTCTACTCGCCACGGGAGTTTTCCTCTTTCATTCTCGTGAATGTTTACATCCCTCCAGACGCGTGCGTGAGCGCGGCGCTACAACAGCTGGCTGAACAAATATCTGAAACGGAACAAAGGCACCCGGACTCTCTTCTAATAATTATTGGGGATTTTAACAAAGCAAATCTTTCCCGTGAACTACCAAAATACAGACAGCACGTTACATGTCCCACCAGAGACAGTAATATACTGGACCACTGTTACACCACAATAAGGAATGCGTATCACTCTGTTTCACGAGCAGCTTTAGGGCTCTCTGATCACTGTTTGGTTCATCTTATTCCGACCTACAGGCAGAAACTGAAATCAGCTAAACCTGTGTTAAGGACTGTTAAAAGATGGACTAATGAAGCAGAGCAGGATCTACAGGCCTGCTTTGATTGCACTGATTGGACTGTTTTTGAAGCTGCTACCAACGATCTGGATGAGCTCACAGATACTGTAACATCATATATAAGTTTCTGTGAGGATACATGCATTCCTACCAGGACATTCTTATCATTCACTAATGATAAACCATGGTTTACTGGGAAACTCAAACACCTTCGTCATGCCAAAGAGGATGCTTACAGAAGTGGGGATAAAATCTTGTATAACCAGGCCAGAAACAGACTGACAAAGGAGATCAGAGTTGCTAAAAGGAACTACTCTGAAAAACTGAAAAAACAGTTTTCATCCAACGACCCATTATCAGTCTGGAATGGCCTGAGGAACATCACCAACTACAAGTCATCATCCCCCCGATCTGTGGACAATCAACACCTGGCTGACGATTTAAATTCATTTTATTGCAGGTTTGAAAAGCCCTCATTCACACCACACACCGGCTCTAACCTGCACTTCACACATTCACCATCACCTCCTGCACTCCCACTCCCCCCTCCTGCCATCCAACCTGAGCTTAAGGTCTGTGTGGAGGACGTGAGCCGAGTCTTCAAAAAACAGAAGACCAGGAAAGCCTCAGGCCCAGACGGCATCTCATCTGCTTGTTTAAAAGCCTGTGCTGACCAACTGGCCCCGGTCTTCACGCAGATCTTCAATAGATCATTGGAGCAGTGTGAAGTTCCCTGCTGCTTCAAGCGCTCCACTATCATTCCTGTCCCCAAAAAAAACAAAATCACTGGACTTAATGACTACAGACCTGTCGCTCTCACGTCTGTGGTCATGAAGTCGTTTGAAAGACTGGTGCTGGCCCACCTGAAGGACGTCACTGGACCCCTGCTGGATCCCTTTCAGTTTGCTTACAGAGCAAACAGGTCTGTGGATGATGCAGTCAACATGGGACTGCATTATATCCTGCAACATCTCGACAGACCAGGGACTTATGCAAGGATCCTCTTTGTGGACTTCAGTTCGGCCTTCAATACCATCATGCCTGATCTTCTCACAGCCAAACTGACCCAGCTCTCCATACCATCCTCGATCTGTCAGTGGATCACCAGCTTCCTGACGGACCGGCAGCAGCGAGTGAGACTGGGGAAACACACATCCAGGACTCTCACCACCAGCACTGGCGCCCCTCAAGGGTGCGTTCTCTCCCCACTGCTCTTCTCCCTGTACACTAATGACTGCACTGCTAAAGACCCCTCTGTCAAGCTCCTGAAATTTGCCGACGACACCACTGTCATCGGTCTCATCCGGAACGGTGACGAGTCTGCTTACAGACTGGAGGTTGAACAGCTGGCTGTCTGGTGCAGTTACAACAACCTTGAGCTGAACACGCTCAAAACAGTGGAGATGATCGTGGACTTCAGGAGGAACAGCTCAGCACTCCCCCCACTCACCATCATGAACAGCACTGTGGAAGCAGTGGAGTCATTCAGGTTCCTGGGCACTACCATCTCTCAGGACCTGAAGTGGGACAATCACATTGACTCCATTGTAAAAAAAGCCCAGCAGAGACTGTACTTCCTTCGCCAGCTGAGGAAGTTCAACTTGCCACAGGAGCTGCTGATTCAGTTCTACTCAGCCGTCATCGAGTCTGTCTTATGCACATCCATCACTGTCTGGTTTGGTTCAGCTACCAAATCAGACATCAGGAGACTACAACGGACAGTCCGGACTGCGGAGAGGATCATTGGTGCCCCCCTGCCAACCCTCCAGGACCTGTACTCTTCCAGAGTGAGGAAGAGAGCCGGTAAAATCATCACAGACTCCACTCACCCTGGACACCACCTGTTTGAACTGTTACCGTCAAGACGGAGACTCAGATCACTGGCCACAAGAACATCTCGGCACAGGAACAGTTTCTTCCCACAGGCCATTTCCCTTCTGAACAGTTAACACACCTCCCAAGGCATATGCCTTTAAGTGCAATACTCCCACTGTTTAGTGCAATATCCTGCAACTCAGGTGATACTTATATTTAGATTTATTTATTATAATATTCAAAACACTGTAAATATGTTCATAATCTGTAAATCTGGAAATGTCTATTCTGACTAAACCCAACTGTGATACTTTTATTCTCATATATTTATATTTTTATTCTTTTTTCTTATAATTTGTAGTATTATGTTTCATGTTGTATTTGTATATGTCCACTGGAAGCCTCAGCACCAAAACAAATTCCTTGTGTGTGCAAGCACACTTGGCAATAAAGCTCTTTCTGATTCTTCTTCCTTTGTTAATTGACACGCTCCACCCAAAATCACGCTAAAATGAAAGTGAAAGTAATCTATGTTGTGGGACAGATTCTCTTATTTGCCACAGTATGTATTTGATATACTTAAGGTGAAGAATAAGACGACACAGACACGATATGACTTTCACAGCAGGGTCTTGTGTTTTACTGAACTCGACTGTTCATGACGTCACACAGGTACGGGTAGAACAACCATACACAATACATGACATCCCCCTTCTTCAGTTTACAACTATCCAGCTTTTAACTATTATTACATGTAATTACATTTAGTACTATTAACTAATGCATATTGACATCAATCTATTGAACAGTCTTTGTCTGTTTAAAGTCAGTCTCAAAATGCTCATCTGTAAACAATTCCAAGGTGTAAACTCTTTACAACATATTTTAATTAAACAGTTATACAAGCTAAATATAATCTCTTGAGCAATCTTATGAACATTGAGCTCATTATTTTTAACTGCACAAATGATTCAAAACAAAAACTAAACTCAGGTTACTGCAGTGTACACTTGTATAGTGCAAACCTCTGTTCAGTCCTTGTACCTTGAGTGTATTTTCACTTGTCTACCTGAGCTGGTGATGTATCCGTGTGTCTGAGACTCAGGCTATTCTATGTTTTGTGTGTCCTTGTCAATAGTAGATGATTGAGTGTCTGACCTGTGAGTCCATCTCACTATTAGTGTCATTGACTGTGTTGTCTGTTGCTGTTGTGAGACTTCTTTCTCCAGTCTTTAGAAGATGTTTTCTGTTCCTCCTGTGTGTTTTTCCATCTGGAGTTTGTATGATGAAGGATCTAGGTTGCTCATGTCACATCTCCTCGTTGCACTCTCACTCTTTCTCCTATGTGGACATCTGGAAGCAGTCCCGTTTGTCTGTCAGAGTAGGCTCTTTACTTGTCTTGTCTTAGTTTCGGGTTGTCTTGGATCTGTATGTTGCTCTCGGGCGACGATAAGGTGACTGAGGTAGGAATTTTGGATTCAACCAACGTCTCATTAGTAACTGTACTGGTGAGTACTGGTGAGTCCTCAATACCATCCAATGGTGTGTTTCGGAATTCCAGCAAAGCAATGTAGGGGTCACTTTTGCCACTGAGCTTTCTTTAACAAGTTTTCTATGGTTTGGACTGCTCGTTCAGCTTGTCCATTCGACTGTGTGTGTCCTGGGCTGGACGTCACATGTTCAATTCCCACACTTTTGAAAAGTTACTGAACTCTATGCTGGCATATTGTGGACCATTGTCCGAGACTACAGTATCTGGTATACCATGCCTCGTGAACATAATTTCATGGCCACTATTACACTCTGAGCAGTTGTGTCAGACAGTTTGCTGATTTCTGGGAATTTCACGAGTTCACACTTACATCAATTAAACAGTAAAGATAAAGATTATGCGTATTTGGCGTGCTGTCCGGGGGGAGGGCTCCGAGCTCGGAATTTTGCCCGAACCCAGAGTACTCCCCCCGTTGTTGTAAGAGTATTAGGACTATAAGTGAGGAGATGGGGTGGTGGAGGGATGCTGTTAAACTGTCAATGAACGGAGGTAAGTTTGCTGTATATATACACAGCGCTTAACTCGTTGATTAAGCACCACTCGTGTCTAATTAGGTTTGATTATCTGAATGTGCTCCACGTGTGTTTAATTAGGTTTAATTATCTGAACGTGCTCCTCCCGAACTTTGTTAATAAAACATCATTTATAGTAATCAACAGAGAGTAAGTAATCTGAACCATTGTAATGGAATAGATCTGGGCTTTTTTTTGACCAAGGTCTTCCTGGTATTGGATGTGACATCAATGGTTCTCTTGGATTACTGTTCTTGTGTGTGTTGGACACTAGACATTGGGAGATATACTCTTCAATTTGCGTTGACATGTTCGGCCAATACAGAACATCCCTGGCTCTTTCTTGCATGCTTTACAAATTTGTCCATAAGCTGGGCACTTTCTGTATTGCCACATCTTAAACATTTTACGTTTGCTTTGTGGTGACTTTCCATTACATGCTGGTTATTTTTCTGTTCACTTTGCACTGTTATTTCTTTATGTTTTTGACACTGCTTATTTTGTTCACGTCAAATAATGAATAATGTGCTGTAAAGTATGATTGTCATGGGATAATTCACAAAAACTAATATTTCATTTATTTATTTTGAACTCAATTTCCCCAGTGACAACATACTATACCTCTAATGGTGGGTAAGTTGAGCCACTTCTGTGTCACTAGCTCTATTTCTGTGTCCTTATGATCCTTTCCTTTATTTGTCCTGATAGAAGACAGCTGAAATATGATGTGTTGTATAATAATGCTGAAACACAGATATTTGCAGTGAAGAATATGTTCTCTGAGCTTCATGTCCTCTACAACAGTCTCAGCCTCAGTGTGAGTGTGTGTGTGTGCGCGTGTCCTCTACAACAGTCTCAGCCTCAGTGTGAGTGTGTGTGTGTGCGCGTGTCCTCTACAACAGTCTCAGCCTCAGTGTGAGTGTGTGTGTGTGCGCGTGTCCTCTACAACAGTCTCAGCCTCAGTGTGAGTGTGTGTGTGTGCGCGTGTCCTCTACAACAGTCTCAGCCTCAGTGTGAGTGTGAGTGTGTGTGTGCGCGTGTCCTCTACAACAGTCTCAGCCTCAGTGTGAGTGTGTGTGTGTGCGCGTGTCCTCTACAACAGTCTCAGCCTCAGTGTGAGTGTGTGTGTGTGCGCGTGTCCTCTACAACAGTCTCAGCCTCAGTGTGAGTGTGTGTGTGTGCGCGTGTCCTCTACAACAGTCTCAGCCTCAGTGTGAGTGTGTGTGTGTGCGCGTGTCCTCTACAACAGTCTCAGCCTCAGTGTGAGTGTGTGGTGTGTGTGCGCGTGTCCTCTACAACAGTCTCAGCCTCAGTGTGAGTGTGTGAGTGTGCGCGTGTCCTCTACAACAGTCTCAGCCTCAGTGTGAGTGTGTGTGTGTGCGCGTGTCCTCTACAACAGTCTCAGCCTCAGTGTGAGTGTGTGTGTGTGCGCGTGTCCTCTACAACAGTCTCAGCCTCAGTGTGAGTGTGTGTGTGTGTGCGCGTGTCCTCTACAACAGTCTCAGCCTCAGTGTGAGTGTGTGTGTGTGCGCGTGTCCTCTACAACAGTCTCAGCCTCAGTGTGAGTGTGTGTGTGTGCGCGTGTCCTCTACAACAGTCTCAGCCTCAGTGTGAGTGTGTGTGTGTGCGCGTGTCCTCTACAACAGTCTCAGCCTCAGTGTGAGTGTGTGTGTGTGCGCGTGTCCTCTACAACAGTCTCAGCCTCAGTGTGAGTGTGTGTGTGTGCGCGTGTCCTCTACAACAGTCTCAGCCTCAGTGTGAGTGTGTGTGTGTGCGCGTGTCCTCTACAACAGTCTCAGCCTCAGTGTGAGTGTGTGTGTGTGCGCGTGTCCTCTACAACAGTCTCAGCCTCAGTGTGAGTGTGTGTGTGTGCGCGTGTCCTCTACAACAGTCTCAGCCTCAGTGTGAGTGTGTGTGTGTGCGCGTGTCCTCTACAACAGTCTCAGCCTCAGTGTGAGTGTGTGTGTGTGCGCGTGTCCTCTACAACAGTCTCAGCCTCAGTGTGAGTGTGTGTGTGTGCGCGTGTCCTCTACAACAGTCTCAGCCTCAGTGTGAGTGTGTGTGTGTGCGCGTGTCCTCTACAACAGTCTCAGCCTCAGTGTGAGTGTGTGTGTGTGCGCGTGTCCTCTACAACAGTCTCAGCCTCAGTGTGAGTGTGTGTGTGTGCGCGTGTCCTCTACAACAGTCTCAGCCTCAGTGTGAGTGTGTGTGTGTGCGCGTGTCCTCTACAACAGTCTCAGCCTCAGTGTGAGTGTGTGTGTGTGCGCGTGTCCTCTACAACAGTCTCAGCCTCAGTGTGAGTGTGTGTGTGTGCGCGTGTCCTCTACAACAGTCTCAGCCTCAGTGTGAGTGTGTGTGTGTGCGCGTGTCCTCTACAACAGTCTCAGCCTCAGTGTGAGTGTGTGTGTGTGCGCGTGTCCTCTACAACAGTCTCAGCCTCAGTGTGAGTGTGTGTGTGTGCGCGTGTCCTCTACAACAGTCTCAGCCTCAGTGTGAGTGTGTGTGTGTGCGCGTGTCCTCTACAACAGTCTCAGCCTCAGTGTGAGTGTGTGTGTGTGCGCGTGTCCTCTACAACAGTCTCAGCCTCAGTGTGAGTGTGTGTGTGTGCGCGTGTCCTCTACAACAGTCTCAGCCTCAGTGTGAGTGTGTGTGTGTGCGCGTGTCCTCTACAACAGTCTCAGCCTCAGTGTGAGTGTGTGTGTGTGCGCGTGTCCTCTACAACAGTCTCAGCCTCAGTGTGAGTGTGTGTGTGTGCGCGTGTCCTCTACAACAGTCTCAGCCTCAGTGTGAGTGTGTGTGTGTGCGCGTGTCCTCTACAACAGTCTCAGCCTCAGTGTGAGTGTGTGTGTGTGCGCGTGTCCTCTACAACAGTCTCAGCCTCAGTGTGAGTGTGTGTGTGTGCGCGTGTCCTCTACAACAGTCTCAGCCTCAGTGTGAGTGTGTGTGTGTGCGCGTGTCCTCTACAACAGTCTCAGCCTCAGTGTGAGTGTGTGTGTGTGCGCGTGTCCTCTACAACAGTCTCAGCCTCAGTGTGAGTGTGTGTGTGTGCGCGTGTCCTCTACAACAGTCTCAGCCTCAGTGTGAGTGTGTGTGTGTGCGCGTGTCCTCTACAACAGTCTCAGCCTCAGTGTGAGTGTGTGTGTGTGCGCGTGTCCTCTACAACAGTCTCAGCCTCAGTGTGAGTGTGTGTGTGTGCGCGTGTCCTCTACAACAGTCTCAGCCTCAGTGTGAGTGTGTGTGTGTGCGCGTGTCCTCTACAACAGTCTCAGCCTCAGTGTGAGTGTGTGTGTGTGCGCGTGTCCTCTACAACAGTCTCAGCCTCAGTGTGAGTGTGTGTGTGTGCGCGTGTCCTCTACAACAGTCTCAGCCTCAGTGTGAGTGTGTGTGTGTGCGCGTGTCCTCTACAACAGTCTCAGCCTCAGTGTGAGTGTGTGTGTGTGCGCGTGTCCTCTACAACAGTCTCAGCCTCAGTGTGAGTGTGTGTGTGTGCGCGTGTCCTCTACAACAGTCTCAGCCTCAGTGTGAGTGTGTGTGTGTGCGCGTGTCCTCTACAACAGTCTCAGCCTCAGTGTGAGTGTGTGTGTGTGCGCGTGTCCTCTACAACAGTCTCAGCCTCAGTGTGAGTGTGTGTGTGCGCGTGTCCTCTACAACAGTCTCAGCCTCAGTGTGAGTGTGTGTGTGTGCGCGTGTCCTCTACAACAGTCTCAGCCTCAGTGTGAGTGTGTGTGTGTGCGCGTGTCCTCTACAACAGTCTCAGCCTCAGTGTGAGTGTGTGTGTGTGCGCGTGTCCTCTACAACAGTCTCAGCCTCAGTGTGAGTGTGTGTGTGTGCGCGTGTCCTCTACAACAGTCTCAGCCTCAGTGTGAGTGTGTGTGTGTGCGCGTGTCCTCTACAACAGTCTCAGCCTCAGTGTGAGTGTGTGTGTGCGCGTGTCCTCTACAACAGTCTCAGCCTCAGTGTGAGTGTGTGTGTGTGCGCGTGTCCTCTACAACAGTCTCAGCCTCAGTGTGAGTGTGTGTGTGCGCGTGTCCTCTACAACAGTCTCAGCCTCAGTGTGAGTGTGTGTGTGTGCGCGTGTCCTCTACAACAGTCTCAGCCTCAGTGTGAGTGTGTGTGTGTGCGCGTGTCCTCTACAACAGTCTCAGCCTCAGTGTGAGTGTGTGTGTGTGCGCGTGTCCTCTACAACAGTCTCAGCCTCAGTGTGAGTGTGTGTGTGTGCGCGTGTCCTCTACAACAGTCTCAGCCTCAGTGTGAGTGTGTGTGTGTGCGCGTGTCCTCTACAACAGTCTCAGCCTCAGTGTGAGTGTGTGTGTGCGCGTGTCCTCTACAACAGTCTCAGCCTCAGT
>JAVALU010001742.1:0-95000 GCA_030770095.1 Gila robusta | reverse complement strand
AGGGAAAGTCCTGGCCAAGATCATGCTCAGCAGACTGGTTGATCACATCTCGGAAGCTGTGCTTCCGGAAACTCAGTGTGGCTTCCGGAAGACCAGATCCACGACAGACATGGTTTTTGTCTTGAGGAAGCTGATGGAGAGGGGCCGAGAACATCACAAAGACCTTTACGTTGCCTTCATCGACCTCAGCAAAGCTTTTGACACCATCAACCGTGAACTGCTCTGGAAACACCTCTCCAAATTTGGGGTACCACCCAAGTTTCTCCGCATCCTGCAGCAACTGCATGACGGGATGCAAGCCAGAGTGCTCACTGGAGAACTCCAGTCAGAGTCTTTCGAGGTAAACGTTGGGGTGAAGCAAGGCTGTGTCTTGGCTCCGGTGCTCTTTAACGTCCTCCTCTCTGCCATCACCTGCCTCTTCCACCGTGTCATGGGACATGAAGACGGTGTCCATGTGGAATACCGACTTGACGGAAGCCTCTTCAACATACGTCGGCTCCAGGCCCGCACAAAGACAAAGACCCGCCAAATCTGTGAGCTTCAGTATGCTGATGACTGTGCCGTCTTAGCTCACAGCCCAGACTCTATGCAGCACGCCCTTAACACAATATCCCGTCTGTAACAATCCTTTGGCCTACAGGTCAACATTCAAAAAACCGAGGTCATGTCCCATCTCACTACCCCCGCCCCCACACCCCCCAGTTTTCACATAAACGGTGTTCCACTTAAAACAGTGGACCACTTTACCTACCTCGGCTCCACTTTGTCCTCATTCTGCTCCCTGGATAAAGAAATACACACCCGGATAAATAAAGCCTCGTCATCTTTTGGACGCCTACGCAGCAGGGTTTTTGAAAACCGTAACCTGAAGGTCAGTACCAAGGTCGCTGTTTACAATGCGGTATGTGTCTCTACTCTGCTCTACGGGGCAGAGTCATGGACCCCATACTGCCAGCACATCATCAACCAAGAGGCCTTCCACATTCGCTGCCTACAGAAGATCCTCAGGTTGTCTTGGGAAGACCGAATCCCCCATACAGTCATCCTCAGCAACACTGACTCAATCTGTATGGAAGCAGCTGTTGCCAAAAAACATCTGCGCTGGATAGGGCACACCATACGCATGCCTGAACACCGATTGCCCCGCCAAGTCCTCTACAGTCAACTAATGGGCGCAAAGCGGTCCGCTGGAGGGCAAAAGCGGCGCTTTAAGGACTACACCAGGGACATCCTAAAGAGAGCGAGCATTCCCCTCACGCAGCTTGAATCACTGGCACTCGACAGACCTGCCTGGCAGGTCACCTGTGCCACTGCTGTCTCTCAAATACACCAAACCAACCAAGACCGACGATCCGAGAGGCGCATCAAGAGACACCAGTGGGCGGCTGGTACCCCCCTGGTATCTGGTTTCCCCTGCTCCATCTGGGGACGAGTGTGCGGCTCAAGGATCGGACTCAACGCCCACGAGAAGTGGCACCAGCGGCAAGGTCGCTAAACCCACCCCCCTCCCACCCCCACCCCCTGGAGCAAGCGTCATCATCGTACACGATGGACAGCTAAGAGAGAGAGAGTGTGTGTGTGTGTGTTAACATAAGCTATAATATAAGCTGATTTGCTTTCAAAGTGTTTTCTTTGAGAGAAGAGGGTTATCTTTTAAACAGTGAATGGTGTTACTGGGGTTAATTCACTGTGACTGTAAATCAGTGATAACTGACTATATTTGAAGAGATTTTTTATTTGGGGAAATTATTCACAGTAAAGTACTTACCACATTATTGGCTCCTGTGTTCTTCAGTGAATATACACTACCTCCAGTAGTCGTTCCTGTGATTTTCTGGTGTGCAATTGGTCCGTTTACACACACACACACACACACACACACACACACACACACACACACACACACACACACACACATATGATTAGAGCCCAATGTGTAAATAATTTAAACGCTGTTTTGTTATTAGAATCTGCTAACTAATACAGACACTTATTATTTTTAATCATATAATTTGTCACCTGCTACAGTATATAGCCTTTCCTACAAATGTAGCAATTGTCTCAGATAAATATATACAGGTCCTTCTCAAAAAATTAGCATATTGTGATAAAGTTCATTATTTTCCATAATGTAATGATAAAAATTAAACTTTCATATATTTTAGATTCATTGCACACCAACTGAAATATTTCAGGTCTTTTATTGTTTTAATACTGATGATTTTGGCATACAGCTCATGAAAACCCAAAATTCCAATCTCAAAAAATTTGCATATTTCATCCGACCAATAAAAGAAGTGTTTTTAATACAAAAAAAGTCAACCTTCAAATAATTATGTTCAGTTATGCACTCAATACTTGGTCGGGAATCCTTTTGCAGAAATGACTGCTTCAATGCGGCGTGGCATGGAGGCAATCAGCCTGTGGCACTGCTGAGGTGTTATGGAGGCCCAGGATGCTTCGATAGCGGCCTTAAGCTCATCCAGAGTGTTGGGTCTTGCGTCTCTCAACTTTCTCTTCACAATATCCCACAGATTCTCTATGGGGTTCAGGTCAGGAGAGTTGGCAGGCCAATTGAGCACAGTAATACCATGGTCAGTAAACCATTTACCAGTGGTTTTGGCACTGTGAGCAGGTGCCAGGTCGTGCTGAAAAATGAAATCTTCATCTCCATAAAGCTTTTCAGCAGATGGAAGCATGAAGTGCTCCAAAATCTCCTGATAGCTAGCTGCATTGACCCTGCCCTTGATAAAACACAGTGGACCAACACCAGCAGCT
The DNA here is from genome assembly GCA_030770095.1 of Gila robusta. Classification (NCBI taxonomy): domain Eukaryota; kingdom Metazoa; phylum Chordata; class Actinopteri; order Cypriniformes; family Leuciscidae; genus Gila; species Gila robusta. The sequence continues at coordinate 92,222 of JAVALU010001742.1, read as the reverse complement.
GACATGGCACCCCAGACCATCACTGACTGTGGGTACTTGACACTGGACTTCAGGCATTTTGGCATTTCCTTCTCCCCAGTCTTCCTCCAGACTCTGGCACCTTGATTTCCGAATGACATGCAAAATTTGCTTTCATCTGAAAAAAGTACTTTGGACCACTGAGCAACAGTCCAGTGCTGCTTCTCTGTAGCCCAGGTCAGGCGCTTCTGCCGCTGTTTCTGGTTCAAAAGTGGCTTGACCTGGGGAATGCGGCACCTGTAGCCCATTTCCTGCACACGCCTGTGCACGGTGGCTCTGGATGTTTCTACTCCAGACTCAGTCCACTGCTTCCGCAGGTCCCCCAAGGTCTGGAATCGGTCCTTCTCCACAATCTTCCTCAGGGTCCGGTCACCTCTTCTCTTTGTGCAGCGTTTTTTGCCACACTTTTTCCTTCCCACAGACTTCCCACTGAGGTGCCTTGATACAGCACTCTGGGAACAGCCTATTTGTTCAGAAATTTCTTTCTGTGTCTTACCCTCTTGCTTGAGGGTGTCAATGATGGCCTTCTGGACAGCAGTCAGGTCGGCAGTCTTTTTTAAGTTTTTTAAGGCAGTCAGTTTTTAAAAGCCTCAGGAATCTTTTGCAGGTGTTTAGAGTTAATTAGTTGATTCAGATGATTAGGTTAATAGCTCATTTAGAGACCCTTTTCATGATATGCTAATTTTTTGAGATAGGAATTTTGGGTTTTCATGAGCTGTATGCCAAAATCATCAGTATTAAAACAATAAAAGACCTGAAATATTTCAGTTGGTGTGCATTGAATCTAAAATATATGAAAGTTTAATTTTTATCATTACATTATGGAAAATAATGAACTTTATCACAATATGCTAATTTTTTGAGAAGGACCTGTATATGTGTATGTCTAAACGTATACGTTTTATATTTATACTAAAAGCGGGCCAATTTAGTCCCAAGCAGTATGAAAAAGTTACAACTTACAAGTTACTACAAGTAGCCACACATTGAATATTAGTATCCTTACTACTAAAAGATATACTTACAAAATATACTTGAACATTACCTCAGTATACTTTCATACAATTAACTGAAGTGATAGGTAACTGTGTACATTTTTGAGAACATGTGTACAGTTTGAGGACACCTAAAAAAACTTGTGAATTTTGTGATTTTTCTGTGCACATGCTAATTAGTGGGTGTCCTCTTTGATCGTTGGAAATTATTGAAAACAACGACGCATATCCCGATCCGTCCTAAGATAACGGCAATAATGTTATTTTTTTCTAAGGCAAGGACGTTCACTTCACCATGCACTACGTCCACCATAATGATCCTTAGTGACGGTTAAACCGTAACTGTACATCACAAACGTTATTTAGTGCCCTAAAAAACTGACAATAGCCTATTTCATGATCTTGTGTCATGCAAGGTCACTGCAAAATCCAGGAGAAAGTGGTCGAGATGCCAGCGGGGGACAGTTGAGACACACGTGTACCAACTTACCCCGCGATAGAGTTTATTACGAAACCACGCGGTTCAGACTTTTACAGTGTTATAAGACAGGTTAAACGTCCGTTAATAAGCCACATATGAACGCAAATGAAAATAAAATTTGATATTTGAGATATTCAAAACTGTATGTTTTATTAATGAATATATTACATATATTGATCCTGTTTTAAACATTAACCCAGTGCTATTATAAATAAAATTAATTAAATTCATTACATTTTCATTAATCTTAGTCCTACAAGCTAATGAAATGGTCCTGTGGCATGACCCATGTGGAAATTCCACTCATTATCCAGTATCTATTTTTGTGTGAAAACTCCAAACCGCAAAAAGAGCCTCAACTGTACCCTACTTCATTTATCGTAAGGGACAAGCAGCTCAGTGTCCTTCCATCTCAAAGGCAATACTTACATCGAAAGAGAAAGAGACGGAAATCTAACAGAATGAGTCATGATCCGCCTACACAGACTCTTAACGCAAACCTGCTGTTTGTATATCCATTTCTGAAAAGGATTACAATGACACAGTGACCTCTGATACCAGATCAATTCTAACTATATGTACTGTAGACACATGGGATTTTCTGTCAAAGCAACCTTTGAAACGATATGTATTGTGGAAAAGCGCTATAAAAACTAAATGTCAATTGAATATAAAATATTTATTAGAGTTTTTAACAGATTGACAAATACTCTTATATCAATACTATGCTTATTTATAATGGTCTGCTCATTTGATCAATAAGGCTGCAAGTTCTTTTAGAAATTCCAACGTACGAACAATAAAATCACTGTAGACACTAAAACCACTCTATTAATGTAATGAATCATACCTCCTCTAATAACACAAAATTGGATGGAGCACCAAACGAGGCTTTTCAAAGGTGACACCTCGAACGAGTAACATGTTCAAGACCTATCCCGTCATGTCTTTAATCTCCAGAGTTTTTACAGACTGAAAGGCAGTCGAGTAATACAGAGAACTGAACAATGAAGGACGGCTCCTTGGTCCTTTATTTTGGTGTAATTTGCCTAAAAGCACATAGTTTCTGCTTTCACTCCTGGCCGATTCGGAGCAGGTTACATCATGGTTTCCCTAAAACCCACGTCGATAATATTTCTTAGGTTTTGTTTCTCGAGAAAAAAAAAGGTGGGGGGGGGGTTTTGATGGTTGGGGAACGAATTGTGTTCTGGTTCATATTAAAGTGAAGCCCGTAGGCAGTGATCAAGAAAGAGTAGAAAAGGCAATATAATTGATATATCAATTAATGACTTCCATATTTGACAAATAACAGCCATTCATATTTTCTTCATTGAGTCTTCATCGACTCAATCAACTCATACAAGGTCTTCATTTAAACTTCATTTCTGACTTCATATAATGACTTCAATTATCAAAAATAATGTTGGACTAATTGGACCTGGAATTTAAAACAAGCTGTTTTAGAGTCCTATTTTTACCAAATGTTTGGTTTGCATGGCTTGTTAAAGTAAACTGAAGTTATTCAGGCCTAAACAGTGTTATTTTTTTTTAGAGGGCCCAGCCTTGAAAAGGCCGAAGGACCCTATTGTTTTTTCCTTAGGTACATTAGGAAAATTATTATTTTACTATCTTTTTGGCACTTTTGGGGCCCTTAACGTGCTCGAAAACTCTTGAAACTTTGCACACGGGTCAGAACCCGCGGCCATCAGAACCGGGCTGAAGCTGGTACCCGGGCGTGGCGGGGGGCTCGACAGCGCCCCCTGGAACAGGGTCCGAAAACTTGGTCCATAAATCAAACACGCTTGCATGTAATAATATGAAACTCGGTACACTTATAGATCTCATCGGGGCGAACAACTTTCGTGCTCTAAGTTTTACTATAGGAATCGTATTGTTGTTTGGAAAACGCATGCAATGGAATTTAAAGTACTCCTCCTAGAGAATTGATCGAGATGCCACGAAACTCGGTCAGCGTGAAGTCAAGACATTCAGGATGAAAAATTGCAAGGGGATTTTTGATATCTCGAACGGTTTGGCCGTGGCGAGGAAACAAAATTATGGCGAGAAACATGAAACAGAAAGTGTGTTATAACTTCAGCATACATTAACTGATCTTGATGAAACTTCAGCAGTGCTGTTTGTTGTAAGAGGCCGATCACATGGATGTGACTATTGTGAGTCAAAGTTATAGCGCCACCAACTGGCAGCAGGAAGTGTGTCACTTTCAAAATGCTTTGAAATCACCCTCTAATTTTTACCCGATTTGCTTCAAACTTTATGTGTATAATGTAAACACACGCCAGATGTAGGCCTGTGAAAGGATTATTGATATCTTAGATACTGTTGCTGTGGCAACAAATCAAACTTTAATATTCTTGTTTGATGCTTTTGAGACTCTTAGCATGCTTGAAATTGCATGAAACTCGACAGACACATTACATTTATTAGCCAGTAGACATGTGCAAAGTTTCAGAAACGGGCGTGGTGAGGGCTCAGTAGCGCCACCTTTAGTCAAAAATGGGGGGGTTAGTTTTATCTACAGTAAAAAAACTCAGTATGTATATTGTACTCATCAAGCCGGGTAACTTTCTAATTTACAGTCATTAGCTCGGACCAACAGAAAGTCAGATATTTTGGTTTGAATGTGGTCATTCTCTCTCTGAGCCTACGTCTCTGTGTCTGTGCCTGTGTGTGTGTGTGTGTAGGGGGAGGGGGAGGGGGGCTAGATTAACCATTTCACTGCTGTGTGGTTTGGCCTGCATTAAAAAAGAAAATAAATGTCTTAAGCCTTGTATTTTTTAAATAAGTTTTTTTTTTTTTTAATAAAGTAAAGGCATATAACCAGTTTAATTGTAGTGCATTGACAATAGTTTTATATAATTAGTTTATTAATTAAATTAACTTGGTCCATAAACTTGGTCTGAAAATTTGGTCCATAAATCAAACACACTTGCATGTAATAATATGAAACTCGGTACACATATAGATCTCATCGGGCCAAACTACTTTAAGCCAGCCCAACAGGAAGTCGGCTATTTTGGTCTGAATGTGGATGTTTTGCAACACCAGCCTCTACATTTTTAGTCACTCCTCTTAAGTGGTTTATTTTATTCCCACCAAACTTTTTCAACATGATGAAAATACATTAAAGATGCTAAATTGTTAACGGATATTGAATATCTCAAACGGTTTTGCTATGGCGAGGGATTATGTCAAAAAAAGAATCAGGAAACTCATATCTTCTAAAAATGTAATTATACACCATTTATTTTTATATAAAATTATACAAATATTAGAACTAAACTAATTTTATTATATTTTTTCAATTCAAGTTGTATGAAAAAGTTTAAAACAGGCTATTTAGTGATATTTGGTTAAACAAAAAAAATCATACATAGGGCTATACTTCCCTCTTGTGTCCAAAATGATATAAACATAGTACATAAAACTTTTTTATCAGGTATGGCTATTGTATTTATATATAAATATATTAGGTATGTGGCTGTGAGGATATTTTCCCACCGGTTAATCGACGTGTGACACCAGCGGGGGCTTTTAAATCGCTAATATAAAAGTGAAAGTAAAGGCACTTTTACACAAAATATTCCGTCATTATCTTTTCAGTCAGCTCTTCACTCTCGTGATTAATGAAATTTGACTCCTGTTGCTGATCTTTGCTGCAAAATTACAAATAATTTATTTCTGTATAAAATAACACTCTGACTAAAAATACATTTGATGTTTCTTTTTTAATCAATGTAGAATGTGTAACTTAAAAATAAACAGATTAGTGCTCTGTTTGAGGACAATCCTGTGTGGGGAGGGGAGGGCAGGGGGATTTCTCTGTTGGGTGAGAATTAATTTAAATTATTGTTTTTCAAGGTAGCATTCTAATCAGGTAAAGCAAGTAATATTCTGTGTTACCCCTTTTCCACCAAAGCATTTTGAGAGCCGGTTCGGAGCCGGTGCCTGCGCGCGAACCAGTTCTTTGTGTTTCGTCAGCCAAAGAACCGGTTCTCGGCCAGGAAAACTGGTTCCAAAGCGGCACCAACTCTTTGCTGGACTAGAACCGTTCTTTTACCACGTCATGCTTACGTCGGGGGCTGGGGGCGGGTTTAGATGTGTTCTAAACATCTTTTCTGACCATAATATAGGATCGCAAAGCCAGGAGAAACATTTGCAGAAACACGATGTAGTCCGCCTTTGTAATTGTTATGCTTGAAGTTGGCGCAAGCGTTTCTATTTTTTTTTTTTTTTTGAAAACATTATAAGCAAAGAAGAAAACAGTCACAATATAGAACAAATAAATGGAAAGGAAAAAAAGGACACAAAACAGGGGTACATAACTAATCAGAAAAGATTACATATCAAAGGAAAAGATTAAAAGACTTACATATTTCAATTGTTTTTAAAGCCTTCTTGGTACACGAGTTAGAGATAATCCCAAAGTAATGTTGTACTTGCAAGCGTTTCTAGCTAAGACGTATGGCGACGTACACAGTGACGTAACAACGTCGTTCGCTGGGCGCTCTAGTCAGTGGAAACAAACAGGTTCTGAAAAGGTTCGCAAGTTGAACAAACTCCGAACCAACTTTGAACCAGCACCAGTTCCGAACCAGTTCTTTTTTGGTGGAAAAGGAGTATGTGTGTTTCTATAAATATAATATAATATATGTATATATATATATATATATATATAGATATATATTTGTTATATACCGTAAAACTTCAAATAATAGCCGAGTCCCAAATAGACGCCTGTCTCTTTTACACGCCTGGTGTGGCTGCAGGTTTGGGTAAATAAAAGCCGGTCTCAAATAGAGGCCGGGTCTGTTTTTTACTTTCGGGTTGTTAATCTTCTAAAACCGTCAGATCATCCGCTTTTTGTCCCGCCAAAGCCTATTTTGATCGGTGAGTGATTTAGAATAGAATGACTGCTGCGCTTGACAGTGTGCATAACGAGCAGAGAGAGAGAGAGAGAGCGCCCAGGCCGCGCGCACGCACTCTCACGTCTTCAAACAACACCAGCGCTGTCTTGCTCTCTCTCCCTCGCGCATTATTAATCATATCAATTGACACGATAGTAAAAGGTTGGAACTTGGAAGACCGCAGTTTCACGTGGAGCATTTGGAGATTTTTAGAGATTAGAGACTCAATGAACAACATCTCAACACTAAATTATAAAGGCCTGTCTCATATAGACGCCTGTCTCAAATACAAGCCGGTGCAGTTCGACGATTTGGGAAAATAAAAGCCCGGGCTATTTATTTGAAGTTTTACGCTATATCTATCTATCTATCTATATATTTATATCTATATCTATCTCTATATATATATATATCTATATCTATCTATATATATATCTATCTATATATATATATATATATATATATATATGTGTGTATGTATGTATGTATGTATGTATGTATATATATATATATATATATGTATATATGTATATATATAAATATATATAGCTATGAGCAGCGATTATGAGCCCAAGCCGGTGGCACCGCAACCCCGGTTATAGCGCCACCAACTGGCAGCAGGAAGTGTGTATCTTTCAAAATACTTTGAAATCACCCTCTTATTTTTACCTGATTTGCTTCAAACTTCACTACTATAATGTAAACACACGTCAGATGTAGACCTGGATGTAGACCTGACCTTTCAGAAGGTTGCTCACGCATACTTTGTGGTTGATATGTGCCCTCGATGCGCACTTTTGCAGAGCCCACACTGATGCAAGCTCTTCAGCACACTTCTTTTCGACAGTCAAAGCGGGGTTACGTTTTTGCACGTCGTGCACAATAACCCTAAAGGCACCAGGGTGGCGGTGCCACCGGCTTATATATATATATATATATTTATATATATAAATATAGCTGCGAGCAGCGATGAAGGGCCAAAGCCGGCGGTATCGCCACCCCGGTGCCTTTAGGTAACTAAAGGCACCAGGGTTGCGGTGCCACTGGCTTGGGCCCGTAATCGCTGCTCGCAGCTATATTTTTGGAATTGGTTTCATTACCGGAGCAAAAACGGTAATCGGCGATATAGTGTTTGAAAGGTAAGTTACTCGCTATTAACTTCTAGTTTATTGAGCTATTGTAATATCACACAAGTTAAGCCACACAAAACTTAAGCCTAATGTTCTAACGTGACATTTTTATATAACAGTAGTAACGGAGGCTTGGACACATATTTTAAACGAGCAGCAATAGATCCTGAATCGAGTCATAAGAAAGTAGCAGAATCATACTGTAAGTAAGTATTTGCATACATGATTATTGAAAAGCAATAACAGCCGTGCTTATATACGGCCATATCATTCTAGTCTTTGTGATGTTGCTTTATTGTTACCGTAAAGAGTATAATGCACAAAAAGTTTATGATCCGTATCAAGAGATATTTTGTTATCTAATATACTGGGGTCACAGCAGATTTAAAAAGACAATATGATCCATTCATTTTCAACAGACATGGCATGTGTTTCTACCTCTGTTTGTGATATTAAAGTTTAAGGGTACAGTTACACGACAACAATACTAAAAACGGAAAAGTTTTTCTTTTACGTTTTTCGCATACAAACAACATTGTCAAAATGATCTTCGTTCACATGATATGCATGCACATGACGTCACCGTTTTCACAAATTTGCTTTTTGGTAGTTAACACAGAGACAATAACAGTATCGTTTTCAAAAACATGGACTTTGAAACCCGTTTTCAAAAGTTTTCGTTTCCGGGCCCCCAAAACGCTATGTCTTGTATATAAACGGCCAAAACGAATAAAAGGTTTTTAGTTGAAAACAGTGCAGTGTAAACGGCCCCTCAATGCATTTCACAAATACCATATTAAACCTGTACTTATGGGTGTTGTAGTAGAACGTACATTTAATTGCTGACATTTAATCAATAGATTCAAATGGCAAAGGAGACCTTTTATTCGCTGGTTCATCAATCCTGTATGACAAAGTGAAAGTGAGTTGAGATAATTGTGAAGTGAGAGGTTTTCAGTAAAGGTCAAAAGTAGTTTGTTCAGAGGATCAGTGTGAGGATTTGTGGATTGAGTTGGCTGTGTGCCAAAGTACTCCGGTTAACAGAAAAGATGCTGCTGGAATACGGTCTCTCTCTTAAAAAAATAAGTGTCATTTATTTGAATCCAAAAAGTAAATATCATATAGTTGAATTGTAACCAGTTATTCTGAGTTTTGCTATTTAAATTACATTTAAAAGGGATAGTTCACCCAAAAAATGAAAATTTCAGCACACAAAAAAGCAAACAAATTAAGAGACCAGTGTTACAACCCAGAAGCAAGGTGTGTAATCCATAATTGAACAGAAAAATGCCTTACAAATTCAAATTCAATTCCTAATTTTAGTTTGAATTGAGGTAAGAAACAGAATGCAGAATTGCAATTCAAATTTGAATGCAAGAAAGTATAATTAAAATTAGTGGTGGGCATAGATTAATTTTTTTAATCTAGATTAATCTCACTGGAATCTTGGAATTAATCTAGATTAATCTAGATTAAAATGGCTCATTTGAACTCTGCCGAAGGCATTCAGAATATGTGCACTACCCAAATAATGACTAAAAGTAAGTCTTTGAGAACGGGTTTCTCAAGCCCACCTGGCTTGAGAAACCCGTTCTCAAAGACTTACTTTAGACCAGGGGCTCATCTCCTGTTTCCAAAATGCATCACAAACTGCTTGAGAAGCTGTTCTACTATGATAACTGGTGATGAAAATAAATCATGTTCAATCAGATGTACTTGGGTTTACTAACTGATAGAGCTGTGCTGACGGGCATGCCTCGGTTGCACTCAAACATAGTAGTTTGACGAGGACTCGTCCCCTGCGCTACATCAGTGCTTGGCCCGGCATCTACAGCATTAGCTAAGGGATGCTTTGCGTTTAGGTGGTACTTGAGACTGTCAGCTGAATGTGTGGAACGCTTTTCAGAGAAGATAAGGTAACTTATTTTAGCACAATTCACACCCAGCGGTAATTCATGAAAACAAAATCTCCGAATGCTCCACATGAAACTTTGGTCTTCCGACCTTTTAACATCGTGTCGATTTATTTTGGTTAATATGTGTGAGGGAGAGAGAGCAAGACAGCGCTTAGTGTGGAGATGGTGAAGTCGCCTGGCCCCCTCTCTCTCTCTCTCTCTCTCTCTCTCTCTCTCTCTCTCTCTCTCTCTCTCTCTCTCTCTCTCTCCTCATCTCTCTCTCTCTCTCTCTCTCTCTCTCTCTCCTCCTCTCTCTCTCTCTCTCTCTCTCTCTCTCTCTCTCTCTCTCTCTCTCTCTCTCTGCTCGTTCTTTCAGTTAAACATGTGCCCTGTCACAAGCGCAGCAGTTCATCTACATTACTCACCGATCAAATAAGACTTTGGCGGGACAAAAATTCGCTTTGGCGGGCGCTAAAAAAAATTCAATGCAGGAAAAACCCTGTTATTGCAAACAGGAAACAGCATAATTTGTCTCGTTTAGTAAAATAAAGCCAAGCTTTAGATCGTCTTTTCCACTCCTCCATGTTTACCTCCTCTGCTCAAATCGCTTTGACATCATGAATGACGCACAGATGCGTATAGGACGTCACGCTATGGTGCCCGATAAAGGACAAAAGGGAAAGTTGTGAGTTCACGGTCTGTATATTATGGCTGGGACTCGGAGCAGGAGCATCGATAAGAGGAATCGTTACAATATCGATGGTTCGTAAAACTTAGAACCGGTTCTCGAGTGGAACCGGTTTTCAATTCCCATCCCTACCCCCTACAGTGCAATTCGGCTAGGTATACATCCGCGCTAAAATATCAAGGTGAAAGTCATCATAGTTTGCGTAGTATAGACCCAGCTCCCAAACCAACTTTGAGAATAGATTAATGGCGATATTTTTTTTTATCGCCGGTAAGAGTCTCACGTTAACGCAGCACGTTAACGCCGATAACGGCCCACCACTAATTTAAATTAATTACAATTTAAAGGCCCACAGAAGTGCCTTGAAACACACAGCATTATTCAATGTGTTGATGAAATTTCTACTGAAACAGGACGGGACATATCAATCAGCTCCTCCCCTTTTTAAAATAGCCAATAGCGTTTAGTTTCTATCACAGCTCGTCCAGATCCGTTGAGCTCGGTAAAGACGCCGTTTCTTTCCTAATCTCTAACCGTTTCTCCTCCATATCGCTTTAAAATGTAGACTTCTGTGCAGAATTCAAATGGGTCTGGTATGTTTTCTGGTCGGCGACGACTCGTGCATATGATCCGCTCTGTGTATTGTTACGATCCGTTTCAGGTCTAGGGGCAGGAAAGGAAGGTAACAAAAGTTGCTGGGAGAGAGTGAGAGAACTCGCGTGAACTCCCAGGACAAGCACAAATTACAAGGACACCAGTCAGTAAAGTAAAAAGATTTCACAAGTTTTATTTTTACATAATCAGTGGGATATAAAGATAGGACTTCAGGAGGGGAAACGGCCAAAATAACAAACAAAAGAAATTCTTACTAAAGGTTTTTAGAAATAACTTATCTAGCTTCAAACTTATAACACGTCCCTTACTTCCTCTCTATATAACACAGGAGAAAACTAATTCTCAAAAAAAATGGCATCCACCTCCATACAAATTATCCCAATAAAGAAACAACCAAACAGGGGTGCGTTTCCCAAAGCCAACTATGGTCGCAAGTTCCGTCGTTACCAATAGAGTTCAATGGAAATTCATAGTTGGTCAACGACGCTTTTGGGAAACGCACCCCAGTACATTAACTTAGAAAAACACTGCAGTTAGATGATGTTAACTATAAACACAAGGTTACCACAAAGTCACATAGAAATTAGCACACAGCATACCTTCTTTTAACGTTTACTTAACCACTATAACTGACACCACAAACACAGTGAAACCAACAAGTGCTGGGACCGGAAGATGACAGTCTCTCTCTTGGGTTGAACTCTCTGGGTTCTTATATACACGGCTCCACTCACACCTTAATGAGCTGGAACACCAATCAGGTGGCTCTCCCAAACCTGTGAAGTGAATAGTGGGAAGAGCAACAAGGAAAGACAGGGAATACACAGAGACAAGCACTACAACAGCAATAAAACACACATACGTCCCTTGGGACGAAACAGTATCGTGTCTCTGGACCGGGGCAGATGCGGTTCACGTGAAACAGACCTCATTCGCCCCAATGGTAAGCATATTTAAATAGTCTGAATTGTTCGCTATCCCCTATATAGTGCACTATGTGCCATTCACCATGTAGAAAATAATAAATGTGATAACAAGTGACCGATTTCAGCCACAGCTTCGGCATCTATTTATAATGTAGGGGGCGGGGCTTCAGAAAGCATTTGATTGGACAGAGAATCTGATGAGAAGCTGAAGTGCAGAGTGATGTCATCAAAATCATTGATCAATATTGGCGGAAGTGAGACACTGTAAGTTTTGAACGCTTATATCTTCTAAATGCGAATGTTGTCATTGTTTTGGAGCCCATAGCTAATAGATAACAGTAAGGCTAACATACTTATACTAAAAGCCAAAAAACTAATTTCATGGGGACTTTAAAAAAAATCATTTTTAACTAGAAAAGAAAAGTTTGTAAAGACCTGTAATGTTCATAGAGATTCATAGATACAGTAGTGAAGAAAGTGATGTCCTGCCTCGGAAAATTCACATTTTCACCCTTTATCCAAATATTAATAACTGATTACGTAGTCGATGTAAGATTTTTCCCGTGAGCTTTTTGTTCTGTAAATACAAGTATAGTGTTTTGTTCTTCCCTCATATTTATTTCTTTTAAAAATATAAAATACTTTCCTCATATTTTGATTTTGAAATTTTTAAAAACAAACATCCCCTCTGGACATCACTTTTGGCCACTAATAAATTCAAAATAGCACTAATAAATTCAAATTCTTAGTTAGTTCTCCTATTTGTTTTCACGCTTTTTTTTTTTACAGTCACATAATACACACAAACTTTGGTGAGCTGTTTTTTTCTCTTATATTTCTAAATTACTCACATTATCCTGACCATGTATCTCAGCATAGTCTTGGCAAAAGCACACAGACACATGCAAACAACATTTCAAGCTGGAGTGAGCAACACCTGCCGCGTGCCCTTTGGAGTCCAGGCCAGCAGGACCTGATTAATCATCATACGACAGACTCTCCGTCATCATACCAGCTTTAATTATCAAAGCTATAAATATTTTTTTTTCTAGAACTGTATAGATCATCTGCACTAAGGCGTCCACAACAGGTGGATATTTTGTCTCCCCTTCGGAGTCTCTTGTGTCATTGAGTCAGAGTGATATATGGCAAAAGCGGTGATTTCTCGCTTGTGAAATACTCCCTGTCCCACATTACTTATTGTCTGTGTCTGGCACCAAATAAAACAATATGAGAAATTATATCCATTATCACAGAGGTGCACAGGATGTGTGGGTTTAATAAATAGCGGCGTCTATCTGAATCGAAGACAAAAACAATGAAAGAATGACAAGGCTTTCACTCTTAGAACGAATGTTCATATAGCACATTCTAGAAAGCAAATAAAGTGTTTGCACTTAAAGAAATGATACTTATTACCCTCATTTCATCTGAATGTACAAAATTATTTTGAAAAAAACAAACAATAAAAATTATACATACAGTGACTTGAGTACACCTCTTCTGTTACTAATTTAATTTCTGTATTATTTCATTAGTATTTTTTATTTATTAGTTTTTATTATCAGTCAAGCATCATATATATCAACCCGATCTCATGGCAATTCGTACATATTTTACGAGGTGGCTAATTCGAATGAATTTGTACGAATGACCAACCCCTGACCCCGCCCCTAACCCTACCCATCACTGGGGTTTACACAAATCGTTGTGAGATAGCGTTGTATATATATCGTCTATGGTTACGTATGTAACCCTCGTTCCCTGAGTAGGGAACGGAGACGTTACGTCGGATGACGACGAATGGGGTTTCGCTTAGAAAGCCTATCAACTTCGAGTATTACAAAACGAGCCAATGGCAAAGAAATGCCATGGGTCTGCGGAATTTGCATAGCGTATCTCCGCCCTACCTCGTGGGTATAAAAGGAGGACGCCGGCAACATGCAGATATGTTTCTTCGCTGAGGAGCCAAGACTGAGCTCAGGCGATCCCCGCGGTACAGCGGAAAGTGGCAGGCAGACGTAACGTCTCCGTTCCCTACTCAGGGAACGAGGGTTACATACGTAACCATAGACGTTCCCTTTCGTTGTCACTCACGACGTCGGATGACGACGAATGGGGTTATCAGTCTAATCACGGTACCTTCTCAGCTGTCTTCCAGTGCCCTGCGTAAATTGAGATCCCTGTCATAGACTGACGAAGGACTCCATTTATCACAGGAATACCAAGGTACACTGGGAAGCATATCCCAAGCTTAGGGGAAGTATGCAAATAATGCCAACCCAGAGGGGGGGGGGCTTAGAGAATACACATATGACCGGAGGGATGCATATGGAGAACACTGGGGTGTCCAGCCGCAGGTGGAATATTTCAACCCCAGGGGTGGCAAGGTGGCTTGCCAAGGGAAGACACATGCTCAGAGAGGCTTACAGTGGAATACACATGTGGGGGTCGCTCAGAGGAGGGACCATGCACACGGGAGGCACCTAGCCGACGCGCAGGCAATATACACTGGCGCCGACGTCAGGAGTGCTGGAGGAGCTCAGGGCTTTCGGAGAAGCTCACCTGAGGAGAATATCGCACGTATCCAGTCCGTGGAGTGGAATGGCGAGCAAGCGAAGACACCTGAGCGGGTCCGGTACTAGCTGGTTGAAGCGAGTACATGAGAGGACACAGGCTCCACTCGGAGATTATAAAATCTGGCGAATGTGTTAGGTGTCGCCCAGCCTGCAGCTCTGCAGATGTCTGTTAGCGAGGCGCCATGCGCTAGAGCCCGAGAGGACGCCACACTCCGGGTGGAGTGGGCAGTCACACCAAGGGGGCACGGTCGACCTTGCTGCTGGTATGCCAAAGCAATGGCGTCCACTATCCAGTGAGACAACCTTTGCTTGGAGAGAGCCTTTCCCTTCAGCTTCCCACCATAACAGACAAAGAGCTGGACAGAGGTCCTGAAACACTGCGCTCTGTCTACATAGGCGCGGAGAGCGCGTACTGGACAGAGCAGTGTCAAGGCTGGGTCTGCCTCCTCCGGGGGCAGCGCTTGCAGGTTCACCACCTAGTCCCGGAAGGGAGTGGTAGGAACCTTGGGCACATATCCAGGCCGGGGTCTCAGGATCACGTGAGAGTGAGCCGGCCCGAACTCCAGGCACACTTCGTCAACGGAGAATGCGTGCAGGTCCCCTACCCTCTTGATGGAGGCCAGTGCAACCAGGAGCGCTGTCTTCATTGACAGGAACTTATGCTCGACTGATTGCAGAGGCCCAAAGGGAGCACTCTGCAGGGCAGTTAGAACCACTGAGAGGTCCCAAGAGGGAACGAGAGGAGGGCGAGGAGGATTTAGTCTCCTCGCTCCTCTCAGGAACCTGATGACCAGGTCGTGCTTCCCCATCGACTTACCTTCGATGAGGTCATGGTGTGCGGCAATAGCGGCAACATAGACCTTCAGGGTGGAGGGAGACAGCCTTCGCTCCACCCCATGTTGAAGGAAGGAAAGCACAACGCTGATCGAGCATCTCCGGGGGTCTTCTCGGTGAGAAGAGCACCAGTTGACGAAGAGGTTCCACTTCAACGCATAGACGTGTCTCATGGACAACACTCTAGCGGAAGTGATGGTAGCCGCCACCGCTGGTGGTAGGGTACACAAACCTGCCTCGAGCCGTCCAGGAGCCACACGTGGAGGCTCCAGAGATCGGGACGAGGGTGCCACAGGGTGCCCCGTCCCTGAGAAAGGAGGTCCTTCCTCAGAGGAATGGGCCAAGGAGGTGCTGTCGCGAGGAGTACAAGTTCGGGGAACCAGGACCGGGTGGGCCAGTACGGCGCGACCAGAATGACCTGCTCCTCGTCCTCCCTGACCTTGCGCAGAGTCTGCGCAAAAAGGCTCACTGGGGGAACGCATATTTGCAGCCCAGCGGCCAGCTGTGCGCCAGTGCATCCGTGCCGAGAGTGCCCTCGGACAGGGAAAAATACAGGGCGCAAGGGTCGAGTCGTGAGAGGCAAACAGATATATCTGTGTGTCCCCGAACTGGTCCCAATCAGCTGAACCGACTGGGGATGGAGTCGCCATTCTCCAGGGAGGGGCTGAAGCCGTGAGAGCTCGTCGGCTGCACAGTTCAGAGCTCCGGGAATGAAAATGGCTCGAAGCGACCTCAGATGCTTCTGACTCCATAGGAGGAGGTGGCGAGCGAGTTGTGACATACGGCAGGAGCGTAGACCACCTTGACGGTTGATGTACGCTACAGTAGCGGTATTGTCTGATCGGACTAGTACGTGTTGACCCAAGAGCAACGCCCGGAACCGGTGCAGGGCAAGGCGTACTGCCAACAACTCGAGGCAATTGACATGCCATAGCCGCTGGGGTCCTGTCCAGGAGCCCGCAGCAGCATGTCCATTGCACATGGCGCCCCAGCCCGTGGTGGAGGCATCTGTTGAGACAACATGCCGGGAAGCTCGTTCCAGGGGGACACCCGCCCTGAGAAAACTGAGGTTCGACCATGGGGTGAAGAACTGAAGGCAGGTCGGAGTAACTGGTACTCGGAGCGTGCCTTGTTGCCATGCCCACCTCGGGACTCGGTGGCGAAGCCCAGCTGAAGCGGTCTCATATGAAGCAATCCGAGCGGCGTCGCCGCGGCTGCAGATGCCATATGCCCCAGGAGCCTCTGAAAAGTGTCAGAGGAACCGCACTCTTGCTCTCGAATTGTCTCAGGCAAGTCAGCAGTGACTGCGCGTGCTCGCTCGTAAGCTGCGCCTTTTACATGGCGACCGAGTCGATGTCCATACCGAGAAAAGAGATCCTCTGCACTGGGCAAAGTTTACTCTTCTCCCAGTTGACCCGAAGGCCCAGACGAGCTAGGTGCCGTAGCACTAGGTCCCTGTGTTCACAACCCGATCTCGAGAGTGAGCTAGAATCAGCCAGTCGTCGATATAACTCAGGATGCGAACCCCGTGTTCCCGAAGGGGAACAAGGGCAGCCTCAACGACCTTCGTGAAGATGCGAGGAGACAGGGCTAGCCCGAAAGGGAGAACCGCGTACTGGTATGCCTGCCCCTCGAAAGCAAACCGTAGGAACGGTCTGTGTCGAGGAAGAATGGAGACATGAAAGTAGGCGTCCTTCAGGTCGATCGCTGCAACCCAATCCTGGGGCCATACGCACTCGAAAACGCGTTTGGCAATGAGCATCTTGAACGGCATACTGTGAAGGGAGCGGTTCAGCACGCGCAAGTCCAGGACTGGCCGTTACCCACCGGTTTTCTTGGGGACAATGAAGTAGGGGCTGTAGAAGCCGGACCTCATCTCGGCTGGAGGGACAGTCTCGATTGCACCCTTCGCCAGCAGGGTGGCAATCTCTGCTCTCATGATGGGGGCCTAGCCACCGACCAAAGTGGAGCGGACTCCCCAGAAGCGGGGAGGAGACTGTGCGAACTGAATCGCATAGCCGAGCCTGACGGTCCGCGCGATCCAGCGGGACAGACGGGGAGCTCTAACCAGGCTCCCAGGAACTGAACCAGCGGGGTCATGCGAACCACAGGCGTCCCCCCGGAGGGGCAGCGAAGTGGAGTAACTGGCCCAGACGTGGACGGCATAGCGGTCCGGTGTGGGGGCACAGTTAGCAACCACGCCCTGGCAGAGGGGGCCAGGGGAGGACCAGGCTGGTCGTCCCGCGGGGGCCTGCTCTGCCAGGGGTCTGGCGACAGAGGGGGACAGGGGCGAAGCGGTCCATGGACGGCACGCCGTGTCAACCACCTCTGGGACAGAGGGGGACGAGGAGAGCGCGGCTTGTGGGCGGCGCTCTGTGTCGTCCGAGAACTCTGTGTGCTCAGAGACGGGAGAGTCAGTTCTTTGGAGAATAAGGATTCTTCCCCGGCCCTCCACCGGGGAAAGGAGTGGTCCTGCTACCAACTCCTGGAAAGAACTGAGTCCCATCTCTGAGGGGCCCATCTCAAGAGCGCCGCTTAACCCGGCGTGTAGCGGGGGGCGGGGCTGGAGAGGGCTGAGGCGTCCGACCGCGGCCTCCAGAGCCGGCCAGCACATCAGACAGGTTCAGCCACAGAATGGTGAGCATCACCTGACCCAGGGAGCGTACGGCCACTTTCGTCGCTCGGAGAGCAAGGTCAGTGGCGGCGCGCAGCTCAGTGAAGAGCCCTGGGTCAGTCCCGCCCTCGTGCAGGTCCATGAGCATCTGGGTCAGGTAGACCAGCAGAATGACCATGGCATGCAGTGAGGCGGCTGCCAGTCCCGTGGTGCTATAGGATCTCGCCACAAGCGTAGACGAAAAACTACAGGCCACGGACGGGTGCTTAGGATTACGCCGAGAAGAAGCACTCTGAGGACACATAGCATCGCAACAGGGCGTTCAGCCGGGGGGACCCCAGTGTACCCATGGGCAGCGGCCCCATCGAGGGAAGGAAAGGCGGATGAGATCAGCGAGCGGTCCCGAGAAGACAAGGGGGTCTTCTAGGACTTAGAGATCTCATCATGCACGTCCGGGAAGATCGGGGGGTGGATGAGGGGACTCTCACTCATGTGAGTTCACCGAGTCTCGACCTTAATGACGTGATGGTCATGTTCCCACGGAGAAAATATGAGTCATCCACGAGCGCTGCTCTAGCATGATCAAGCCCAAACATACTAGACAACGCTCGTGCCCATCAGAGTCCGATACCAAGCTGCCGCACCATTCATTTTTTTTTAAATGCACGGGCGAGCTGTCTTTAAAAAGACGTGCCGCGTGCGAGCTCTTTTTGTGAGAGAAAACTCAAGTGTTGAGGCACACGGGGAGACACGCACTGTCTGACAAACCACTGCAGAGATAAGCAGGAAGCACGCGCTCGCCGGAGATCGCCGTCACACCAACACTCGAGGTACTCGTTTGTAAAGCTGACAATTCAGAGATGGCTTGTGGAGAGAAGAATAAACTTGGCTCCGAAGCGAAAACATATCTGCATGTTGCCGGCGTCCTCCTTTTATACCCACGAGGTAGGGCGGAGATACGCTATGCAAATTCCGCAGACCCATGGCATTTCTTTGCCATTGGCTCGTTTTGTAATACTCGAAGTTGATAGGCTTTCTAAGCGAAACCCCATTCGTCGTCATCCGACGTAACTCCGAGTGACAACGAAAGGGAACTACATATCGTCGCTGCCCGATGAAACTCACGTATGTCCAAAACGGTTACTTTTCAGGAAGTGAAAAAAACACCGTAATTCAAAAGCAGTTGAACGTAGCGGTGTCATACTTGGTACGGCATCTTTAAATGTAACCATAGTCTTGCCAGTGTAATAATATAATCCACATTTGACCAAAATCGAGTTTAAATGGACATACGTGCATATTTTACAGTAACGGTGGTCGATACGCGTTCTTCCGATCATTAATTAGAATGGCCAAGTCGCGTTTCATATTGACAGATGAATAGGCTACGCTCAGTTTATTAAATAGCCTACGTCTCAGTTTATTAAATACGCTCAGTTTATTAAATGTCTCTTGCAAACTATGAAGGGACAATGAATCAATACACTCATTGCTGAACCCAGGGCCGGCGCGTGCTATGTAGCCTACAAAACAAACAAGCTGCACCCTTTTTTTTACATTTCATCTTTCATTCCGAAATGAACAAAAAAATACACCGACCCAACATGTATTAGCCTTTTTACCCGTAACGTTATCATTCTAAATTAATCTCGTTTTTCTTTATTTAAATTTCGGGGTTTTTTTCTTTATTTAATTTTCGTTTTTTCTTTATGTAAAATTTGTTATTCTATATTTAAATCTACCCTTTACTGTGTCAGTAATTTATTAGTCAGAAAAATATTAGACTACCTTAAAAGTAGAATATTAAGTTAACAGACCCGTGCCTTAACATCTTCACAATAAACAGTGACAATTACTTCGTCTAGACCATTTACCGGTAAATAACAGTTGTGAATATATTGCGAATATATAATAAACTTGAACAGTTGTCAAAAACAAACATTTGCTGATACTTTACCTCACAGAGTTATTCGGCTATACAATGCTGAGCTTCCAGAGACGCTTAGGCCTGCGAGATGCCTCAGGGCGGGAGATACGCGGCGTGATTGACAGCTTTGACACCAAATGGATATACGTGAAAATCAGATGACATGATTTCACAACTTTTCATTGGTCATTTAGACATGTGAAGCATACTGTATACGGAAATTAACCTGGACATTCTATCCGTCGAAAAATCTCAAAATCGGCAAAATGGACATACGCGGTTTTCATCGGACAGCGACGATATATACCTTTTAAGACAGGGCAAGATTAGTGCAGGTAATAAAATGTCTTGTAGTACAACACCCTAGTAAAAATGAAATAGTTATAAATATTCGTTAACCCTTTTTTGTATGGTCCCTTTTGAACATTCTGTTGACTATAAGTAATTTTGCAACTACATGTCAACTAACTTTCATTAGAGTATTAGTAGACTGTCTTATTAATATCTGCTAACTCTTTATGTGATGCTTTCACAGTGACTAGTTGACAAGAGCAATCCTCCATAGGCTAGACAACAACGCTTTGTACGACCTTTGCAGACTTTGAAGGAGTGGCCTCTGAATTGGGACGCAGCTATTGCATATGTGTACAAAGAAAAATAAAATGTCAAAACCACATGAAACCAACAAAGAGTACATTTCTATGTATTTGGCAGATTATTACAATTTAATTTTAATAGTTTATTTTTATTATTATTTTATTTTGGACACTTTTATTTGCCATTGACCTTTATAAAGAATTTTTAAATATGGCACAGCTCTATTTATATATTGCCTTCATGGCCTTATTATTAGTAAAATAGATTTTTGCATTGGAATATCAAACAAATCTCTCATAAAGGATCAAGATAATAGAAACCTATTTGTCACTTTATACAAACAGCTTACCACAATCTGACACACGTTAGCATGGATATCACCAGATACCCCGCACACCAAGATACATCAGAGATGCTCGCAGGAAAAGGAAGACGGCTCTAATAAATTCAATGGTAGGCATGATGTTCATTCATCTCTCGCTGCTGCTTGTTGAATAAAAGGCTCCGTGAATTCAGTTTATTATCTGCCGACTGCAAAGCCAGCGCCACTTGATTTCCCTGAGCAGTCGACAAATTGAGCAAGGCCACAGCAGCATTGTATATGTCTCCAAACAATGGGTGTAAGCTTGAGAGCTACCCTGTACCCTGATTTTCACCCTGATTCTTCCTCTGAGCATTAAACCTGTGAGAGTGCCTTTCAAAATTCATGGGGAAAGTGGTGTGTGTGAATCTCTCACTGTGCTTTCAAGCTGTATTTGTGTGCTTTCAAGCCCCCTGCAGTAATGCGACTTTCCCTTCATACTAATAAGAACACAAGCACTCAGGATGAAAAGGATTACTTTGTGTATTTAGATGGCACTGTATTCATGAGCCAGTACTTCAAGAAAACACTGACTGAGAAGAGGGAAAGAAGAAGAGAGGGTGAGCAGCAGTGGATTTCTGGGATATACCACATTTTGGTAAAACTTTATTTTGATAGTCCACTTTAGACATTCTACTATAAGTAACTACTGCATGTCAACTATCAGTCATTAGAGTATTAGTAAACTGTCTGCTTAAAGTGATAGTTCACCCAAAAATGAAAATTATGTAAAAAAAAAAAGATCAAAAATTTGTTCTGAAGATGAACGGAAGTCTTACGGGTTTGGAACGACATAAGGGTGAGTAATTAATGAAAGAATTTTCATTTTCGGGTTAACTAACCCTTTAATCATCTGCTAAAATTTAATTTTGATGCTTCCCAACCTGCCATTCTACTGACTATAAGAAACGTTGCAACTACATGTCAGCTTGTTCTACTAACCTGAACCCTAACTGAACAGTTTACTAATACTCTAATGAGAGTTAATTGACATGTAGTTGCAAATTTAGTTGTTAATATAATGACTAGTTAGTTAGTAGTTGGTAGAATGTCTAAAGTGGACTATCGAAATAAAGTGAAACCCAAATTTAACATTTAACATTGGAAAATTGGCTGGGTCTTTCTGGTGCAGTATTCAGTTGGTTTCGGTCTTATTTAACAAACCGTGCCCAGTTTGTAAAATTGGGGAATTACAAATCTGATACCGTGCCTGTTCGACAGGGAGTTCCGCAGGGCTCAGTGTTGGGTCCAATTTTATTTAACATCTACATGCTTCCACTTGGGCAGATCATCAAGAAATACGGTCTTGGATATCATTGCTACGCTGATGATACACAGATTTACATTACCACTAGTCCTGATGTTCACTGCTCATTAATAGCCTTACGTAGTTGTCTAGCAGAGATCAGTGTATGGATGCAGAATAACTTCCTGAAGCTGAATGGCTCAAAAACTGAATTGATGTAGATTGGTACAGTGGCGGCTACTCGTAAGACAGAGCAGATTAGTTTAATTGTTCCAGCTAAATCTCTCAGAAGGCTGCAGTATATTCAAAATTCTGCCGCTCGCGTGCTCACTCTTACTTCTCCTCGTGAACACATTACACCGGTGTTTTCACAGTTGCACTGGCTTCCTATAAATGCGAGAATTGATTTTAAAAATCTTATTTTAACTTACAAGGCACTACATGGGACTGCTCCAGAGTATCTTTGTGAACTCATTAGCCCCTATACTCCATCACGTTCTCTCCGTTCTGCCAATTCTCTTTTGCTACATCAGCCTTCATGTAAGCTCAAGACTATGGGGGAACGAGCCTTTTCATATAAAGCCCCGAAGAGGCTTTTTGAGAGGTATTTTGGGGACAGACTTGATCGTCACGCCGGAAATAGGAAGACGGTCTGGTTGTTGTTATGGACAGGAGCTGCAGGATTGGGGAAATATGATGCCTATTGTTGTTGTTATTGCATATGACTCAGTAAAGCCCTGACATTAGGTTCTATTTATTTAATGAATCATAATGCGATCGTATTATTCAGTGCACTATTATTAGCCTATGTTTGAGACATCAACCACTGGTCGATGAACATAATGTTTGTACTGTATAAAATGTAGGTAATAACTGGTAAAATGTACACTTAGGTCATAAAAACCGTAATGATACTTGCACTTAAAAATTTTCTTCTCAGCCATGTTAACAATTGTCTCAATTAATAATTGAGTGAAATCCCCTCCCATCCGTGGTCTGATTGGCCTTTCGCAAGGATTCCTGGGTAGTTAAATTGTGTGGAGCCTGCACCCATTCGGGCTTCGCGGAAGACTGCTTCAAGGGTACAGAGGGGGCGCTGCTGAGCACACTTCAGAGCGTTAAAATGATGAATGGGACTGCCTACGGACTTGTAGACTCAGCGAGCACTTGCAATTTAAGTCCACGAGACCGAAAGTCCACATGAAGTGCGTAATTTGGGACAGGGCCAAATGTGTCTTGCATCATCAACCTGGAACTGATTCAGTGAACCAGCTCGAAAGAACGATTTGTTCAAGAATCAAACACCACTAACAGTGGAAAGGTTCAATATTTGTTAAAGGTTCTTCATTGAACCTGAAAAATATAGCTTTCACAAAAATGTATGTTGTAGGTAGTCGACAGGTTTTACTTTTGAGTTCTTGCTTTTAAGTATATATAGAAGGACTCAACTGCTTTTTAACCAAATTAATACTTTTATTCAACAAGGATGCATTACATTAAAAATACATTAAAATATAAAAAAACAGAATATTACTGTTTTACTGTATTTTTGATCAAATAATTGCAGCCTTGATTAGCATACGTACAAAATTATTTCACCATCCCCAAACCTTTAAACTGAAGTATATAATAATAAGTTAAAAATAAAAAGTAAACAAAAATTAAAAATAAATATTAAGTCCATGTATTAAGGAATAAACCTGCACTGCAAAGAGTTGTAGAAGTCAAACTTTAACCAGGTGTGTTTGAACTTTTACGTTGGATTGGCTCTTGTCAAGATGTGTTTTGTTTTCTTGGGATTAACTTTTTAAAATATTGTTTCCCAGTGTACTTCTGGAAACAGTATGCAAATGAAATTGGCAAATGTAAGCTGTAAACTAATGGTTGGTTACCCTCTAATAAAGACAATTTTACTTTCAGGGAAGCAAATCAAATTGCATTTGACATAGGCTTTAGACAAAGCTTGCTCAATAAATTCCTGCGAGAAAAACCTCGTCAACGTTTCCTGGCGATTGTCACGGAAGGACAGAGAGGTGAAAGACTTTCAACATGAATGACGCTTCCACTCCGTCCAAACCGACCCAGTCATGAACCTCTCCCTATCTCAGCCCAGCAGACATCCCTTAAAATAGCCAACGTTTGAAATCCCTCTGCAAGATTTCCTCTGTAATGTGAGAAAAGCTGACTTTTCCTCAGCACTGCTAATAAACTCACCAAACCTCGGTCTTTCATCCCGCCATTTAGAATGCAGGAAGTGTTGCGCACTGATTACTTTTAAACATATTGCCTTTGACCTTCTGTCAACTAATTACCATAATACCCATCATGCCACGCTGAGGAGAATTAGCAGCCGTCTCTTCTTTTGTGTAATAGTAAATGCATTCTTAATTTTAGAGGTTAAGCATACTAATGGCACGAAATGATTCGCTTTCTGGGAGGTTGGTGTGGAGCAACCTGCAGAAATGACTTCCACATACTCAAAAACACCTCAGAAGAGTAGTTAACAGTTCAAAGATTGGCTCAGATCAGTGACAGTTTCAGTGATCTTGAAGATTGATTCATCTTCAGTTCATTGGTGCAGCTAGTCATTTTAAATTGCTGGTAATTTTAAAAGTCTGATCCACAGTTTCCAAATCCATGACGTGACTATGAAGACAATACCAGACATAGGCGGGTGAAGTACTGCTTGTCCCAAGTTCTTTTTTACTTTCTAAAATAATTGTTTGACATAATATTAAGAGACAGCAGCTGCTGTTTAAAAGACATAATATTAAGCGACAACTGTTTAAAAGTTTGGTTTTAGTAAGATTTCTTTAATATTTTTGAAAGAAGTATCGTATACAGTACTTACCAGTTTTATTGTATTTGTTTAAAAAAATACAATAAAAACAGTAATCTTGTGAAATATTATTTCCCTTCAAATGGAGTTATTCTCTATATCAGTGTCACTGTTTCTAAACTCCCTGAAACGCCTCCAATTGTCTTGAGTTTTCTTCTCGGGAACGAACGCTCAGATTCAATCACTCTTGCTCACACCACATGAAAATCTAATGAGATAATCTGTATAAGAAATCCTGTTGTGTGGGGGGAACTATGAGGACAAAGACGCACGCGCTCTGGAGATTATCACATGAAATGAAACAATACCCAATCAGAAAGCGAGCTGACGGAAGACTCTAGCTCACCCCATCTCCACGACTTCATCTAAACAATTCTTTTTTTTTTTATCCCTGCAAATGTTCTGTAAAAAACCGTTCATACACTATAAGCGCCATTTCTTCTTGTCAGTCGTCCACCATGTTTTTCATTTTTATTTTAAAGTCACGTTTGATTGGAGAGATTTTGCGAGACTTCCTGTGTTCACAGGCAGGACTCTGCTGTTTGTGAATTAAATCTGTTGGTGTTTGGTGTGCTTTCCTGGTCATATTGTGGCACTCCACACACTAGAGGAACAAAACAGTTGAATTTATGATTTCTTATCGTCATGTTTGTGGTCTCTCACATTTTTAAAATCGTAAAAGATTTCAAAAATCATTTTTGTGTGGCGCCAGCTTTAGTAGTGTGATGAAACTGGCAGTTATGGTAAGGGGCGTGACATTTCCCAAACACACTTGAAGTACTTTACCAATCACAACACACTGTTCCAGCTAACCAATCAGAGCACATTGCGCTTTTCAGAAGGAGGAAGCATAGAAACAGGAACTAAACAGGGATGTTTCCCAAAAGCATGGTTAGCCAACTATGGTCGCAAATTCCATTGAATTGTGTTGGTAATGACAGAACTTGGAAAGAGTGGAGCTGCAAAAATGTCAAATATGGGAAGAATAATCTGTTTTTTTGTTTGTTTGTTTTTTTGTTTTGTTTAACTATTTTTTTCAACCTAATCTATTCTAGTAGACCACAAAAAAATCAAGATTTTTTAAAAGGGCATAATAGGTCCTCTTTAAAATGTAAATTATTCCTGTGATGGCAAAGCTGAATTTTCAGCAGTTACATGATCCTTCAGATATCATTCTAATATTATTTGATGCTCAAGAAACATTTATTATTATTATCATGTTACAGGATACAAGACTCATAGACAGGGAATTTTGGTTGTAAATGATGTCAAGCAGGTAAGTAATGCCATTATTAAATTGTACTTTTATATTTTTAAATGTCTTTCTCTTTTACAAGGGCAAATAGCATGAAGAATCGGAAAATGGTGGATGAACAGAAGAGCACACACTTTGCAGAAGAGGATATGGAGGAATCCAGGACCTGGGGACAGAGCCGATGAGTATTGAAACAGTCTTTTGGGAGACGATGGAGAACACAAGGAGACACAGGAGACGGTCGAGAGCAACAGTCTACATAGATTATTTGTGCTTTTAAAGAAAAATTTGTCACACTATTTAAACAAACAGCAAAAAGGCTAAAGGGTGATTTAAAATCACTTAAAAACTTTCCCTCGTTCCTATAAATCAAATATTTTTCATGTAAGTTTGTGTAATTTCAGCTACTCATATGTAATGTCTAAATTAATCATATAAAACATAATGGTGCTCCTGACCAGCCACTAATCTGCTATAACCTTGTGAAGGTTAGACATTTTCAGATAACAAGATTTTTTTTGCGGGGTTGGGGGGAACAAGACCAGAGATAAGAAATATACATTTTATAATCAAATATTGATTTTTTTTCATCCCCTATTTAGGTGGCATGGCATCAGAGTGACATTGAAAACTGCTGGGAGCTCACATTTCTCCGCAAGAGGTCACTGGGATAATTCTCCTTCCTCCGGAGGTTGACTTTTGTCATGTTTTATCTGTGCTGACTGTTCACTTTAAATTAAAGGTTAAATAATAATGATATCATCACTGAGAGCAAAGCACGATTGTAGGATATCAATTAATGCTTTGCTAGTTTACAACCATTCCCAAAACAAACAAACAAAGAAGATTGTTAAAACGGTCACACAGGCAAACTGAGGACACTGATGAACTCTCTTAGCTGGATATTTTGTTCCCTTCTCCGTCATTTATTTTTATAATGTACGCCTGTGTGCACATGTTCCGCTCTGAAGACAGTAATCTAAGTTCTTGGTAAACTCCTACACTGTCATTATGAAGTAAAGCACTGTAATCACCCACTAAGACAGCCTTTAATTACCCATCTTCCCATATTTTACATGCTGTACCTCGTTCCTGATGTACAAACACTGTTCTGGGCCCATATGGACATATAAAAACTAAAACTCTTTTTTGTTACATACACAAACTGGAATATATTACCTTTCTGTTTTATCTTGAATGGACAATCAGAAAGCAACCTAAAACAACTTGTTTCGGATTTTGTCTCATGATGTAATAGTGTGACAAACTGCCTCTGCAGAAGATCAACGACCTCATTGCCTCTTTAGGCCCGTTCACAGATGTGCATGTCATGTAGTAGTAAATACGAGAGACGCAAACACAGGCTTTGGGTGCTCGAGCCCCTGCCCTATTTCAAAATTAATCAAAAGTGCCCTTCTCAAACAAATATCAATGATAATATTTGCCACAACCAAGACTTATAAAGCATATACAAATGTTTCAACTATGTAACGAAATAAACACCTTTCTGCAGAGCCTTCGTTTTAACACTAATATAGTGTATTACAATACAATACCTCACAAAAACCTAAGTAATATATATAAATAAAGATTAATTACCAAGCTATTGCAGAATGGTTAATCTGTAGGTTTGTCTTCTAATTTGGGATCAGAATCTATTATACGGCTGAATTTCACCTGTTGCCATTTTTCAACATAGGAACTTTTTGTAAAATAATTCCACATGTGTAATGGTGGCATTTACTTCCAAGTCTTGAATGTGGCACACCTATCAAAACTTATAGAAAATAGCCTATTACTTCATTCTTTTTTTCTTTTTTTGCTAACATTGTAAGTGGATCTCAAAGACCAAACATTTTTTAAGAAATGCAGTTCATGACCCCTTTAATACACAATTGCAGATGCGGTTCATGTTGACTTTCCCTGTGTATAAATACTTTCAATATTTTTCAACTATTTTAAATCTGTAATTGTAACATATAATGGAACTTGAACATAGATTCGTACCTGTGAAATGTCATGTCACTCTTTATCACTAATGTGCTCTAAACTGTAGATACACACGTGGCTCTGCTGCTCTATTTTTGGTGTCTTATGAAATGAGATTTAAATATAAAAATGTTGATCAGCCTATCTCGGGGTGGAATCTAGTTTGAACTGTTAATGTCCTTTTCAGGATGTAAAATCTGATGGAAGATGAAGGCGGGAGATTGTAAAAAGGTTGATATGGTTTTAGGGATGGCGGGGAGTCGTCCGGAAATAGCTGAAGGCTGGAAGCCTGTGTTGATACATTATCTGATAAAGAGCAAAGATGCCGTCTGTTCTAGAGGTGCATTATCTACAAAGAAGAAAAGAGGAGAGAGAGAGAGAGAGAGAGAGAGAGAGAGAGATGACAGCATGATAGCATCACCGCATTGCTCTATTGATGGACAGTCTCCCTTTAGCCTCTTTATGACGACATTCAATGTTTACCACAACTAACGTTGCAAATCCCATCTCTGCCAATCTGATGAAGAAAATCTGAAGTACTCATTGAAAAAAAAAAAAAAAAAATATATATATATATATATATATATATACAGGTCCTTCTCAAAAAATTAGCATATTGTGATAAAGTTCATTATTTTCCATAATGTAATGATAAAAATTAAACTTTCATATATTTTAGATTCATTGCACACCAAATGAAATATTTCAGGTCTTTTATTGTTTTAATACTGATGATTTTGGCATATAGCTCATGAAAACCCAAAATTCCTATCTCAAAAAAATAGCATATCATGAAAAGGTTTTCTAAACGAGCTATTAACCTAATCATCTGAATCAACTAATTAACTCTAAACACCTGCAAAAGATTCCTGAGGCTTTTAAAAACTCCCAGCCTGTTTCATTACTCAAAACCGCAATCATGGGTAAGACTGCCGACCTGACTGCTGTCCAGAAGGCCATCATTGACACCCTCAAGCAAGAGGGTAAGACACAGAAAGAAATTTCTGAACAAATAGGCTGTTCCCAGAGTGCTGTATCAAGGCACCTCAGTGGGAAGTCTGTGGGAAGGAAAAAGTGTGGCAAAAAACGCTGCACAACGAGAAGAGGTGACCGGACCCTGAGGAAGATTGTGGAGAAGGACCGATTCCAGACCTTGGGGGACCTGCGGAAGCAGTGGACTGAGTCTGGAGTAGAAACATCCAGAGCCACCGTGCACAGGCGTGTGCAGGAAATGGGCTACAGGTGCCGCATTCCCCAGGTCAAGCCACTTTTGAACCAGAAACAGCGGCAGAAGCGCCTGACCTGGGCTACAGAGAAGCAGCACTGGACTGTTGCTCAGTGGTCCAAAGTACTTTTTTCGGATGAAAGCAAATTTTGCATGTCATTCGGAAATCAAGGTGCCAGAGTCTGGAGGAAGACTGGGGAGAAGGAAATGCCAAAATGCCTGAAGTCCAGTGTCAAGTACCCACAGTCAGTGATGGTCTGGGGTGCCATGTCAGCTGCTGGTGTTGGTCCACTGTGTTTTATCAAGGGCAGGGTCAATGCAGCTAGCTATCAGGAGATTTTGGAGCACTTCATGCTTCCATCTGCTGAAAAGCTTTATGGAGATGAAGATTTCATTTTTCAGCACGACCTGGCACCTGCTCACAGTGCCAAAACCACTGGTAAATGGTTTACTGACCATGGTATTACTGTGCTCAATTGGCCTGCCAACTCTCCTGACCTGAACCCCATAGAGAATCTGTGGGATATTGTGAAGAGAAAGTTGAGAGACGCAAGACCCAACACTCTGGATGAGCTTAAGGCCGCTATCGAAGCATCCTGGGCCTCCATAACACCTCAGCAGTGCCACAGGCTGATTGCCTCCATGCCACGCCGCATTGGAGCAGTCATTTCTGCAAAAGGATTCCCGACCAAGTATTGAGTGCATAACTGAACATAATTATTTGAAGGTTGACTTTTTTTGTATTAA
Organism: Gila robusta; assembly: GCA_030770095.1. Taxonomy (NCBI): domain Eukaryota; kingdom Metazoa; phylum Chordata; class Actinopteri; order Cypriniformes; family Leuciscidae; genus Gila; species Gila robusta. The sequence continues at coordinate 62,333 of JAVALU010001742.1, read as the reverse complement.
AAACACTTCTTTTATTGGTCGGATGAAATATGCTAATTTTTTGAGATAGGAATTTTGGGTTTTCATGAGCTGTATGCCAAAGTCATCAGTATTAAAACAATAAAAGACCTGAAATATTTCAGTTGGTGTGCAATTAATCTAAAATATATGAAAGTTTAATTTTTATCATTACATTATGGAAAATAATGAACTTTATCACAATATGCTAATTTTTTGAGAAGGACCTGTATATATATATATTATACACCCCTCACATTTCAGCAAACATTTTAGCATATCTTCTCAAGGGACAATACTATAGAAATTAAACTTGGATATATTTTAGAGTAGTCAATGTGCTGCTTGTATAGCGGTATATATTTACTGTCCTCTGAAAATAACTCAACATACAGCCACTATTGTCAAAATAGCTGGCAACAAAAGTGAGTACACCCTAAGTGATAATAGCTGTATGTCGTTTAACCATGCACAACTACATGTCCTATTCATCATGTTCATGTTTTTGTCTGCTTGACAGGACCATAAAAATGTGTGTATCTTGTATTAGAGCAGTTAAAATTTGTGAATTGAGTACAGTTCTCTCATACTGACCACTGGATGTTCAACATGGCACCTCATGGCAAAGAACTCTCTAAGGATTTGATAATTAGAATTGTTGCGCTCCACAAAGATGGCCTAGGCTATAAGAAGATTGGTAACTCCCTGAAACTGAGTTACAGTACAGCCAGGGTCATACAGAGGTTTTCCAAGACGGGTTCGACTCGTAAGGGTCAATCAAAGAAGTTGAGACCTCGTGCTGTGCATCAGGTGCAAAAGCTGGCTTCAAAAAACAGACGCATGATTGTTGCCAGCATTGCTTTAGAGGTTGCAGAAGCAGAAGATCAGCTTGTCAGTGCTCAGACCATACACCAAACACTGCAAAATCTCGGTTTGCATGGCCGTCGTCTCAGAAGGAAGCCTCTTCTGAAGCTGGCTCACAAGAAAGCCCGCAAACAGTTTGCTGAAAGCAATCTGTCCAAGAGCATGAATTACTGGAACCATGTCCTGTGGCCTGATGAGACTAAGATAAACTTGTTTGGCTCAGATGGTGTCCAGCATGTGTGGCGATGCCCTGGTGAGGAGTACCAAGAACATTGTGTCTTGCCTACAGTCGAGCATGGTGGTGGTAGCATCATGGTCTGGGGCTGCATGAGTGCTGCTGGTACTGAGGAGCATTCTCCCTTCAGAAACTGGGCCGAACGACCCCAAACACACCGCCAAGATGACAACTGCCTTCCTGAGGAAGCTGAAGGTGAATGCGATGAAGTGGCCAAGTATTTCTCCAGACCTGAACCCTGTTGAGCACCTGTGGTGATCCTCAAGCGGAAGGTGGAGAAGTGCCATGTGACTAACATCCAGCAGCTCCGGTGATGTCATTATGGAGGAGTGGAAGAGGATCCCAGCAATAACCTGTGCATCTCTGGTGAACTCCATGCCTAGGAGGATTAAGGCAGTGCTATATAACAATGGTGCTCACACAAAATATTGACACTTTGACACAGTTTTGACATGTTCACTTAGGGTGTACACACTTTTGTTGCCAGCTATTTTGACAATAATGGCTGTGTGTTGAGTTATTTTCAGAGGACAGTAAATATATACCGCTATACAAGCAGCACATTGATTACTCTAAAATATATCCAAGTTTCATTTCTATAGTATTGTCCCTTGAAAAGATATACTAAAATGTTTGCTGAAATGTGAGGGGTGTGCTCACTTTTGTGAGATACTATATACTATATTATTATTATTTAATTTCTTTCAACTTCAATTGAATAAGATATTTATATTTAAGATATTCAACTTAGCTGTTGTGCTTTGATGGTTTTGGTAACCCATGAGCTGGTCAGGATAAGATACCAGGTGGCCAACCAGATAAACCAGCTAAAACCAGTAGAAACTTGGTAAGACTTGCAAACCACATTAGGCTGGTTTAAGCATTTTTTTTCTCGCCAGAGTGAATATATATAAAATATAATAAATTATTTGAGAGGTAAAAGTGCATCATGAGATATTAATACATTATATTTTTTGATAATATCAATTATTTATTTAAAGATTATTTTTCTTGACACATTTTTTGTTATTGTTTTAAACAGAAACCTTTTTTCATGGTTTATGCTTAACACAAGAAATAAAAAAAATGTACTCAATATACTTTATATTCATATCTTGTGCCCTGAAATTTTTACAAGAAAGCCAGCAAAATACAAAGTCTTGTAGCCCAATTTCAAAGCATGCTTTTAAAACTGGAGCTGCCAATAAGGATAAAAGAAACTTTGCAACATTTCTCTCCCTCATCTCCACCTGTTCTCCCCTGAAATAAAATAAAATAAATTAAATAATCTCCACAGCAGCTGCAGCAGGAGGTGTAGATTGATTTACCTGAGTGTGGCAGGTCTTTGGTTATCTGTACCCTGTTCACCCAGGCCTGCGACGTTCCCAGCATCAGGATGGGGAAAGTGGGGCAGAGAAGGTTCAGTAATGGAACAGGAGGTCTTATCTTCCCCAGCGAGCTTCATCACGCTCCACCTGCCAGGGATTAGATACCACACCTCTCCGAGTACAAGAAATTATGCATATGACAGAATACAGAACTGGTTTTGCACCTTCATTGTTTCTAGGTACATAAACCAATGGCTAGCCTACAAACAGATTACAGAGATGAAGACTATATAGATTTTTTTTTTTTTCAATTTGACCATTACATGGCATATGTTTTTCAGTAATATCTAAACATCTTTAAAATCCCCCTGTCAATAATTGTATTCCTTAAAACACATCTTTGATCATCAAAATGACATATTTGAACTTTTTTTTCCTCCCAGTGAAAATAATTTCTTCATGGCTTAAAATAGCTTGAATGTAACACAACACCCTTGCTCATTTAGTATACGCAGAACCATGAATATGCAAATGAGCCCCACATCAACTCACTTACACCAGCACAGAGATCCACTCGATCAACTGTGTAAATGCTGCACAATGGCAAGTGGAAGTATTGGTTTAAATTATAGCCATATATGTTCGAACCAGAAACTAATTCAGAAGTGGAAGAGTGAATTATACAGGGTCGTCTACAAGTCGATGTATCAGAATGGATATGCATCTTGTGTATCGCTCTCTACAACTACAAGTACACAGAAGTTTTAAGGAGAAAACACTCAGCAACAGTGTTGACTAATGAATTTGCACACAGTTTTGTATTAAAGTAGGCCTACATTAAATACACCATAGAGACATATAAACTACATTAAAAGCTTGATTTTATTTGTTTTTATTTTAGTATTGAACTGATTGCATTTTTTTAAATAGCTAAAATACATCAAATTTAATATATTTTAAACAAATATTATGTCTGAATACAGTATATGTTTATTATATATATATGTATATTGTATAAACATTGAACCGTAGTGTATATAAACAAACACTAATTACTAATTACTAAATAGTTTAAAACTATCCCCCCCAAAAAAATATTTTGGTTACGCTTTACAATTAGGATCCCTTTCAGTCGCTCACGTAGTCGGCGTGTCGACTGATTGGGATCACTCTTAGGGAGCCTGTCATCTTCAAGTACTGTTAAAACGAGCCAATGCACATTGGCGTGCGAGATCTGCATCTCATATGCAGTGGCGCGGGTATAAATACGGAAGTGGATGCATGAACCAGTTGTCTTTCGCATCGGAGCCGATCAGTGTCGATGTGTCTGAAGAGTGTTGAAGTTTTCAACGAGCGAGTGTGTCTGTGTTCTTCTGGAAGACTCTCCCAGTGCTGGTGATTCTACAGCGCGAGTGCAGCAGTGATTGCAAGCTTCTGAGCTCTCAACTGCTGTTTTAACAGCATCATTTCTGTGTGTTTGTTGACGGTTGGTTAGAGGGCAAAGAAGTAAGTGCTTCACAGTTTCAGTTCACTGTTCAGTGTTGCCGTGGTCATTCCCCTGTGTGCTACACGGGCACGGGTTTGCGCATTTGCGTTTTTTTCAAGATGTCAATCCATCCGTGCATTTTTGGATGCGGTCGTTCCCTGTCCCCCTCTGACGGTCACAATGGTTGCATCACATGTTTAAAAAAATTAAATAAAAATGTATATATATACATATAAAACTTTTTTTTTTTAAACATGTGATGCAACCACTGTGACTGTCAGAGGGGGACAGGGATATATATATATATATATATATGTATATATATATATATATTCAGCACGCTGAAGCAGCTTTTGTGGATCGTTCATATTCTCATTGCGAGTGTTGAGATCGAGACTTGCCTACATGCGTGAAGGTGGAGTCCCCATTACCACACCCCACTACGGCGCCGTGTGGGATGGGTTATCAGAGGATCATAGTGCGGCTTCCCAGCCCGGTAACCGATCCCTGTGGGCCCCTCACTCCTCTTTCACACCGCAGTCAGTGGAGCCCCCGTTGAGCGCGCTGGTCCCTCTGTAATGGACCGACCAGCCATTTCATTCGGGGCCCCTCCAGAGGACAGGGTGCCGATTGCAGCATCGGAGGGTGAGCTGACCTCTGGAAATGATGACTCGGCTGCGTTATCTCCCTGGCCCGAGCCAGATCCAGAAATGTCAGCTATGCTGAAACGGGCCGCCGAGGCTGTCGGGCTCAAGTTGAATCCTCCACCGTGTCCCGAACAGTCTCAGTTGGATGATTGGTAGCTCGGGGCAGGCCACGCTGGTTCTCAGCTCACCGCCCCAGTGCTTTTCTTTCCCAAAGTGCATGGAGAGCTTACTAGGTCTTGGATGGCACTTTTCTCTGCCAGAAACTGCCTGAGTAGCTCCTCTCCCCTCACTATCCTTGACGGAGGAGTGGTGGTGGTTTACGAGGCTGCACCTGTGTCCGGCGGCCGCTGCCTTTTGGACGGAGGATCCTCGTCTGCCCCCTAAGGCCTGTGAGTTCTCATCCTTTCCGACGGGCAGAGCTCACAAAGCCTGTGGGTAAGCCGCCTCCTCTTTGCATGCCATGACGTTGCTACAGGCTCCCCGGAGTCCAGCGATACCCGACTCAAAAGAAAGAGCAAATTCCTCTGTTCCTGGGTCCCAAGAGGGCTAGACTGGCGGTGTGCGACCCTGTAAAGCCTTGCACCCCTCAGCCCCCTCTTGTATCCTCAGCCGGCAGCTGGGTGTGGTTCGAGGACCCGGTCACACCTTCTCACACACCCCCTGTCGTCACGAGCAGACAGTTAAGTATTGTACACCACACTCAGACCCCGCTTCGGGCCGCCTTCTGGCCTTCCGAGCCGGGTCCCTGTCCACCACCTCTCTGCCCCACCCCGGGTACATCTGTGGTACCTCTGGATCCCTGGAAAGTGCTTCCGAACCGGTCCAGTCGGCTCCTCCGTACCATCAGACTTGGTTGTACGATTCAGTTCGCCCGGCGTTCGCCCAAGTTCAGCGCTGTTCGTTACACTTCGGTGTTGAGCAAATGTGCCCTGTCATGCGCGCGGACATCACACTCCTACTGGCGAAGGATGCAGTTGAACCGGTTCCTCCAGCCGATATGAAGACCAGCTTCTATAGCTCATACTTCGTTGTACCCAAGAAAGGTGATGGTTTATGGCCAATCTTGAACCTGCGACTCTTGATTCGGGCCCTGTACAAGCCTCCGTTCAAGTTGCTAACGCAGAGATGCATTTTCGAATGCTCCGACCCCGAGATTGGTCTGCAGCGTTCGACCTGAAGGATGCGTACTTCAGATCTCTATCCTCCGCAATGCAGGCCATCCTGTGTTTTTACGCTTGAGGGTTCGAAGTCTCAGTACAAATCCTACCCTTCGAGTGCTACATAGCAAGTTGGGTCTTCAGGTTAACTGGGAAAAGAGTAAACTCACCCACGGGCTGAGGATCTCTTTTTCCGGTAAGAAGCTGGACTCGGTCTAACACACCTCACAGCAGGAACTTGTCTGGGCGGTGCTTTCAGAAGTGAGAAATGGTCCCACTGAAACTTTTCAGAGGCTCCTGGGGCATATGGCAGATGCAGCCGCAATGGCTTCCTACATATGATGACCGCTTCAGCACTGGCTTCACAGCACGCTCCGTGTGACAATCACCTGGTCTGCCGCCAAATCCTCAGCCCATTATCAGACCTTTGTTTCTTCGGGCCAGCCGCCCCTAGAACAAGTGTCCACCAAACACCGGCTGAGGGGCCACGTACAACGGGCATGCAGTAACAGGGGTCTGGGCGGGCCTCCGACTGCATTGGCATCATCTGCCTCGAGTTGCTGATAGTACACCTTGCTTTGAGGCACCGCTGCTTAGCAAGTTTGTACTGGTCTGTACAAACACTGTGACCCTTGCGCTACGCTTCCCTTGCATGTTGCAATTCGCCCGCCACCTCCTCCTATGGGTTCAGAAGCTTCTGAGGTTGCTTCAATCCACTTACGTTTCCAGACTGCTCAATCGTTCCGCCGACAAGGCCTCATGACAGCTTATGGCCCAGGTTCTGGGGGCCGACCACTTTGGGGCCGCATAGTTACATCTGTCTGCCTCTCCAAACTCATCCCATTGCCAGTTGTTTTACTCCCTGTCTGAGCGGACAACCCTCAGCATGGAGACACTGGCTCACAGCTGGCCCCGGGCCTCCGCAGAAATGCGTTCCCCCAGTGAGCCTTCTTGTACAGCACTGTGCTAAGTCAGGGAGGAGAAAGGAGCAGGTCTTGCTAGTTGCCCCTTATTGGCCTAACCGGACCTAGCTCACCCGAACTTTTGCTCCTCTCGAAAGCCCCTTTCTGACTCATTTCTCTGAGTACATTCTCAGGAATGGGGAATGATGGCACCCGCGTCCAGACCTCTGGAAACTCCATGTCTGGTCCCAAAAGAACGGGACGCGGTGGTTCTGGGTGATCTACCACAAACATGTCGTAGACACCATCACTTCTATCACTTCAACATCACGTCACTTCCTAACGAGGCATGCTTACGCCCTGGAGTGGAACCTGTTCGTTGAGTTGAGTCTTCTCTCCGTGAGGAGACCCCGAAGGTGTTTGATCACTTCTGTGCTTTCTTTTCTGCAAGATGGGTTGAGTAAGGCTGTCTCCCTCCACCCTCAAAATGTTTGTTGCCTCTATATTGTCTTACATCATGATGCAGTGGATACAAATCCATAGAGATGCACGACTTGATCGCCAGGTTCCTGAGGGGAGCAAGGAAACTGAATCGCCTTGCGCCCACTTTATACCCTCTTGAGACTTATCTCTGGTGCTACTGCACTGCAGAGACCTCCCCTTGAGCCACTACAGGCAGCTGAGTTTAAAAAAAAAACTGTTTTTAAAAGAACAGTTCTCCTGCTTGTTTGGCCTCTATCAAGAGGGTAGGGGACTTTCACGAATTGTCGGTCGACGAATCACGATATCCTGAGACCCCGGCCTGGATGTGTGCCCAAGGTTCCTACCTCTCCCTTGAAAAGGGGACCAGGTGGTGAGCCTGCAAGTGCTGCCCCGGAGAAGGCAGACCCAGCCCTGGCTTTTCTCTGCCCTTTCCACTCCTTGCGGTTATAACTGGACAGAATGCAAAGCCTCAGCACCTCAGACCAGCTCTTGTCTGTTACAGAGACCAGCAGAAAGGGAAGGCTGTTTCCAAGCAGAGGTTGGCCCACTGCGTAGTGGTTGCCATCATCTTGGTGTGTTATCCCAAGGTGCACGTGCTCCCCTGGGTAGTGAGCTCCTCCAAAGAGAGAGTATAGCTCCTGCCTAGGCGTTGACACAGAGTGCCTCAATGACAGATGCTTTAGAACTGTGGGCTGGGCGGCACCTATCACATTCGCTAGAAAAATACCCTACGTGTCGAACCGCTGCTTCCCGTGGGCTCCCTTCTCATGAAGCAAGTTTCACTGTAAGCCTGGTTCGAAATGTTGGCTTGCTGCGCCATTCCCCTCCTATGGACTGGATACATGCGCAGTTCTTGCTCCAGTAGAGTTGTTCTTTAGCCGAACCCTGTCCAGTTCCTCCATCTCCTTCGGCTACGGACGTGGTGGAGCGTCCGAAGCCAGGCCTTTCACTCGTATGCACTGGTGGAACCTTTGTTAGGCTGGGTCCATATGTTGTGATCCCTACGGCGGTCCCATATGTGTATTCTTCCACGGTACGGCTCCCTGCGGTGAGCCCGTGTCTTCCCTTGGCAGAGCCCGCTCTGCCGTCACTGACCGGTTGAGTCTCCCCCTGTTTTAGCCTGGAGTCACCCCAGTGACATTCCATATGTTGACAGTCCAAATGTGTATTCTCCACATGTTACTTCCTTTCGGGCAAGATGTGGCTTCCGCAGCGTATTCCTTTCCAACGAAAGAGAACGCTTTCCCAGTGGTCTTGTGGAATAGCAGTAACTTCCCTGGCCTAAGCTGTGTTCCATCTCCACCTCAAATAATGCAGGGGGATCAGAAGGCTTTTGTCTAGGCATTGGAAGGTGGCAGCACTAGTGGCGTTTTAATTGGGATTCCAATCAGTCGACACGTCGACTATGTCGAACATGAGCGACTGAAAGGGAACGTCTCGGTTACGCATGTAACCCTTGTTCCCTGAAGTTTCGGCTCCTCAGCGAAAAACAACTGGTGCGTGTATCCATTTCCGTATTTATACCCGTGCCGCGGGCGAAGTGTGAAATGCAGATCTCACACGCCAATGTGCATTGGCTCGTTTTAATAGTACTCGAAGATGACAGGCTCCCTAAGCGTGATCCCAATCAGTCGACACGTCGACTACATCTCCGTTCCCTCCTTCAGGGAACGAGGATTACATACGTAACCGAGACGTTCTGTTAGTTAATGTTTGTTAATGCATTAATTATTATTAACTAACAATGAGCAATACATATTTTACACTATCTATTAACAGTTGTTATTATTAGTTAATAAATACAATTGTTTATTCATGTTAGCTCAGGTCCATTAAATAATATTAACACAAACAACCACTGATGTATTAGTAAATGTTGAAATTGACATAAATTTAGATTAATAAATGCTTTAGAAGTTTAGAATGCTTTTTTTCCATTGGCAGCTTTTTACCTTAAAGTATAAATCTCTTCTAATTTTCTAAAAAAAATTCCCCCATTATAATATTGGCTTGAATGGCTTCCAACTTCTCTTCAGGCATCACAGACCCTCAGATGTCCCTGCAGGTAAAGTATGACTCTGTGTACATACAGGTTTTCCTCAGGAGAGCATTAGCTCCTCAGATCACTGACTCCCACTTGACCTGGATAGAGCTGCCCTACTTTAAATTAGCTCTGAGCCTGTCGGGCCCAAAGCAATGAACACTTAAAACTCACATTTATTTACCTACTTCAATACTGTTGCTCCAGCAAAAGACTTTGTATTACTCAATGGTTATATTGCTGATGCTTTTACTATGGACATGTCAAATGGTATTTTTATACTCCAGATTATTATGATATTTTAATATTAGGGTCTTAGTTGTAGTCACACTTTAAAGTCTGAATCTGTTATTTAATTTGACGGTTGTGTGCTCAGCATTTATCTGTCATCTTGCTGATAGTGTAATCCTATAGCCACATGTAAAAAATAACATGTGCTCCCCTGTGAATACATTGTGCCCAGTGTTGGACAGTGAAATGTGGCTGTGCTAATAACATTTAAGTGTCTGACTATAATATCTACCAGTCCCTTATAATAACTATTCTCAGTGGAATCGGAGACAATCATATTCCCTTTAGGATTAATAGCCACATCTATGTAATAGTGCATGGATGAAGCAATTGTCCAGTGCCAATCTGAGAATACAATAGACTGCTGCTAAAATGACACGATGAACTCTCTTAAAATAACTATTGACTTTGCAACACCAATAACTTTCGATTTTTTTTCCCCTTGCATGCTTCCTTCTTTCTGCACATTAAACATGGATTGATGTCCTTCTTTTTCAGACTTTTACAGAATTTGTCTTTGACTTACAGTAGATGTAGGATTAATACATGTAATTACAATGGAGATGGATGAATGCAATCACCTCTTGAAATGGACAACTGAATTATAGTCAGTCCGGTTGCCTGCTAATATTATGGCAGTTTCTGTTATCACCACTTATTTAAGACAAAGGTTATCACTACTAATCAAAATCTGATTTAAGATCTATGAGATAGAAGGGTGAGCCTTATGAATGTTTACATTTATGCATTTGGTAGATTAAAATTCATCTGAAGTGTCTTAAATTGTAACATTACAATAACAATATTTTCCTTTTAGTTATGTTTCATCCCCAAATTTGCATTTGTATATATACAGGTCCTTCTCAAAAAATTAGCATATTGTGATAAAGTTCATTATTTTCTGTAATGTACTGATAAACATTAGACTTTCATATATTTTAGATTCATTACACACAACTGAAGTAGTTCAAGCCTTTTATTGTTTTAATATTGATGATTTTGGCAAAAAAGTAAAGAAAAACCAAAAATGCAAAAAATTAGCATATTTCATCCGACCAATAAAAGAAGTGTTTTTAATACAAAAAAAGTCAACCTTCAAATAATTATGTTCAGTTATGCACTCAATACTTGGTCGGGAATCCTTTTGCAGAAATGACTGCTTCAATGCGGCGTGGCATGGAGGCAATCAGCCTGTGGCACTGCTGAGGTGTTATGGAGGCCCAGGATGCTTCGATAGCGGCCTTAAGCTCATCCAGAGTGTTGGGTCTTGCGTCTCTCAACTTTCTCTTCACAATATCCCACAGATTCTCTATGGGGTTCAGGTCAGGAGAGTTGGCAGGCCAAATGAGCACAGTAATACCATGGTCAGTAAACCATTTACCAGTGGTTTTGGCACTGTGAGCAGGTGCCAGGTCGTGCTGAAAAATGAAATCTTCATCTCCATAAAGCTTTTCAGCAGATGGAAGCATGAAGTGCTCCAAAATCTCCTGATAGCTAGCTGCATTGACCCTGCCCTTGATAAAACACAGTGGACCAACACCAGCAGCTGACATGGCACCCCAGACCATCACTGACTGTGGGTACTTGACACTGGACTTCAGGCATTTTGGCATTTCCTTCTCCCCAGTCTTCCTCCAGACTCTGGCACCTTGATTTCCGAATGACATGCAAAATTTGCTTTCATCCGAAAAAAGTACTTTGGACCACTGAGCAACAGTCCAGTGCTGCTTCTCTGTAGCCCAGGTCAGGCGCTTCTGCCGCTGTTTCTGGTTCAAAAGTGGCTTGACCTGGGGAATGCGGCACCTGTAGCCCATTTCCTGCACACGCCTGTGCACGGTGGCTCTGGATGTTTCTACTCCAACAAATACCACCAATGATGTACAGGTCCTTCTGAAAAAATTAGCATATTGTGATAAAGTTCATTATTTTCCATAATGTAATGATAAAAATTAAACTTTCATATATTTTAGATTCATTGCACACCAACTGAAATATTTCAGGTCTTTTATTGTTTTAATACTGATGATTTTGGCATACAGCTCATGAAAACCCAAAATTCCTATCTCAAAAAATTAGCATATCATGAAAAGGTTCTCTAAACGAGCTATTAACCTAATCATCTGAATCAACTAATTAACTCTAAACACCTGCAAAAGATTCCTGAGGCTTTTAAAAACTCCCAGCCTGTTTCATTACTCAAAACCGCAATCATGGGTAAGACTGCCGACCTGACTGCTGTCCAGAAGGCCATCATTCACACCCTCAAGCAAGAGGGTAAGACACAGAAAGAAAATTCTGAACAAATAGGCTGTTCCCAGAGTGCTGTATCAAGGCACCTCAGTGGGAAGTCTGTGGGAAGGAAAAAGTGTGGCAAAAAACGCTGCACAACGAGAAGAGGTGACTGGACCCTGAGGAAGATTGTGGAGAAGGACCGATTCCAGACCTTGGGGGACCTGCGGAAGCAGTGGACTGAGTCTGGAGTAGAAACATCCAGAGCCACCGTGCACAGGCGTGTGCAGGAAATGGGCTACAGGTGCCGCATTCCCCAGGTCAAGCCACTTTTGAACCAGAAACAGCGGCAGAAGCGCCTGACCTGGGCTACAGAGAAGCAGCACTGGACTGTTGCTCAGTGGTCCAAAGTACTTTTTTCGGATGAAAGCAAATTTTGCATGTCATTCGGAAATCAAGGTGCCAGCGTCTGGAGGAAGACTGGGGAGAAGGAAATGCCAAAATGCCTGAAGTCCAGTGTCAAGTACCCACAGTCAGTGATGGTCTGGGGTGCCATGTCAGCTGCTGGTGTTGGTCCACTGTGTTTTATCAAGGGCAGGGTCAATGCAGCTAGCTATCAGGAGATTTTGGAGCACTTCATGCTTCCATCTGATTACATTTTTCAGCACGACCTGGCACCTGCTCATAGTGCCAAAACCACTGGTAAATGGTTTACTGACCATGGTATTACTGTGCTCAATTGGCCTGCCAACTCTCCTGACCTGAACCCCATAGAGAATCTGTGGGATATTGTGAAGAGAAAGTTGAGAGATGCAAGACCCAACACTCTGGATGAGCTTAAGGCCGCTATCGAAGCATCCTGGGCCTCCATAACACCTCAGCAGTGCCACAGGCTGATTGCCTCCATGCCACGCCGCATTGAAGCAGTCATTTCTGCAAAAGGATTCCCGACCAAGTATTGAGTGCATAACTGAACATAATTATTTGAAGGTTGACTTTTTTTGTATTAAAACACTTCTTTTATTGGTCGGATGAAATATGCTAATTTTTTGAGATAGGAATTTTGGGTTTTCATGAGCTGTATGCCAAAATCATCAGTATTAAAACAATAAAAGACCTGAAATATTTCAGTTGGTGTGCAATGAATCTAAAATATATGAAAGTTTAATTTTTATCATTACATTATGGAAAATAATGAACTTTATCACAATCTTCTAATTTTTTGAGAAGGACCTGTATATATATATATATATATATATATATATATATATATATATTCAATTTGGGAGTGAAATACTGTATGAAATTTTCATGAGATTCACCCAGTTATGTTCTGTTTAAAGAACAGCATGAACTGATACTTTAGAAATAAAAATCGGAATCCATCTACAATGTTTTAAAGACGCTTAAAGACAAATATACACTCTAAGAAAGTCAGAGAGAGTCAGAGTGAAAGCGAGTGGGAGTGTGTGAGATGTGTAGAGGTTTATAGGACGAGACATATAGCCTCCGGGTGATTTGTTTAACTTTGAAAGGTTCTTTGGTTTGTGCTAAATTCGCTGCGAGCTACATGGTAGCAGATCATCTAACTCTTTTCCCAAGTGGCACCAGCTAACAGCGCCTGGTTCCTGTGCGTGGGTAAAGAAGTGAGAGCCCCGTAAGGGAGCAGATGACAGATATCGCTTGGTTAGCCCCAGCCCTGAGTCGCACTAAACAAATGAAACAAACACACACACACACACACTCACAATCTTCTCACGGCTGGGTCCAGTCATATTTACAAATTTTGGGCAATTTTTTTTTTACGTGAAATCCAGTAATTTCAATAGGAATCCATGAGATCGGTGTGAGGATGAAACATTCCCCCATGCAGGTTTCATAATGTGTTCAAGTTGGTTACAAGAATCCACTGTCCTCACAAGGAATTCCTGAATGCATGTATTTCCATTGACATGATTGGATTTCAGCGACAACAGTTTGCTGAGCAATGGTAAATGTGACTGCACCAATTCTGCAGGCAAAAAAGGTATATTGTCTATTTTTAATAGTGTAGCGATGTATTGTCTATTGTCACTTTCAAACCAAGCAGCTTTCTATTAGTTAAAGCAGCAAATCTATGTGACCAGCTTAAACCCGTTGCAAAATCTACATGTGGGTATCTTTTGCCCAAAGGGGAAATTTCCAGTTGCGTGAATTCCTGGATGACTGGATTTTTCTAGCAAAAATGTGTAGAGCAATGGTGAATGTGACCAGACTTTAGTGGTACGTGTCCACTACAGCAGCGAAACTCTGCTTAAAATGTTTTAACGTCTCCGCTTTGGAGTGTATCTGAAGCGAGTGTGTATAGTCCAATTTAATCAGGATATACACAATTACAGTTTGGAAAGATGAAACATTGTTTCTGAATGCCCACAGTAGATGAATGCTCCACACCAGTGAACACGCACCGTAAAGTTCAGTAACATTAGCAAAATTTCAGCAACTTTTCGCTGGCAGAAAGGGTAAATTGTCTTTTGTCGAGAGTGTACCAATGTATGAAGAACCGCTCACACAGAAGTCACTTTCAAACCAAGAAGCTTTCTGTTGGTCAGTGTGGCAAATCCATGTATCCAACTTGAACCCATTTCAAAGAATCTTTCGCCTTCATGTGAATTTTCCAGGTCAATCTGTAGCAAGTTTTTTGCTTGCTATTTGCAAAAACGTTTAGATGCTCTCAGCTACTCTCTATGCTTTCTCCGACTCACTGTCAATCCCACAATTCACCACGTGAACCTGAACCTCAACTCCCATTGCAATGAAATTAAAATGCCTGCTCTGCCCTGTCCGCACCAGTGGACACTTACCATAAGGTAAATCCACGTGACCAGCTTGAACCCGTCACCAAATCAGCTTGGTGAAATCTTTCACCCTCACATGAATTTCCAGTCACGAGGATTCCAATTCAAATGGCTGGATTTTATTGGATTCCGAACAAAAGTGTGGAATGTGACAACAGCTTTACGCTATGGAATCTATCCACTTATGTGTTCCAATCAAAGACGTCACATCGGCTAATCACGGTCCTGAATCTGTCATAAAGAGCGAGATGGTTTAAAAAAGAGGGAAAGAAAACAGTCGAGTGAAGAAGACATGAAAAATGTGTGGAGTTAGCAGGCAGGTAGAGTTAAATGTGATGGGGATTACATTTATGTGGAGATGCTGCAGTTTTAAGAAGTCCAAATCTCTACCTGTCAGTCTGCACAGCTGGATGGTGGCCCCTCCCAGGGGCTGATGGGAAAAAATGCAAATAGGCCACCATCCTTTTGGATAATCCATATTGAGTACTAATCTGCTGAAGTGTGCTTCAAATCACCTGGGCGCACTTCTTCTCCACGTCATTGTAAGCTTTGATGTAGCAGTGCACAGAAAAGAAGAACGTATAGAAAAGGCTAATCTAACGAAAGATAAGTAAGAAATGAGGAAACGCATGTCTCCAAGTCGACAGATGCAAGGATTTCTCTTGTATCCTCGTGCTGAATCTTTACACCTGTCTGCCAGCATTGATGTACGCTCGAATAAGTGGCCATCGCTGAAAGCACCATATTTTGAAAAGCCTGGATGAGTTGTTTCATTGGAAGAGTATTGAAGTTTTTATATTAACCCCTTGAAATCAAAGGCACAGACTGCTGCGTTTCGCTAGCACACCTATTTGAAACGAACGGCAACTCCATTCATAATTTAGCTGCCCACTGCTGCGCTCCGACGTATGAGTCGGCCCCAGAGCTCTTCAGTCATATTTCAGCTCGCACAATGTAATGCATTTTGACAAGTAAATTGCTTGCCTTTTTGCTGATAGCGTCGCACATAAATAATGAATTCTTAGTAATAGCTGCAGGAATAATACACACCATAGACTGATGCAAATGACAGACTTATAATTGATGGTTTAGATTTATGGGTTAAACTTCATGTAGCAAAAAATAGTCATGGACAAATAAACTTTTTTGTTTGTTATTATTTAATAGCAAAATGTTCTTTAAAAGTGAATGCATGCCATTTCCATGCTGGAAAGTCCAGTTACATCCAGCATGATTTCTAGCTGATGTGGTCATTAGTCAATTCAAGCTGGTTTAGATGGACAACCCTGTTGAAAATACCCACAATGCTAGTCTAAAGCATAATGTTTCAATTTGCCAGATGCTATTAAAGTTTCAAAATGATTTACGTTGTATTGAAGATATAGACTACCATTCAAAAGTTTGGGGTTGGTAAGATTTTTTAATGTTTATTAAAAAGGACACTTTTATGCTCACCAAGGCTGCATTTATTTGATCATTTGTCATTGTTGAATTTTTTTTTTTTTTAAATTGTGAGTAGAAAGTAAAAAAAAAAAACAGCATTTATATTAAATAGAAATCATTTCTAAAATTGAAATGTCTTTACTGACACTTTTGATAAAATTAATCAGTTCTACCAGAAAGACTCGGGAGAATAAATACTGAAACAATTATACAATTATTGACCGCCCAGCAAGCAATATAAAGTTATTTGGCGTAGGCCCCATCCATATCTCGCAATCCGAGGGTCTGGACTCTGCATTTCCTGCCTGAAGACGAAGGCAGGGGCACAGCCGACCCCTGGGAGGTATAGGAAGGGACCATCCTGGTGGTGGTGGGAGGATGGAGGTGAATGGAAGCATTAGCATCTGCAAACTCAGACGTGTGCAAGTACCGGCCTTTATACCACGAGTATTAGAACACGATTGGATAGATGAGAAGGTAAGAAGTGACTTAGCAAATGAGTCTTCCCGGCAGAACTTATGCCAAAGCTTCCATTTCTTGCATTTCTTTAGAATCAAACCAATCACCGTTCAGTTACTTGCACCATGTTAATATTTGAGCTACAGTCAAGGTTCCCAGCATATGATGCTGGTGTGCTAGTGTACTAATTTTGCCAAAGCCATGCTGATTGAGCAATATCAACTGAATAAAAAAAAAAACATCTTTAATTTACTGGAGTTCCCAGTATGCACCTAGACATGAATAATTAATGTTCACTCTCAGGAGATTGCAAGAGAAACCAAACCACACATAAACCCAAATGAGAACCGACCAAGAGAAACGTCTCTGGTTACGTATGTAACCTTAGTTCCCTGAAGGGAACGAGACACTGCGTGAAACGCTGTGGGAACGCCCCTGCGTGAGTGCGTCATGAAGCACGTATGAAATCAATCCAATGGCGAGACGGAACGTCATAGGCGGGTGACGTCATCGACCAGGAAACTATAAAGCACTCCCAAAACACAAGCGCATCAGCTTCTGATAAAACTGAAGCAAGTGCTCATGGGCATGCCGGGAGTATGGCACAGACACGCAGCGTCT
The DNA here is from genome assembly GCA_030770095.1 of Gila robusta. Classification (NCBI taxonomy): domain Eukaryota; kingdom Metazoa; phylum Chordata; class Actinopteri; order Cypriniformes; family Leuciscidae; genus Gila; species Gila robusta. The sequence goes on along the minus strand of JAVALU010001742.1, from coordinate 45,313 downwards.
CGTTCCCTTCAGGGAACTAAGGTTACATACGTAACCAGAGACGTTCCCTTTCAGGGAACTCGAGCTGCGTGAAACGCTGTGGGAACGCTAATACCAACGTCGCCATACGAGCAAGTGTCCGTCGTGTGTAGTCAAGGAGCACATTCGGACGAAAGCACCTGCGCCCCTGGAGTGGAGCTGAAGTCAAGGTGGTAAAACCTGACGAATGTATGCGGTGAGGACCAGCCTGCCGCATCACAAACGTCCTTAAGAGAGACTCCTGACAAAAGAGCTTTAGAAGCAGCCATACTCCTAGTAGAGTGAGCTCGGACAGCCAAGGGTGAAGGCTGACCAGCCGACTCATAGGCAAGTGTGATGGCCTCAACCACCCACTTGCTCATCCTCTGCTTAGACGCGGGACACCCTTTTCTGGGTGGTCCAAAGCAAACAAACAACTGTTCAGATTTCCTCCACAGGGCAGCTCTGTGGACGTACGCGTCTAAAGCCCTAACTGGGCAGAGCAGATTAAGCTTCTCCTGGTCCGACGTCAGAAAAGGAGGAGGGCAGAAGGCTTGCAGTACAATAGGCCTAACAGAATTAGTTGGGACCTTAGGAACATAGCCCGGTCTAGGAAGGAGAAAGGCTTTTACCATGCCGGGCGAGAATTCCAAGCACGAGGGAGAGACTGATAGAGCTTGAATATCTCCTATCCTTTTTAAAGAAGAGATAGCAAGAAGAAAAATAGTTTTTAGAGTAACGAATTTCTCAGAAACTTCTTCGATGGGCTCGAGCGGTGCTAGAGAGAGACCTTCTAGAACAACCGCAAGGTCCCAGGTCGGCACCCTCGTGCGAACTGCTGGCCTCAGCCTCAAAATGCCACGTAGGAAACGAGTTACAAGTGGGTGTCTCCCGAGAGAGGCTCCACTTAAAGGGACGTGGTAAGCAGATAAGGCCGCCACGTACACCTTCAGTGTGGAGTGGGATAACCCTGTGGAGAAACGCTCCTGCAGGAATTCCAGCACTGCACCCACCGGGCAGTTAACTGGGTCCAGCCGGTGTTGCCCACACCAGGACGTGAAAAGTTTCCACCTCAAAGCATATAATTTCCTCGTGGCCGGAGCTCTGGATTGGAGGATGGTCTCAACGACCTCAGTCGAGAGACCAGATTCTACGAGCTGGGCCCCCTCAGAGGCCAAGCCCACAACTTCCACAGCTCTGGGCGGGGGTGAAGAAGCGACCCACTCGCCTGAGAGAGAAGGTCCCTCCTGATCGGAATCTCCAGAGGAGGGCCGACAAGGAGAGATACCAGGTCCGCAAACCATACTCGGGCCGGCCAGTACGGGGCTACCAACAGTAGACTGACCCCGTCCCGGCGAACCCTTTCCAGAACTCCTGGGAGCAGAACAATCGGGGGAAATGCGTACAGACGTGACCTCGGCCACGCCTGTACCATAGCGTCCAACCCCAGAGGGGCTGGATGGCTTAGAGAGAACCACAGTGGGCAGTGTGATGTCTCTTTGGATGCAAACAGGTCTACCTCGGCACGACCGAAATGTTTCCACAGGAGCTCCACCACCTCGGGGTGGAGTCTCCACTCCCCGGGCCTCGGCCCCTGCCTCGACAGGATGTCTGCCCCTAGATTTAGATACCCTGGGATATAAATCGCCCTCAATGAAAGAAGCTTCCCCTGGGACTATAGAAGGATCTGGCGAGCCAGCTTGTATAGCGGGCGCGAACGCAGACCTCCCTGGTGATTTATGTAGGAGATCACCGATGTGTTGTCTGACCGGACAAGAACATGATGACCCCTCAGGTCTGGGAGGAAGTGTTTCAGAGCCTGAAACACAGCCAACATTTCTAGACAGTTTATATGCCAAGAGAGATGATGGTCCTGCCACAGACCCTGAGCAGGGCGACCACTCATGATCGCCCCCCAGCCCGTGAGGGAGGCATCCGTCGTTAGCGTTACACGACAACAAGGAGCTCCCAGCACGGGCCCATGAGATAGGAACCAAGGTTCTTTCCACATGGTCAGGGCGCGAAGACAACGTCGCGTGACCCTGATCATGAGGAACGGGTTTCCCCTCGGGGAGAACCCCTTGGTCTTGAGCCACCACTGCAACGGTCTCATGTACAACAGGCCGCAAGGAATAACGTTGGACGCTGCTGCCATCAGACCCAACAATCTCTGAAACTGTTTGACAGTGAGTGACTGGCCTAGCTTTGCTTGTTTGACGGCCATAAGGATGGAAGTGATACGAGCAGGAGACAGACGTGCCTGCATCGTCGTCGAATCCCAAATTACACCCAGAAAAGTGGTCCTCTGCAGCGGAGATAGCACACTTTTCTTGGCATTGAGCCTCAACCCCAGTTTCTTGATATGAGCGAGAACGACATCTCGATGCCGAGCCGCCTGATGCTCCGATTGAGCTAGAATCAACCAATCGTCGATATAATTTAAAATGCGGATGCCCTGGAGTCGCAGCGGAGCCAGAGCTGCATCCATACATTTCGTGAAAGTCCGGGGAGACAGTGCTAGGCCGAATGGAAGAACCCGATATTGATACGCTTCGCCCCCGAAAGCGAACCTCAGGAACTTCCTGTGTTGTGGAAGGATGGAGATATGGAAGTATGCGTCCTTTAGATCTATCGTGACAAACCAGTCCTCGGATCTGATTTGTGACACGATCTGTTTGAGCGTAAGCATCTTGAACTTGAACTTCCCTACTGTACGATTTAACAGGTGCAGATCTAAAATTGGACGTAACCCCCCATCCTTTTTCGGAACGATGAAGTACTGGCTGTAATAACCTGACTCCCTGCTGGGAGGAAGAACTCGTTCTATAGCTCCCTTCAGCAGAAGAGTTTTTACCTCCTGTTCCATAACCAGAGCCTGCTCGGGGCCCACCACTGTAGGTAGGACTCCCCTGAATCGAGGCGGACGAGACCTGAACTGAATAGCGTAACCCTTTTCGACTGTCTGCAGGACCCAATGAGATACATTTGGAAGGTTTTTCCACTCTGCCAAAAAATCTACTAAGGGTACCAGCCTCTCGAGGCTGGCCTCTGGAATATTTGGAGCTGCAGACACAGTGCCCTGTAACAGCGCACCGGCAGGGAACAACTGGTCTGACAGCTCTGGACCCCTCCTCAGAGGGAGCGAGCGCCCCTCGGGGAAACACTCGCTGGGACCGTCTACGCCCCGGCACGAAGGCGGGGTTGGCAGAACGGACCCCTGAGGGCACCGAGAGAGAATGGGCACCGTGTAATGCGGTGAACTCCTTTCTCTCACGGTGGGGACTACCCTCAGCATCCTGACGCCAGAGACGTCAGGACTTCTTTGACGAAGCTTTCTTGGCCATAATGACTGTCCTCTGATCAGCCTTACCCCTCGAAGACTTCGTCTGAGAGCGCCGCGTCTCGTCACAGTTTTGCTGAGGAGGAGCACGAGACGCGACGCTCTGTTTCTGTTGCGTGCGGTGTGAGGAGCTGGTAGACGGACGAGGCTGCCCCCGCCCAGCAGCCCCGGAGACGTGTACGCGAAGGGGAGGAAATTTCTGGAGCGCCGCCGCCTGCTTCTTTTCTTCCTGAAACCTCTCGATGACAGAATTTACCGAGTCACCGAAGAGGCCAGCAGTTGAAAGCGGGGCGTCCAGGAGGAAAGTTTTCTCCTTCTCCTTCATATTGGAGAGGTTTAACCATAAATGTCTCTCCGTGGCCACCAGGGCTGCCATAGAACGGCCCACTGACTTGGCCGTCTCCTTGGTGGCACGGAGAGATAAATCTGCTGCCTGACGAAGCTCTCTTATCACGTCAGCACTAACCTCTTCCCCTTCGCTCACATCTTTAAGCAGATCAGCCTGATACGCTTGAAGTATCGCCATGGTGTGAAGGCATGATGCTGCTTGACCCGCCGCTGAATAAGCTTTGCCCACCAAAGCCGAAGTATTTCTTAAGGGCTTGGTGGGCAATGCCGGTGTCTTAAAAGACGATGCCGAATCGGGAGAGAGATGGCTAGCGAGAGTCTCCTCAGCCTTCGGCATCGCCCCATACCCATAAAACTTAGCCCCAGATATATTGGAATAAGTGGAGGTCTGTTGACTAAAAATACGAGAAGATACAGGTCTTTTCCAGGCCCTCGACACCTCAGTGTGGAGGTCTGGAAAGAAAGGAAGACACCGGCGCGGAGGCATAGCGCGAGAAGGCAAAAATCTTTCATCTAGTTTAGATTTTAATTTAGACCCCTGCCTATCAGCTGGCCACTCAATGCTTAATTTTTCTACAGCTCGAGTGAGCACCTCCATAAGCTCCTCACTGGCAGGAGACTGAAGTGACGAGTCCCCAGTCTCTAGTGTGTTATCAATACTTTCAACATCCAGCTCCTCAGAACTGGATAGTTGAAGAACAGGTGCCTCAGCCTGGGCGGAAGAAACCGCAGCCCGTGCTTCCGAACCCGGGACTGAGGCACTGGATCTAACAGGTAAAGGCTGAGATAAGGCAGAGCCCGTCTCAAACCCCTCTGTTAGATCCAACTGCGATCCCCACGACAGGCGTCGCCGCTCAGCCTCAGCAAAAGCGGGACCCGATCCGCGGAGAGCGCGCACCGAACCGCTCTCCTCAAAGAGCGATCGGCGGGAGCGCAGCGTCCGTAGAGGTAGACGCTCGCAATGCTCACAATCAGCCCCCTCGAGAGCTGACTGGGCATGCTGCACTCCTAAACAAGCAACACATAGTAGATGTGTATCCCCGCCAGTAATGAAGCGAGTGCAGGGGAAAACACACTTCCTAAACTGTTGCTCGCTCGCCATAATGATATATAGTTTTTTATATATATATGAGAATATATAAGTGAAAACTCCTGCCTAGTGACAACTAATGACAGACAAAACACAGTATTGAATGATTTCACACACACAGAGCGCTTGCTGAAGTAACAGAAGCTGATGCGCTTGTGTTTTGGGAGTGCTTTATAGTTTCCTGGTCGATGACGTCACCCGCCTATGACGTTCCGTCTCGCCATTGGATTGATTTCATACGTGCTTCATGACGCACTCACGCAGGGGCGTTCCCACAGCGTTTCACGCAGCTCGAGTTCCCTGAAAGGGAACTAACACACAGGGAGTAAATATACTTAGGAAACTAGATGAGGAACTGGTGAACATAATCAAAATAATTAATAAGTAACCATAGAAACAAACTAGCGACAAGAAAAAACACAGAAAAAACATAACATAACCGTTACAGTAATCCACCCTGACAGAAGGGCCAATGCAGAACTGCAGGCTCACGGGACCGAGGCAGAGATGGGGGCTCGGCAGACCGGGGCAGAGCGGGAGGGAGTGAGGACCAAGATGTAGCTGGAGTGAAGGGATGAAGGAACGAGGTGTAGCCGGAGGCCCGGAAGTTCGTGGTGCAACCAGGGTGACGCCTGACCAAGGTGGATTTGGAGACCGGGAAGCCCAAGGCAGATCTGAGTATCTGGACAGAGCCACCAAAGAGGAGCCGGGGGACTGTAGGGAGCCAGCGGTGATGAAGGAACTTGGGAGCTGGGTGGAACCAGTGGAGAATGGAGGCATTGTGAACTGGCATATTCGATGTCATCTAATATTCCTATAGGGATCGGATCCAGCCACCTGGCTGAGCATATGGCTGGGGCCCTAATCTCTGTCCTCTAACTCCAGAGGAACGGACATTGGTGCCAGCTCTCACAGCTGGTCATACTCCGCAGCTGATGTCGAACACACCTAATGACTTTAGACTTGACTCAGACTCCAGCTTAAAGACTTCTGACTTGATGCGGACTCCAGATGAAAGACTTGTGAACTGGTGGGATTGTCGAGTGTCTGGTGAATTCCTCTTCCACCTGGAAGTTTTTGTGGAACTGGTTCCCACAAAGAGTGGCTCCTCCACTCTTTGCGGGAACCAGTTCCACAAAAACTTCCCTCGAGGACCATAATGACTTGTTGGGATGCCCCCATGGGACATGGGGACTTGTTGTTTCACATGATCATTTAAGCAAGCCGTAACATAGAGTTGTTTATTGATGTTTTTGTTAGGTTATTTTAAGTGCCATTACTTCAGATTAGCAAGTAAACTGAGTTAGATTTACTTACTCACCTGGTGTTTTTGTACTTGTCAGCTGCTCAGTATACAGAAGAGTTGCTGGCAGACCAGCTAAAATTACTGAACAAAAGCTTGGCCAGACTTGGAGACAGGTTAAACTAGTTTTGACCAGTTTTTACCTTTTTTTATTGTTCACACTGATACATCATAGTACAATTGTATGTAAATTGTCTGACGACTACAGTATATTAATTCAAAGGAAGACAGTGAAGCTCAAGCGATCTGCCTCATGAAACCTTTTGATCCTTGAGGAGGACCGTCCAGCAATGAAATCACTGTCACGTGAATTCTAGTCTGATGTTTCTCTTTTTAGGGAACATATTTGACTGTTAAACATTCATAGGAACGTTTTAGTCTGTGACCTCTCCGCCGTTGACCATTCTATGATCCTTTTCTTTGACCTGCACTGATAGCACACCTGGGAATGACAAAAGCATGCTTGCGTGCCCTCCACTCACCGTAATAGAAGGAAAAAACACAGCGGACAGTGATTGAAAAGTGTCAGCGACACAAGGGTTGTTTTTCTTGGCTGGAACAGCTTGTTGTCTCAGAGTGACAGATGACAAGACGTTCCCGGGTGCTGACGAGGTAACGATGATTACGGCAGGAATAATGAAGGGCATGCTGACAGCGAGCGTGATTACATTTAGATCTCTATCTCCCCTGCCAATAAACCAACACTGCTGCTTCTTTACCTGCTGGGATTAATTAAATCAAAGATAAAGATAATAAAGGTAATTGCAACTGCCTTCATCATGGTTCATAGTCGGATTTATGCTCCTGCTGTTTACACACACACACACACACACACACACACACACACATACAGGTGTGTAAGCAGCAGCAGGAACAGACACACACACATGAGTGTTGCTTCACCTACAGACACTGTTGTTACAGAAGTTGACTTTTTCATGAAAACTAACTCATGTAATCTCTTCCTTTTTGTACTTCAACTTTTTCAACTTTTATTTATTTATATATCACATTTAATAGCAACGTTGTTGCCCAAAGTGCTTCACAGTTAACTAAAAACAATAAAACATACATGTATAAAGACATTTATCAAGCCTAGCAGATGAAGGCATGACTACACACTCTTAGACATACCCCTCACACAACTGTGTAATGAGATCAGTGTAGAGAGGAATAAAACTTCTGTTCCACAACTTGGGAGCCACAGCTGAAAAAGCTCGGTCACCCTTTGACTTCTTTTTAGAATAAGGGACAGTCAGCAAAAGTTGGTTCGTTGATCTTGATGTCCTACCTGATTTGTAAGATCCTAAAAGGTCAGCAATGTAGTTTGGGGACATGTTATGCAATGCTTTAAAAACCATTAATAAAATCTTATAATCGATCCTCTACTGAACCGGCAGCCAATGAAGAGAGGATAATACTGGAGTAATGTGGTCCCCTTTTTTTAGTGCCAGTCAGAAGCCTGGCTGCGGGATTCTGCACCAGCTTGCAGACGGCATAGTTGAGTTGACAGATACCTGCATAGAGAGAGTTGCAGTAGTCCAGTCTTGATGTAATAAAAGCATGGACGACGACCTCCAAATCTTTAAAACTAAGAAAGGGTTTTGTCTTATAAATCAATCTAAGCTGATAAAAACTATTCTTTATAAAAGCTTATAATATGAAAATAACATTAAAACTGTCTTGGAAGTTGTTTTTTGTACTTTTCTTCATTAATAATAAAATCACTGAGAAAAAATAAAAACAATAAATCCTCTTTTTCATGCCTTTTACTTTTTGCTACATTTCAATGTTCTTTTGTATATAGATTTTAATGTTTTACCTTTCAGTCTTAAAATTTGAAAATTCATTCTAACAATTTGAATTATGTCTTTACAATTACGATAATCTTAACAATGTAAAATAAACATAAACACAAATAAACCTAAAAATATATTGATTTGTTTTATTCTATATTCTCAAAATTATTGATGTCATTTTGTCCTGCTTACTTTTTTTTTTCTAGTTTGAAAAATACATCAGATACAGTCTTGAGACTTGAGCTCCATGTTGCTGTTTACCGAGGAGACAACCGTGTCAGTGAAGAGCTGCTTTAAAAATGACACAAGTGATGTGTGAAGAAAATAAAGAAATATCAAGGTAAATATCATTTGTGGATGTAATATGTTTGTGCGTCATTTCCAATGAAGCTGTAATTTGGCCAAACTTTGTGAATTTGTGTTATTTAATTGTGTTGCTATATTTATAATATCTACATAAAATAAATTATGTTTGTTTTAGTTGGCCATTTAATTTTAAGATGTGGAGGGAAATGTTTTGGATGTGTCAGAGAAAATGATGGACATGACAGAATTCTCTTGTGGCACATATGTTTGCTGTCATTTTTTGAGTGAAATTAAACTAGTGAGAGTGTGAAAAGTGTTTTAAAGGGGTTTTATTTTCTAAAAGTCCACATGGCCATAGAATATGGATCATTTGTCACTCCACAATCAAAGGGGGAAAATGACAAGTGAAATTTTGCTTTTAGAAAGTTTAAGGCTTTTTTTTTTCGCACTGTGAAAATTAAACACATTTTACCTCCAAAATGCTCATTACAATAGTTCAAAATGATATAGTAATAATTATTGTACTACCTTTTTTTGTATTAACATCAAGATGTTAAATTTACATGAGAAAAAGTGCATACAGTATGTTATGACCTGTGACAATTTTTTCCTCACTTTTTTAAATTGTCCTGCATTCTTTTTTTTAACAAACATTCCATTAATCTGCGGTTATAAAAGCTAAAATGAAAATGCTTTTTAAAATAGTTTCAGATGGAGTGTAGCATGCCACACCGCAGGGCATTAATTGTCATGAAAATGTCACAATGAAAAAAAAAAAAAGTATGATCCCCAAAGTAGGCTTTTTTTCATGCAAGATATATATATATATTTTTTTTCTCTTTCGATTTTAGTATGAAATATGGGCTGGACATGACATTCACCAGTATAACGCATTATATTCTGATCACTGTTCATTATGGATTGTTAGACTAGATAAAGAACATAGTGCACTGTTTCATCCCTGAGCCATCATCCTCAGCATCTCAAGACTTCTGACTCCGCATCAAAGCCTTTTGTTATGAAAGAGGTGGAAAATTGCAGAGCATCATTCGATATGAAACAGAAAAAGGATGTTATCCCTGTGATCTTCAGCCCACGGAGACCCACAGCCATAAACTGCATAATGATCATATTATAGGCGTCATAAAGCTCTGTTTTTGTAGTCCCGCAAAGCTCGTTAGAGAGATATATCAAACTTAAAGCATTACCCTTGGATAACTTTGGCTTCAGAACTTCATTTCTTTATTCTCCGACTCTCTCACATCTTCATTGTAGCTGCCAGCTATTGGAATGATCCTTTAATGTGAACATTTTCATCCATTACTTCTCTTTATACTCTCTCAATATAGCACGTTTAACGCAAAAATAACTTTTAGTGTTAATCGACCAAGCATATAAATGAGCCCTATGAGTATTGTGGTATCATTTGGTGTTCATTAGCCTTTTTTTACTCAAGTTTTTCTTTCATAGTTCAAATTAAAAGTAAAAATGCTTTGCTTCTGAATCTTTTCGTAGCTGAGTTCTTTAAACTTTTGTATTGGGGGGGGGGGGGGGGGGGGGGGGGGGGGGGCTGGGGGGGGGGCATTTCAGTTACACTTTATTGTGATGAATTATGTTACAGTATGTCTAGAATTAGACATTCTACTAACTATAAGTAACTTTGAAACTATGAGTCGATTGAATGTGCAAATTCACTCCCTGAAAGTAAATGGCGCTTATTGAAAAACAGAAATATCCCAGTACACAAGGTGGCGCTGCACAACTTTATGCTTCTGGCACTCACTTGTCATACAGAAGAAGAAGAGAGCCAGTATTTACGTGCTTGCCAAAACCATTCACACAATTTTTGCTAACAGATTTTTGTCGTCGTTGTGGCATTTGTCATAGTTCTAGTTCCTTGTGTTCAGACACCAGCAGCTCTACATTCATCTTGCCTCGTTGCATCTTCTTCGTCTACTTACTTCCTCTTCGTCGTCTTCTTCTATTAATGTGTGCTCGGCAAGACCGTTGTGTGCTTGAGCGCCACCAAGTACTGTAACTTCAGCAGCTCCAATCACGTGAACAAAAGCGGCAAAAGTTAAAAGTTAAAAGCGTTAAAAGATTTTAACGCGGCACTTCAAACCAAAAAAAATTACGTTTTACGCCTGCCATTTTGCACATCGGTGTGCATACTCACATTGTTTTGTTTAGTCACGAGGCTGTAGCAATGTTAAATGTTATGGGAAGAAGGAGGAGGGAACCGGCGAACATTCAACAACGTTAATAAATAAATAAACAAATACAAAACGAAAGTAAAGGCAGCAGTCCCTCACGGATGACTGCTGCAACATATAATAAAACAAAACATCAAATAAAATAGTCCAGGCCTGGTCCTCTCTTGTCTCTTCACTGACGTCACTCCTCCTTTTATGCTTCCGCTCCTCTGTGAGATACGAGACCTGTGCGTCGCGCAGGTGTCGCTCATTATCAATCACGCCACCAGCCTCGTCCTGCTCGCCACAGAGGCGTTAAACGTGGGCGAAAAGCGCGCAATAATCGTCCCGGTGTGCACGGGTCTTTAGAGTATTAGTAGACTTTGTAATGTTTGGGTTAGTAGAATAAGTTTAAATGTACTTGCAAAGTTACTTAAAGTCAGTAGAATGTCTGTTGAGGAGTGTAGCAATGTTCAGGGAAGAAGGAGGCAGGAACCGGCGAACATTTAACAAACTTTATTTAAAATAAAACAAACAAACCAAAATACCGCCAGCAGCCCCTCGCGGACGACTGCTGGCTACCGAAACTAAACATAAAAGGAACTGCCAGCAGCCCCTCGCAGATGATTGCTGGCTAAAATAAAATACAAACACAGGCCTGTTCCTCTCTCGATCATCAACGTCGTCGCTCCTCCTTTATACTTCCGCTCCTCCGTGAGAGATGCGAGACCGGTGTGCTTCACAGGTGTTGCTCATTAGCAATCGCACCACCGGCCTCGCGCCGTTCTCTCAAGTCCCTCGGCCGTCCTGTTCGCCACATACCCCCATCGCCCCTCACAGACCGGGGGGTACCCACGAGACTGTGCTTACTCCCCCCCCCGGCGGCGGCGATCCCTGGGGGGTATGGACCGACGAGCCGAGGGAAACGGAGACGGAAGCATGAGGAGCGACAGATCGAGAGAGGGGAGAGAGGAAAAAAAAAAAAAAAAAAACTTGGTCCGGTTCCCACAACACGCTGCCATCTGGTCCCCCACCAGCCGGCCGATCTCCTCCGCGGTGCCTGGCGGTGACGCTGGGTAGCCCTCGGTGGACGGCTTGACGCTCCTCCGCCACCCGGTGGACGGCGACGGCTCCTTGGGCTCTAGGGCAGACGGCAGGAGTCCCCCGCTCCTCCCCTTTACTGGTGGACGGCAGCAGGCTCCGGCCCACGGCGAGCGGCGGCGACTCCTCCGCTCCCTCCCGGATGGCAGCCGCCCCTCCAATACCCAGGCGGGCGGCAGCGAGCTCGACCGTCCCACCGGCAACTCACTCCAGCGCACCGCCTCGAGCGTCCATGGCCGCGAGTCCCCTGCTCCCTGCTCCTCCCCTTCTGGCGGATGGCAGCAGGCTCTGGCCCACGGCGAGCGGCGGCGACTCGCGCACCATCCTCGATGGCACCGCGGATTCTCCACAGCGGTGAGGACTCTCTGACAGCGTGTTCCTTCCTCTTCCCGGGTTTCGACACCAGTGTAGCAATGTTCAGGGAAGAAGGAGGCGGGAACCGGCGAACAATCAAAGAAACTTTATTTAAAATGAAACAAACAAACTAAAAAGAACCGCCAGCAGCCCCTCGCGGATGACTGCTAGCTTCCAAAATAAAACACAAATAATACACAAAATAAAAACCGCCAGCAGCCCCTCGCGGACGACTGCTGGCTACCGAAAATAAAATACAAACAAAACACAACGTAAAACCAGGCCTGTTCCTCTCTCGATCATCAACGTCATCGCTCCTCCTTTATGCTTCCGCTCCTCCGTGAGAGATGCGAGACCGGTGTGCTTCACAGGTGTTGCTCATTAGCAATCGCACCACCGGCCTCGCGCCGTTCTCTCACGTCCCTCGGCCGTCCTGTTTGCCACAAGGAGCATCAAAATAAAGTGTTAGCAGATGTTAAGGCCAGTCGTTGAGCATCGGCCCAGTTTTTGTGGTGTGTTTCGTACTGTCTGCTCTAGTCAGATCCAAACAGTGGCTTTTTGGCAGATTGAACATGTTGAATTGACGTTCGTCGCCACCGTCGGTGAGAGAGAGAGAACTTTGATTGGCTGTTAAGCTTGGCAAAAGAGCCAAAATGGTAAGCAAGCGCTGCTTTGTTTACGGTTTGTATATCTGCAATCCGATATCATTTTTTTTTTAAATGACGAATATACAGTAGACTGTACATGCTGGTATTAGACGCAGACGCAGAATGCATGTGCTAGTCTTTGTGGTGTTTTCAAGTGCAGCTTTTTGGCTTAGACGCAGACTATGCGAGGCGACAACACAGTCAGCTTTCATTGACCCGAGTACTTTTACATCAGGTTGATGTGTCACGGCCTTTAGGAAGACATCTACCAAATACTCGAATGACTGGTTGACATGTAGTCAAGTCAAGTCAAGTCAAATATATTTATATAGCGCTTTTCACAATACAGATTGTATCAAAGCTGCTTCACAGTATCAATCAAAACAACTTAACAATGTTTGTTTATTACTGGAAAAAAGACATCCAAGTTTGGTTAATTAATTTGAATATCCCCAACTGAGCAAGCCAAAGGCAACAGTGGCAAGGAACCGAAAAACTCCATCCAGTGACCTAATGGTGTCCTAACACCCCATCAGATGACCCAATGGAGAAAAAAAAAACCTTGGGAGAACCCAGGCTCAGTCGGGGGCCAGTTCTCCTCTGGTGTTTATGAACTAGAGGCCGAATTTACAGTAACTGTAAGATAAAAAAATTATATGAATGCCTGGCTAAATAGATGCGTCTTCAGTCTAGTTTTAAACTGGGAGAGCGAGTCTGAGCTACGAACAATATCAGGAAGGCTATTCCAGAGCTTCGGAGCTAAATGTGAAAATGCTCTGCCTCCTTTGGTGGATCTGGATATCCTAGGAATGACCAGAAGCCTAGAATCTAGTGATCTTAAAGAGCGCGATGGATTGTAAGGCGATAGAAAATCCGTTAAATAGACTGGAGCTAAACCATTTAGAGCTTTATAAGTCAAAAGCAATACCTTGTATTTAATACGGAACTTTATAGGTAACCAATGAAGTGATGATAAAATCGGTGTTATATGATCATATTTTCTTGATCTAGTAAGAACTAGATCTAGTAAGAACAATGTAGTTGCAAAGTTTTTTTATAGTAAGTAGACTGGTATAAATACGGAAGTGGATGCACGCACCATTTGTCTTTCGCTTCGGAGCCGATCGGTCTTCACATCGATGTTTCTGAAGAGTGTTGAATATTTTTAACAAGCGAGTGTGTCTGTGTTTCTTCTGAAAGTCTCTCCCGGTGCTGGTGTTTCTACAGCGTGAGTGCAGCGGTGGTCGTGAGCCTTCTGAGCTCTCAACTGCTGTTTTAACAGCATTCCTTTTTGTGTTTGTTTGTCTGACAGTCGGTTGAGGGCGAAGAAAGTGAGTGCTTCACTGGTACAGGTTGCACCATTCCTGTCAGTGTTGCCGCGATCATTTCCCTGTGTGCTTCGGCACTGGTGAGAGTCCCAAACTTCCTGAAAGAGCAACACAGGTGCGTTTGCGTCTTTTTCAAGATGCCATTCCACCCGTGCGTTTCTGGATGTAGTTGTTCCCTCTCCCCCTCTGATGGTCACAATAGTTGTACCACGTGTTTGGGCTTACAGCACGCTGAAGCAGCTTTTGTGGATAGTTCATGTTCCCATTGCGGGAACCGAATCTTGGACGGGGGATCCTCGTCTCCCTCTAAGGCCTGTGAGTTCTCGTCCATTCTAACGTGCAGAGCTTACAAAGCCTGTGGGCAAGCCGCTTCCTCTTTGCATGCCATGGCATTGCTACAGGTGTTACACTCCTAAAAAAGGAGTAAAAATAAAGGAGGAAATAAGGCGTTTAGACGGTCACAATAATTCTTTATTTTCTCAAGAAGTCTTAACACGCCGCGACGCCACACTCGCTCGGTCCTGGCCAGGGATCGACAAGATAGAAAGGAACGCTCTGCCGAGGATGCCAAACAGGACGCTCTTAAAGGACGGCCACACCTGTCCGCCCGGTGTCACCAATCCGCCTGATTAGCTACTCCTCACAACTCCGCAGCACACCTGCAGGGGAAGCATACACACAACACACACACACAAAGGAAAAGCACAAAGCACAGCCGTAACACCCCCCTCCTTCAGAAAAGGAAACTAATAAGTTTCCGTCATCCTCAACAATCATAACTGCCATAAAAAATGCAATTTTATTATAGTTCTAATCCCACATTATTAATGAAACATTATTCCCCCCCCCCCCCCCCCAAATAACAATAACAAAACAATACAAACCTGACGGCTCCGAATCAACGCAACACCTTACAAAGGTACTCTACGATGGTGCCCTGGACAGCACATCAGCCACCACATTTTCAGAACCCTTCAAGTGTTTGATGTCTAAATGAAAAGGCTGAAGGAACAGGCACCACCGCATTAGCCGTTGAATCGGATTTTTAAGGGAGTGTAAAAATGTGAGCGGATTATGATTACTGTAAACTATCACCGCTGAGCTATTCCCACCCACATACACTTCAAAAAATTGAAGAGCCAAAATTAAGGCCAGCGCCTCTTTTTCAATTGTCGAGTAATTTCTTTGATGACTATCAAACTTCCGTGAGAAAAAACAAACCGGTCTCTCAATACCTGCATCATCTTCTTGAATCAACACTGCCCCTGCTCCCACATTACTGGCATCTACCTGAATTTTGAATGTTTTTTCCAACTGAGGTGCCATTAGGACAGGTGTCGTCGTGAGCAACGTCTTCACGGTCTCAAAAGCTTTCTGACAAATCTCGGACCAAACAAACAGAGTTTTAGTTTTCAACAGGTCAGTTAAAGGGGCAACTACCGAAGAAAAGTTCCTACAAAAACAGCGGTAGAAACCCACCAGACCCAGAAAACTCATCAACTCCTTCTTAGTAACGGGAACCGGAAATTCATCTACTGCTCTCACCTTCTCTCTCACTGGACGCACCTGTCCTTGCCCTACTACTTTACCCAGATATGTCACCGTCGCTCCGGCAAACTCACACTCAGCCAGATTCAATGTAAGATTTGCCTCAGTAAGACGAACCAACAGAAGGCGTAAACGTTTCAGATGTTCTGGCCATGTATCACTTACCACGATTGTATCATCTAGATAGACCGTCACGCCCTCTAATCCCGCAATAATCCTATTCATCAATCTTTGAATAGTCGCTGGGGCGTTTCGAAGACCGAAACTCATAACCCGGTAAGAAAACAGCCCATTAGGTGTTATAAATGATGAAACCTCCCGTGCACGCTCTGTCAATCGGATCTGCCAGTAACCTTTTAATAGATCTAATTTGGTCACAAACTTCACAGCACCGACCTGATTAACACAATCCTCCATTCTCGGCAGAGGAAAACAGTCTGGTTTTGTAATCGAATTTAGTTTCCTATAATCCGTGCAAAAACGGAACGTGCCATCCGATTTCTTAACCAATAAACACGGCGAAGACCAGCTAGAACCGGAAGGTTCGGCTAACTTATTGTCCAGCAAATATTGGACCTCCTTTTCTAAAACCTCTTGTTTATTAAGCGGAACTCTATAAAAACGTTGACGGACAGGAACGGCCTCGCCCACCTCAATATCGTGTTCTAACTCGGATGTTTGTGTGGGAACATCTGAAAACAACTCTGGAAACTCAAACAATAGACTGCTTAATTCCTGACTCCGCGACACACTCAAATGTTTAAATTTAGATGACAAATTCTTCAGTGTTTCAGAATTATTTAATCGACCCTGCAACACGCAGTCATCGGGAGATTCTAACTCATCCACAGGTATACTCGCCATACCCTAGGTAACACACGACTGAGGAGAACTGTCCATCAGCCCCACAGAAGCACTGGAGCTGTCCACTACCGCCACAGGCGCCACTAGTGCTGAAAGGCGCCGGCTCCGTTGATGATACGGCTTAAGGAGATTCACATGACAAACTTGAGATCTCTTTCTTCGATTTGGCGTCAAAATCGTATAATTATCCATAGCCCCGCAATTTATTACCTCATATGGTCCCATATATTTAGCTTGGAACGGCGAATCTGCTAAAGGCAAAAGTGCAAGGACCTGATCTCCAACACTAAACTTACGATGCTCAACACAACGGTCAAACAATTTTTTCATCTTGCCCTGAGTTTTTCTCAAATGTTTCCCCGCCAACTCCCCAGCCAATGAGAGTCGGCGACGAAACCCCAGTACGTAATCCGACAAGTTTTCCGCTGGTTTTGAATCAATCCATTGATCATATAAGACAGCTAATAACCCACGGACTTTGTGCGCAAAAACCAGATCGTTTGGACTAAAACCTAGACTCTGCTGTGTGACCTCCCTGGCTGCTAACATCAGCCACGGTATCCCCTCTTCCCAGTCCCTCTGCATTTCCAAACAATAAGCTCTCAGTAACGACTTCAACGTAGAATGGAAACGCTCAAGTACTCCTTGACTCTGGGCATGGTACGCTGTTGCTAAGTTGTGTTTAATCCCTAGCTCGTGAAGTACTTCAGCAAACTTCTTCTTCACTATTACTGGTGTTCCTTTCAAAATTCTGGCCCGGCTCAACACAGGAACAGGAGCGGCCAGGACAGCAGGCTTCACAGAAAAATCTTGACCAACAAACTTTGCATTAGACATCTTTGACTTAAGAATTGGACAATTTGACTTCCAATGTCCTTTAGCCAAACAATAGTTACAATTATCATACTCACTTGATGTTTTACTAACAAAACGCCTTGCTGGACTATTAGGAACAAATGAATAATTCCCCCGTGTATGACCCTGACGTTCACCGAATCTTTCTAAACGGGGCTTATGAATAAGTTCCCAGTCATCAGCCAGCAATGCAGCTTCTGAAGCAGTTTTAACCTGACGCTCCGCAACATACGTAGCTATAACTTCAGGAACTGTATTCTTGTATTGTTCAAATAAAATTAACTCTCTCAGCCCATCGAATGTCATAACTTCTGCCGCCTTACACCAACGATCAAGCTGGACAGTCAACTCCCTTACGAACTCAACATTTGTTTGATTTAAATTATGCTGTAACGAACGAAACTCTTGTCGGTAACTCTCTGGCACACGCTCATTAATTTTTAATACCGCCGCTTTAATGACTTCGTACTTCTGGCTGTCAGCATCAGATAGCGTAGAATAAGCTAGTTGGGCTTTACCTGTTAAAATGCACTGAAGCAACATAGCGCGTTCTACATCATTCCATTTATACGCCACTGTGACTCGCTCAAATAGAAGAAAAAAAACTTCTACCTCAGACTCATTAAACGGCGGTACCAAACGTAAATTATGAGCTACACTCAGTCTCGTTGAATCAAAATCAAACCCTGCACCAACTGGCTTACCTTCTTCGCGTAGATCTAGTCGACGCTTTTCAATCTGCAACCGCTGTTGTTCAAGCTGTTGTCGGCTCTCCTCCAATTCTAACTCCAACCGTACCTTCTCACACTCTAAACGTCGCTTCTCACACTCTGTATCACGTTGTATTATCAACAGCTCTCTCTGTTGTTCAAATGAAAGTGAACCTAATACCGACTGCGGACGATCTGCCGGAAAATCAGTACCTACGACCGATGTTACGGCCGGCAACACAGGTGTCTCAGGCACCCTAGCTTCCTTTCTCAACAAGATTTTAAGGTCACACATTGCAGGCTCAAGTACTACCTTAATTCCGTCTTTTGACCTTTTTTGCATGTAGGTTAGCTCGATTTTATAATACGCGGCCAACTCCAACAACTGCTCTTTCGTCATACCTTCTAACAATTCCTCAGACGGAGTCTGAACAAACGTTTCAACAGCATCCGTCGCCATAATTACAATAATCAACCCTACTCACGCTCAGCAATTAAATCAAACGGAAGAAAAAAAATATATATATATTTTTTTTTTCCCTTTTTTAAAAAAAATAACTCAGGGTTTATTTTAAGGAAACTAAACCAACCCTTTTAAACTAAGTAAACCCTAATCTTCAGTTGGCCCAAGACCGGGTACTTATGCACTAAAGCCCATAAGTTTGGGAAGACGACCAATTGCCAAGCCGTCCCCCAAACCTCGGATGTGCTCCCGAGACCACTGCTCTAAGCCCTGAGCCAACCAAAAATAACAAACTAAAATAACAAACTACATGCCCGAAGACATGCACTAAACCTATCTGGGTTCTGTTCGTTCCTCAAAACACACCCTCAAACAATATGTGTAAATTGCATAGAGCCTCCCAACTAATGGAGTGTTCCTATACTACAAATTACAAATAGGTGGATATTAAACAAATTTCTACCACACTATCCTACCTTTTATCCTCCTTCCACGACGACACTTTACTCGAGTAATCCGCACCAATCACAAAATTGCTTATTTTAGTTCGACGAGCCCCCAATTGTTACACTCCTAAAAAAGGAGTAACAATAAAGGAGGAAATAAGGCGTTTAGACGGTCACAATAATTCTTTATTTTCTCAAGAAGTCTTAACACGCCGCGACGCCACACTCGCTCGGTCCTGGCCAGGGATCGACAAGATAGAAAGGAACGCCCTGATTAGCTACTCCTCACAACTCCGCAGCACACCTGCAGGGGAAGCATACACACAACACACACACACAAAGGAAAAGCACAAAGCACAGCCGTAACAACAGGTCTAACAGGCCAATGCACTCATTGACATGCACGAGGGTTGCCCAGACCGTGCGCTCATAGGTGAGCTCCGCACTGCAACCGACCTCGCCCTCCGGGGCACGAGCGTTGTGGCGTACGCGGTCGGTCTGACGATGTCCACTTTAGTGGTCCAGGAGCGCCATCGCTAGCTCAACCTGGTTGATATGACGGATACGGACAAGGTTTGGTTCCTGAACTCCCCAATTTCTCAGGTTGGGCTGTTCGGCGACGCGGTGGAGAACTGCACCCAACAGTTCTCTGCCGCCCAAGTGCAGACGAAGGCCATCCGGCACATCCTGCCCTGGCGGCCCGCTGCTACCTCCACCTCGCCGCCAGTGGCAGTTTCTCTGCCTGCTCGTCGCCGGGGGCGTCCCCCTACTGCGACTCCTGCTGGGCCTCTGTAGCAGCCTCCACCCGGGCCTCCAACCAGGTGGCAAACGTAAGACTAAGACAGGCAACCCAGGGATGGGGGGACGAGCTCTTCAGATGGTTACCGTTCTGCCGCTGGCTCCCCGGACTCCAGCGGTACCCAAATTGTTAAAAGAGAAAATTCCTCCGTTCCTGGGTCCCAAGAGGGTCAGACTGGCGGTGTGCGACCCTGTAAAGCCTTGCACCCATCAGCCCCCGGCAGCTGGGTACGGTTCAAGGACCCGGTCATGCCTTCTCACGTACCCTCTGCTGACCCGTGGAGACAGGAAAGTGTCGCACCGCACACTCAGACCCCTCTTCGGGCCACCCCCGGGCCTTCCGAGCCGGGTCCCTGTCCTCCACTTTGCTGCCCCACCCTGGGTACGTCTGTGGTGCCTCTGGTCCCCCTGGCCCGGTTCGTAGACGTTAAAATGCTCCCAACCAGTCCAGCTGGCTCCTCCATTCCAGCAGACGCGGCTTACGATTCAGCTCGGCCGGCGTCCGCCCAAGTCAGCGCTATTCGCTTCACCTTGGTGTTGAGCGAATGTGCCCCTGGCAGGCGCGCAGACATCGAACTCCTACTGGCAAAAGATGCGATTGAGCCGGTCCCTCCAGCAGATATGAACACCGGCTTCTCTAGCCTGTACTTCATTGTACCCAAGAAAGGTGTGTTACGGCCAATCTTGGACCAGCGAGTCTTGAATCGGTCCCTTTTTTAAGCTTCGATTCAAGTTGCTAACACAGAGATGCATTTTCAAATGCTCCGTCCCCAAGATTTGTCTGCAGCGTTCAACCTGAAGGACACGTACTTCAGATCTCTATCCTTCCGCAACGCAGGCCATACCTGTGTTTTTTTTGCGTTAGAGGGTTCAAAGTCAGGACATAGTCCTACCCTTCGAGTGCTCCACAGCCAGTTGGTTCTTCAGGTCAACTGGGAAAAGAGTAAATTCACCAACAGGCTGAGGATCTCTTTTTCTGGTATGGAGATGGACTCGGTACAACACGTCTCTCAGGAGGAATGTGTCTGGTCGGTGCTATACAGAAGTGAGAAAGGGTCCCACTCAAACTTTTCAGAGGCTCCTGGGGCATATGGCAGACGCAGCCGCAATAGCACGGCTTCCTCCATATGAAGACCGCTTCAGCACTGGCTTCACGGCCGAGTCCCGAGGTGGCCGTGGCAGAGCAGCAAGCTCCATGTGACAATCACCTGGCCTGCCGACAAACCCTCAGCCCGTGATCAGACCTTCATTTCTCCGGGCCAGCCGCCCCTAGAACAAGTGTCCGCCAAACACCGGCTGACGGGCCACATACAACAGCCATGGAGTACCACCTCCTCCTTGGAGTCAGAAGCTTCTGAGGTCGCTTCATTCCACTTTTCATTTTTCCGGCCTGCTCAATTGTGCCACCAACTAGGCCTCACGACAAGGGACTGTTCAGGGACAACTTCAGGGCCGCACAGATACACCTGTTTGCCTCTCCGGACTCGTCCCATTGCCAGTTGTTTTACTCCCTGACCCAGTGGAGAACCCTCAGCACGGAGACACTGGCACACAGCTGGCCCCGGGTCCTCCGCAGAGATGCGTTTCCCCAGTGAGCCTTCTTACACAGCCGTGTGCTAAGTCAGGGAGGAGAAGGAGCAGGTATTGCTAGTTGCCCCTTATTGGCCCAACCGGACCTAGTACCCTGAACTTATGCTCCTCTCCACAGCCCTTCCTGACCCATTCCTCTGAGACATTATCAGGGACGCTGGCACCCCCGTCCAGACCTCTGAAAACTCCATGTCTGGGACCAGGATGGGACGAGAGGTTCTAGGTATTACCACAAACATGTCGTAGATACCATCACTTCTGCGAGAGCGCCCTCTATGAGGCATGCTTACGCCCTGAAGTGGAACCTATTCGTTGAATGGTGTTCTTCTCTAACCGAGAAGACCCCCGAAGGATCGGTCACTCCGTGCTTCTTTCCTGCAAGATGGGTTGTAGCGAGGGCTGTCTCCCTCCACCCTCTAAGAGTATGTGGCCTTATTACCACACATCACGATGCAGTGGATGCAAATCCATGGGGAGGCACGCCTTGATCGTCAGGTTCCTGAGGGGAGCGAGGAGACTGAATCTGCCTCGCACCCCCCTCTATACCCTCTTGGGACTTATCTCCCGGCTACCGCACTGCAGAGACATCCCTTTGAGCCACTGCAGGCTGCTGAGTGAAAAATCCTGTTTTTAAGAGAACAGTTCTCCTGCTTGTTTGGCCTCTATCAAGAGGGTAGGGGACCTGCACGCATTTTCGGTCGACGGAACATGCCTGGAATTCGGGCCGGCAAACTCTCATAGTATCCTGAGACCCCGGCTTGGATATGTGCCCTAGACTCCTACCTCTCCCTTAAACGGGACCAGGGGGTGAGCCTGCAAGCGCTGCCCCGGAGTAGGCAGACCCAGCCCTGGCTTTTTTCTGTCCCTTCCGCTCCTTGCGGTTATAGCTGGACAGAACGCAAAGCCTCAGGACCTCAGGCCAGCTCTTGTCTGTTACAGAGATCAGCAGAAGGGAAGGCTGTTTCCAACCAGAGGTTGGCCCACTGTATAGTGGTTGCCATCTTAGTGTGTTTACCAAAGGTGCACCGTGCCCACCTGGGTAGTGAGCCTCTCCAAGGAGAGAGTGTAGTTTCTTCCTGGGCATTGACACAGGGTGCCTCGCTGACAGATGTTTTTAGAGCTGCGGGCTGGGCGACACCAAACACATTCGCTAGAAAAATAGCCTATGTGTCGAGTTTCACTGTAAGCCCGGTTCGAAGTGTCGGCTTGCTGTGTGCCATTCCCCTCCTATGGACTGGATACGTGCGCCATTCTTGCTCCAGTAGAGTTCCTCTTTAGCCTAACCCTGTTGAGTTCCTCCACACCCTTCGGCAACGGACGTGGCGGAGCGTCCGTTGCCAGGCCTAACACTCATATGCACTGGTGGAACCTGTGTTAGGCTGAGTCCATTATGTTGTGATCCTTACGGTGATCCCATGTGTTTTCTTCCACGGTTCGGCTCCCTGCGGTGAGCCCGTGTCTTCCCTTGGTAGAGCCCGCTCTGCCGTCACTGACCGGTGAGTCTCCCCCTGTTATAGGCTGGAGCCACCTCAGTGACATTCCATATGTTGTACTGCCCGGTAACAACCAGTTCATATGTGTATCCTCCACATTTTACCTTCCTACGGGCAGGATGTGGCTTCCGCAGCATATTCCTTTCCAAAGAAAGGGCACGCTTTCCCAGTGTTATCCAAGTCTGACTAAATAGGTCTTGCGGAACAGCAGTGACTTCTCTGGCCTAAGCCCTGTCCCATCTCCGCCTCAATAATCCGGGGGTATCAGGAGGCTTTTGTCTAGGCACTGGAAGGTGGCAGCACTAGTGGCGTTTTTATTGGGATCCCAATCAATCGACACGTCGACTACGTCGAACGTGAGCAACTGAAAGGGACGTCTCGGTTACAAATGTAACCCTCGTTCCCTAAAGGAGGGAACGGAGACATAGTCCCGTTGCCACTATTGCTGGACCACCGCTGACTCCGGGCTCCGCTCAGCTCCTCAGCGGAAAAAAAAAAACGGTGCGTGCATCCACTTCCGTATTTATACCCGCACTGCGGGGCGGAGCGTGAGATGCAAAGCTTGCACACCAATGTGCATTGGCTCGTTTTATCAATACTCGAAGATGACAGGCTCCTAAGCGTGATCCCAATCAGTCGACACGTCGACTACATCTCCGTTCCCTCCTTCAGGAAATGAGGGTTACATACGTAACAGAGACGTTACCTTTTTTTTCAAATCTGAGAATTGGGAGACTTAGGTTTCCATTTCCTCTCTATTTTGCCTAGGAGAAACAATTGAGATATTAAAAAGATCTAATTTGTGATTTTTCGGTTCTGCCAGATAAGCCCCTCTGTGGACTGGGCAGCGGTGGGCTCGAGTGTCTGCTTGTGTTGAGATTACTCTCTAATGACTTGAAATCCCTCTCCATGAGCCCGAGGTGACGTAATATGAAAACAAAGCTCAGATCTGAACTCCTGCCGATTTGGTTTTTCAGAACTCAAGAGCGGCTTTGGTCCATATATTGCAGTGCTGCGAGTAGGTTATGAGATCTGTTTGAATTGGATTTGTTTCCATATATTTGGCAATGTGTAAAAAAACTAAAACTGTTTAAGGTTCTGTTGTCAGTTCCCTGGTGGTTTACTTGGCATTTGTTGAGAAAGTTTGAGCCATATGGGGGATTTACATGCATACAGATAGGCCTTCCATTGTTTTCATTTGCATACAGACCATATGGGGTTTGACACATTAGCAGATACTTGATGGCCAACGCATTAGTGTGGAAAACACAGAGGTGATGACTAGTGAGAAAAATAGTCTGTTCATCTTGTGTATGTGTAGCAGGCTTATCGCAAGCTCATTCAATTCGTTTATGAGATCTACTCTGAAACTTTTGAGTGATTTGAGGAGAATCAGGAGACTTGAGACTTGAGCAGCGTGTTCACACAGAACATGACAGCATGAAAGCATGCAGCCAGTGAAAAACACAAGCTGCGTGCAACACAGCACAAGACAAAACTTACAATTAAAGCATGTGGCTGATGTAAACACAAACCGCATGCTACACGGAACACAACACACGTGTACAGAAGAACGTACGACCAGAGCGAACTCGACACCGCACGGTCACAAAACAAGACTGAGTGCACGAGAACGAGTGAATGCTCATCTTATGCGCTCACAACAGAAGACAAAAGACATGGAGCATGAATGTCCGAATCCTGACACAGAACCGAAACCAAATTAGACATGATTGTTGGAATCCGAACACCATGCTCCGAACATGAAACAAGGAACACAGACAAGAGAGCGCACGTTCATACAAAGACAAGACAATTCAGGAGTGTCAGGGCTCTGTCACAAAAAACAAGAAATAAACTAGAAAAAAGTGACAGAACCCTGACAGACAGCTAACAAGACAGATTAAATAAACAATAGCAAACAAAACATCATGGTGGTTTTAAGCCGTAAGCAAATAAGCGCTAAGCTGTGTCATTAGCCATGCAAGTCACTTCCTATCATGCTTTTAGTTTGCACAGTTGTTAGCAATGTGGCGTCTGGCTCTGAAAACGGCAGCTCACTGTTGTGAGAACATTTCAGCACATAAGCATGATATATCTTCAGCTGCATCCGAAAACTTAGACAGCTGACTTGTTGCCTTGCTGCTTTATAGGCAATGAACGAAGGTTCATCGCAAAACTGATTTCGGACAGACTTCTGAAGCAGCGAAACAGTTTAATAATCTACAGCAAAATGGAGAGAGCTTTGGTGAGAACTAAACAAATAATTTTTATTTCTCCAGAAGTAATTTCTCGCTAGAAATGACATCAGAAGTGGAAAACGTTGGTCAAAAATGTACATTTACACACAAACTGACCAGAAACCGCAACTTTAAGACGCCATATTTATTTTTCTAGCTCAACTGTCACCGAATGAAACGCAGAGGATTGTGGGATATCAAAGGCAGCAAAGAATACATCTATGCTGCCTTCAAAATTAATCAGATGTAGGTGTCTCAGGAGACAGGAAGTGAAGCTAACATTGGATTCGGACGAGCACTGATGCCTTTTTTTTCTTGGAATGTGTCCTCCGAAGGCAGTATTTTTAAGTTTTTGAATGCAGCCTTCAAGTCGGACTGGATCACCAGTGATTGGCTCTGTGCAGCACATGCTTTTTTACAGCTGGATCTATCAGAGGCAAGCATTTACATTCAAGAGCATTTTATAGGACATTTTCTAAAAGTTTTATATTGATTATTAATTGTAGGCGCTTGCAGAAAATTAAATTGGTACCAATGTTTAAGAATGCACATACATGACCTCAATGCTAACAAACAAACAAACACTAGTTTGTTCAGTTGGGGTCTTCAATACTCAGAATATGAAGAAATATGTTTTTTTCAGACTTTCAAATACAAGAAAATGACATTTTTCTCATTTCCAAGATATTACCCAGACTATTTCAAAGTTCTAATGACAAATGGCAAAAATAAATATATAATGGGAAGTAAAACCTTTCCCAAACTAGAAAAGCCCAGCTTTAAAGGGTCACTGGTGTCCAGGTCTTTAGAGACCCGTGGCCCTGAACACAACATATTTCAAGGTGTCAAGGAGGCCAGTGAGGCAGTTCTCCTGTGTAAGCACTACCGTCGAGAAGAGCCAAAGAGGCCAAAAGATTTCTGGGATGCTGACTCCGTGCATTTGCCTTTAAGAGTCTTAGCTCAGAAAGTACATCCGAGGAAATACCAGTGCCCTACTTTAAATGGTTTGTTTTTTATTGCATGAACCAACTGATGGGCATATAAAATGCAGCTCCTCTTTGCAAACTACAAAAATAATTCCACTGCTCCATTTTAGTTCAGAAAAATGATGTCTCAAAACGTGTTACTCGTTCAATACAGGGAACTCAGACACTCTGTTCTAAAACCTAACATTGTAAGGCATCATTGATGCCCTCCTGAAATGAATTGTAGGCAGAAGAGCATTCTGATATATTTTAGGGCTACATCACAGATCCCTTGTGAAAAGGCAATTCCAGAATGGAATATATATTCTGGAATTGCCTTTTCACATCTGTGATGTGTAATGTCAAAATCTAAAAAAAAAATGTCAAACCATATGCTCTTAATATAGTTTAACAGTGATCATTTCTCCATTAAATAATTGGTTTTGGCCGTTTCTTTTAAATGTATTTTCAATCTATAGCCTACCACATATCTTGACCATGATATTTAAATTTAAGTCCCCCTGTGGTGAAAATTAAGCTTTTAATGTTGTTTGTATGTCTATGTGGGGATTTTAATATGCTTTAAGTCAAATCATGTGCAAATCCATAAGTCAACACCATTGCTAAGTATTTTCTCCTTAAAACTGCAGTGAAAAAAAGACAGTATCAAAAACGTGGTTTGAAATCGCTGGTGTTTCTGACATCAAAAACAACATTATGAACCTTTTGACTTATGAATTTGCATATGGTTTGACTTAAGCATATTAAAAACACCACATAGACATACAAACAACATTAAAAGCTTGATTTTCACCACATAGGGGCCTTTAAAGGTACAATATGTAGGATTTTTGCAGTAAAATATCCAAAAACCACAAGGCCAATGTTATATATTTTGTTTAGTTGATTACTTGCAATATCCCAAATGTTTCAAACAATTAGTAAATCGTGAGAAAATTGCGATTTTTAAAGGCGAGACACCGGCAGGCAAAAAAATCGTTTTTTTTTCACTGGTCAATTTGAGATTTGGGATATTGTCCTTCAAGTAACATGCTTCTTTAAGACTTGTGGTGAAAAAAATCCGATTCCACATTTAGGTCTTTATTTTACTACACTTTGTCTGTTTGCGGTCTGTTAGATTTCTCATAAATTCATCATAGTTTGTCGTTATAAATCATCCTCTGTCTGCGATCGCGATCTGTACCCTGTCATCACAACACGTTAGAAAAGATCTCTCTCTCCTGAACACGACTGAGGATCCAAATATGGTCATTTCCATTTTTATCAGCAACCATCGCGAAAGTAAAAGGGGATTTTACTCTAAATGCGCAATCTCATTCGGATGCTAAATCTTTAAGCAGTTTTCTCAAAGTTCTTTTCTCTCATACTCCAAGTCACGAAATCTCCAGTTCAGTAGCACATTTAGACACCAAAACTTTCAGTCTTGTACCTAGTTATATTATGAAGACCCATTTACAGAGGGATTTGTTAATATATTTTTCCTAGCTTGATTTATATAACTCTATTATCCAAAAACATGGCGAAATCATTTTTTTAAGGCTATTGGCCGTATATTCTGATTTACAGGATCACAAAAGTAGATATCCATAAATCCTCTGTAATTTTTCCCCCATTAAATATGTGAACACATTGAAAAATAATTTTGAACCTGGCTTTGTCCAATACTCAGATTTCGTTTTTTTAAAATATATTGCAAAAATAGCGCATATTTAATTAGACATGCCTCATTTGCATATTTAAACTTAAATTACAAAAAAACCTGTAATACTTTTTTTCTCTTCTTAATGTAGGTAATCCAACTGGCAAGTTTCATGGTGATATTGCTTGTTAAAAAAAATTACCCTATTCACTGTAGTGTTCGCCTTATAACCAAGGAAAACGGGGCGTGTGAGCAGGTGTGAGGAGTCGCCAGTCAATGACGTCATATCCGCGTTACCCTCGGTTTCCGCCAGGTTTGACCTCATACTGCCATAGTAACCATGGCGACAGACGTTGACAACTGGCCCGTTATGCCTAGCAGGACGCTCACGCTGTTGTTGTTTTGTTCAAACATTTTGGACCATGGCAAGCAGACTTTGAGACAAAAAGAGGACTAAAACGAAGATCAACATTTTTCGAGATGCCGAGAGCTCCACGTCTGCGACTAACTTCGACTTGACAGAGACGCGAGTGTTGCATGTACTTTTAGACAGGTGAGCAAATGTACATAAAACAAATGTTATCAATGTTAATCAATGTTATTTAGTTCAACATGATGAAATGTTAGAATATGATCTGTATGTTATTCTAATGTTGATCTAGCTTAACGTACTTAGTCTCATACAGCCAACACACAACCTAACTAACAACATTCAACACACTCAAATGCCGTTTAGTGTGATAGTGTAACTGTTAGAGCAAGTGAAACAGCGCTGCGTTACCTCAAGTTTGATTCGTCTAATAAACTGACCTGTGTGAGTATTAATTCAGCACTTGCGTGTAGTTCGGTAGAATGAAATGTCCTTATTCTTTTATATCCGCGGGACTCGCGTTGCGTGTGGCGCTGGTATACGTCTAGCAATCGCGCCCTGCTTCATACCACAGTCATGTTAAAACATTAATGTATTCACTCATCCATAAAAGATCCATCAGCTTGACGACAAGATCCATAATTCAGCTTAATGTGGAATATACGTCATCAGTATACGCCTTTGTTATTTCGCCCCTGGTGGCGATCCTTGCATATTGTACCTTTAAGTCCTACGTAACTTTAAAAAAAAAACACTTTTCAAATGTATGTTTAAATGTACTTCTATTTCATAAGGGAATATTTAGCATATACTTGAAAAAAATGTCTTTGTGAATGTCTATAAATAATTAAAATATAATAAAAAGTGTTGATCAAAATGGTTACTATAATGAAGCATTGTTAGCTTAGCAACATGCTAACACTAAACTCTATCAATAGTAATTGCTGAAGCTATTTGCTTGTTTGTCTGGTTTGCAAGTTTGCCGTCTATGTATAGTGCTCCAGATCTGTCATATTATATTGGTTTGATGTTGTCTTGGTAGGCAGTACAAAGCAAGGTTGCACTCTAGCATTTTGGAACATAGGCAGTATGTTGTAAATCTGCTGTTGTTCAGTGAGGAGTCTTTCACTGTGTGTTCATTATTTATTTTTTCTTCTTCTTCTTCTCCAGGCTTCAGTGTGAAGGACTGGAGAAGATGGACACAGCTCTTAATCACAGATCGGTGAGACTGCAGGAACACAGACTCATTATCAAGAAGCCCCTGTGTCCACCGAGACCAGATCAGTCCTTCCACCTCCAGAACCCAAGAGGATTCGGCAAACACCCATCCTAATCCCTCCGCTAGATCAGTGCCAGGACCAGCCGAAGCCCTTTAACTAATGAGGTGCTGTGGAGACACCCTCATGGTCAGGTGCAGTAATGTACATTAAATCAAAGACCAGGTAGATGATTGACATAGACAGAGATGGAGGGGGGAAATTGGTTTCCTTTACAAATTGATCAGTGTTTTGAAAAGCAGTTGGTGAGTGCTTTTGCATAACATGTTTATCTCAGTGGCTTGTGGTCCAGCTGTGAATGCTCTGCATACCCAAGCCATTCGTGGACTTAACATTAACTCTATAAACTACAATAAATACTCTTGTGTGAGGTGTACCATAAAGCTTACACGATAAAATGTTGGCAATTATACGTATGTTACTCTCCTTTATTTATGTGTCAAACGACGGTAATTTTCTTTAAATCTGCCACTCACTGATAGTTCCGGGTAAACGGATCCACAGCAGCTTTGCCGCGTACGCTCTGTTTTTATGGATCGTCGTCACTGTCCCGCGTTATCATTACTTTACTGGTTTATGGGGATCACTCGCCCAATTGGAAAATTATTATGCATTATTTCAATATTTTTAAAAAATACTTAAATTGTGTGTTATATGCTAGCTACTTACATTTATTCTAATGATATTTTACTTAAATTTTATTTTTAATAGACTTCTAATATTGATTATTTTATGCTTATTTTTTACTTAAAATAAAAATAAAACACTTCTGGCTAACATTTAAATTGACGCCTGCCATGGTGTTTCTTATTTGTCATCTCTGATTTAGATGCATGATGTCTTCAGCTGATACGCCGTACCGTTTAAAGGTGAAGTGTATTGTTTCTGTGACATTAGTGCCACCTATCAGAAGTACAAAAATACAGCATATTTTGTCCCTTTCGCGCGTCGTGCCTGGCTCAAATCAAACACAACTCAACTGCTTTTACAGGTGCTTGTGAAGGCATCAACAGGTAAATGTAGGTTACTTTCAATTAAAGGTCAAATATATTAATATCTTATACATAAAACTTTAGCTGTGTTGCTATGTGTCATGAGTAAGCAACTAAGCAGCTAATGCGAAACCCATCCAACATATCTGCACCAGATGCATTTTTGACATAAAAGCACACCCAGCATACCCGGTTAAAAAAGTCACCACTCGCCACTGGTTTATAGTAGACATATTTGATATGGCACAATCCAATTTATTATTTCTTAAAATAAAATTAATAATGTGGGGCCCAAAAGTCTGAGGCCATGTTTTGTTTTTGTTTTTTTAATATGACTGTCACGTCTTGTTTTGGGTTTTGAATCACGTTCAAGTTTCAAGGTCTTTTATTTTTATCATAGCTCTGTTTCTGGTTTATGTCACGTGATTCCCCTGTTTCTCTGTGATTATGTCATGTGCTTCTCTTGCTCTTTAAGTTATGTTATCATTAGGTGTGTTCGACCTGAAGCGGCGCTGCGCAGACCGATCGGTATTTGGCATCAAAATACCACGAGAGTGATTCGAAAGCATGTGGAGCTGTCTGCTCTCGCCGTACTTTGATGTCATACGATCGGTCTGTGCTAGGGATGCACCGAAATTTCGGCTGCCGAAATTTATCAGCCGAAAATAGCATTTTCGTTTCCAAAAGACAAAAAAGGCCGAAAATATAAGTCGAAATTATGCTGCCCCAACCCTCGGTGTTCAGCGATCAGGTTTCACTCTGGCTCGGCATGTTTTGTGACTTTGCGAGCAGCTTCTCTTCCGAAGATGCACAACTTCGAAGCGTGATCCGCTGTGATCTCCGCTCCGTGTTCGCAGCTCCTTCAGCTCAATGTTCCGCTGCAACCTCAGTGTGTGTGTGTGTGTGTGTGGCACCCTGCTGTACGCATGTACCATTCACGCTTACCCGAAAGGCAAAGTCCGCTAAAAAACATGCCGACATGAATTTTCTTTGGACTTGTTTCTGTTTGCAATAGCCCTACTGTTCTGTAACATGGTGTGTATAGCAGTCCTGGGCAACACTGGTAAGATGACACTATCCTCTTGTTCTCTGATTCTCTCCCTGCTATCTGCTCACATGCTCTGATTATAATAGCTTTGTAAGACTACTTTATTTTGATAATAGGTATAAAAAAATCAATCTTTTAAATCTGATTCTGCGGCATAGAACTTAATGAAGAATAATATATTGATATTAATATATTGATATTTAATAGGCCTATCTTCTGTCCAATTTTTGTGTTACTTGAAATAAAACTGTGGTTATTTTATTTTACTGGATTAGTTGTTTTTAATTCATATTCATTAAATTATTGAATTTAATTAAAAAGATTAATAATAATACAATTATACAAAAAAAAAAAAACATTTTCAGTTTCAGTTTTCGGCCAAGTGCATCCAGAATTTTCGGTTTCGGCCCAGAATTTTCATTTCGGTGCATTCCTAGACGTGCAGCGCTGCTTCAAGTCAAACACACCTATTGGTGGTCAAAACAATAGGTTACTGTCGTAACCCCGGTTCTCTGAAACATCGAGTGGAGAGATCCACCTATGGGAAGGGCATCCGTACCTGACCTCTGCAGAAGCATCCAATTGCACCAAGTCTGGCTAACAGACAGAAGCGCGCAGCCACTGCCAGGTAAGGCCACACCCCCTTACCTACGGGCATATAACAGCTGGGCGCGCTGCTATTCCTCAGTAAGTATATTCGCTTCTCGTGCGGCAAGCGGGGCAAAGCTGGTGGATCTCTCCACTCGATGTTTCAGAGAACCGGGGTTACGACAGTAACCTATTGTTCTCTTTCATCATCTCGTTTCGAGATCCACCTATGGGAGAGACATGGACAGCTCCCCGATTGCCCAATACACTCACAGTGAGGTTCTGAAGGCCAGAGAAGGACGGTCACCTCAGAGAGGTGGTGCCTGACACGTCCCACACACATGACCCTGCAAGTTTTCCGCCACGTTAAACTGCTGTGGACAAGCAGGGCATGAAACAT
Source organism: Gila robusta (assembly GCA_030770095.1). NCBI lineage: Eukaryota > Metazoa > Chordata > Actinopteri > Cypriniformes > Leuciscidae > Gila > Gila robusta. The sequence goes on along the minus strand of JAVALU010001742.1, from coordinate 13,201 downwards.
GCATGAGACACATACATGATAATGGCCCCCGCACCACCAATGCACATAGCTAAACCCAAGAAGGAATGCGAATGCTTGGTGACAGGAATGAACATGGCCAACCGGCCCATTCACTCCTCGTTGGTTAACCAAACGGGGCTGTGGGAAAGGGCTAAGAGGACCCTACCCCTAGGACCGAGTGTGCCACCGAAGTTCTGGTGACATCCAACCGGTTGTAACGCTCAAAGGTATGAGGAGAGGCCCAGCTGGCCGCGGAGCAGATGTCCTGCAGTGGCACTCCCCTGAACAAAGCCCAAGAGGCGGCTAAGCCCCTTGTGGAACGAGCTCTGATGCCCCTTGGGGGCTGCACTCCCTTTGCTTCATAAGCCATAGTATAGCGTCCACAAGCCAATGTGAGAGGCATTGCTTTGAAATGGAACTCCCCTTATGCAGGGGAGCCCTTGAAACAAAGAGCTGGTCGCTCTTGCGGAAAGCACTGGTCCTGGTCATATATGCTTGCAGAGCACGGACGGGACACAGAGCATTCAGCCCCTGATCCTCCGGGGAGGCAAAGGGTGGAGGGTGAAAAGCGGATAGCTCCAAAACCTCCGAAGTGAACGCAGGGAACCATTTCGGCATGAAGGCCGGGTTAGGCTTAAGGAAAACCTTATCTCCACTTAGGGAGAATTTGGCGCACGAGGGGTGAACCGAGAGTGCATGTAGCTCACTGACCCGTTTAGCAGATGCCAAGGCCGAGAGCAAAGCTGTCTTGAGGGACAGCAGCTTAAGGGAAATACTCCTCAGAGGCTCAAAAGGATACAGAGACCTCGCTTCCAGCACCATGGGGAGGTCCCACTCTGGAACAGATCTCCTGATGACTGGCAAAGAGCGGCGTGCACCCTTCATAAAACTGCGGGTTAGAGGGTGCTGCCTGACGGTGGAGCCCTCAAAACCCACATGACAGGCTGAAAACGCAGCCAGGTAGACCTTAATAGTGGAAAAGGACCTGCCTCTTTCCATGAGGTCTTGCAGGAAACACAAAATATCAGGCACCGAGCACTGATAAGATGCGAGACCACGCCCATCATACCACCCTTCGAACACTTGCCACTTACAGCCATATAGGGATCGCGTGGAAACGGCCCTGGCATTCTGAGTAGTGGCGATTACACGCGGCGGGAGCCCCAGTGCATTTAGGTTCGTCCTCTCACGGGCCAGGCCCAGAGAGGCGAAAAGATCTACGGCTGCCTGTCCGAATCTCATCCATAACCTCTCCACTATCCGCGGGTGAAGACGCCAATCCCCATAGATTGGGTTTCCCCTCGATAGCAGATCCGCGCCTCTGTTCGGAATGCCCGGGACATGAGTCACGCGTAATGACAGAAAAACCTGTCTGCTCCACACCAAAAGCCTGTAAGCTAGAGCGTGGAGTTTCGACGAGCGCATGCCGCCCTGACGGTTGATATAAGCCACTGCCGTGGTATTATCGCACCGTACTAGAACGGGATGTCCCTGCAGGCAAGGCAGAAAATGATTCAGAGCTTTCCAATTGGTAAAAGCTCTAAATAGTTAATGTGCGCTGAACGTAGTCTGCTCAGCCACAGACCGTTCACCGTTCTGCCTTCCTGGGTGGTTCCCCAGCCTGTTAAGGACGCATCTGTCGTCACAACTTTCCGCATCGTAACCGTCCCGAGGGGGGTTCCCCGTGCGTAAAAGTTCTAGCTCTCCCAATGGCGCAGGGCCGCCGAGCAGGCGCGCGTCACCGTTACCGAGCGGCAGAGATCGCGAATCAGACTGAAATGTAGTGACAAAACCCATTTCGTGAACGCTCTCATTCTCAGGAGACCAACGGCACAACTTGGATAGATGAAGCCATGAGACCCTGCAGCCTGAGGCATGTGCGATATTGTACTCTCACCCCTTCTCTGAACTGCGACAGACCGTTCATCAGAGAGCGAACGCGCTCTTGAGAGAGACGCGCTCGCATGGAGACTGAGTTCAATTCCAAGCCCAGGAAAATGACATTCTGACTGGGAGTCAGATTGTCTTTGCTCGCATTCACCTAGAACCCGAGGGATGTGATGTGCGCGAGCACCCGGCCGGTGTCCAGCGACACCTTCTCCTTCGATTTGGCTATGATGAGCCAATCGTCTATGTAAGTCAGAATTCTCAGCCCTGATAGTCTCAGGGGCGCCACGCCCACCTCCGCACACAGACAGAACGTTCGGGGACCCGAACGGAAGAACTGTGAATTCGTAACAAATGCCTTGGTGGGCGAAACGAAGATATTTCCTGTGTGGAGGGTAGATGCTTATGTGAAAGAAAGCATCTTTCAGATCGACTGATGTGAACCAGTCGTTCTGCTTTATGGCACAGGCGAGAGAGCCTTGTGTCACATTCTGAAATTGTATTTCCTCAAATGTTTGTTCAACACTCGAAGGTCCAATATAGGGCGGGGGGCGCCACGCCGTTTGGAACATGAAAATACCAGGAATAAAAACCATGGTTTATCAGATTGGGTGGCACCATCTGAATCGCTCCCTTGTTAGGAGGGAGGAAATTTCCTCTTCCAGAATGTGTGAGACGTTTTCTTCTGTGTGAGAAGAGAGAACGCCGTTGAAATGCGGAGGTTTTATTGCAAACTGCAGCTTGTAACCCTGGGTTACGGTACACAAAAAACCCACTCGGGCGCTGAAACGGCTTGCGAAGCCGCTTTGTGACTAGCGAGCGCCCCCGCTCGGGCCGGAGCGGGGCTGTATGGGCCCAGCTGGTTCATTTGTGATGCAAGGCGCCATCTAGTGGGCACACTAGAGGCGACATGCAGGGGTTCGGAGGGATTTCCTCCCTCTGCAGTGAGAAGTTTTCTCCACGGAGAGAGGTCTTCTCTCCAAAACGAATTCATTTGATTCGTAACTTTGTGTGTTTTGTGTTGGGCAAACACTGGGGCCGAAGCCTTTATTGACCGAGTGAGGGGAACATAGTGTGGTGTCCACTGTGCTGAACTTTCCCTCGCAAGGTGCCCCCTGAAAGTGGGGGAAAAACGCATATCTCCTGAACACATGAACTGGGCAGTCTTAAGCGCAGGCAGAAAAATAATATCCGCGGAGAGAGATACTCCCTCTGAAACGGATTTATTTAATTCGTTTGTTTAAAAGTGTTATTTAGTTATGTGTGTGTTTTGTGTTGGGGAACACAGGGGCCTTCCACACACAACGTCCACTAAAAACACATGGGCTGGGCAGCCGCAACCGAGCTGTGTGAGCCCAGCTGGTTGATTTTTGAGGCAATGGCGCCCTCTTGTGGACGGACTCAGGGCGACATGCATGGGATCAGAGAGATATGCTCTCTATGTTGGCAGATATATAAATCTGCACGAATTCATTTGATTCGTTTATTAAATGTGTTGTTTAGTAATGTGTGTGTTTTGTGTTGGGAAACACTGGGGCCGAAGCCTTTAATAACTGGGTGAGGGGAACCAAGTGCGTGCGGTGTGGTAACACTGCTATGTACTTTTCCTCACGACAGACCCCCTGTAACTTGTTGGGGGGGGGACACACACACAACGTCCACTAAACACACGGGCTGGGCAGCCACGAGACGGGAATAACCGACCGTCGGTGGGAGACCCTGTGTAACGTTACTCCCAATGGTCGAACAACAGGCAGGCCGCTTGCGTTCGGGGCCGCCTTCCTAGGAAGGCATAAATTGAAGGTCTCAACACGTAATCGTAACACATCAAGGCCCGCGAGACCGTGTTAACAGTCTAGCGGGACGCTCCAGCCGCCTCAGACTGGGCGGTGGTCCCAGCGCTTACCCGTCGTAAATATTCCTATCCTGGTCGGTGGAGCTCTGTGGAGCTGGCCACACACTGTTGAGGCGAACGGCCGCTCGCTCACAAACTTCCAGGAGGATGGACTGAGGCAAAGCCGCGTGAGCGCTAGCCTAGGGAACGCTAAAAGGACCGCGTCATCCCCGTCGCCGGAACCGACCGGTTCGTCAACGAGAGTGGGGTTTTCCCGCGAAGATGTCCTCTTCAGGGAATGCGGATTGGGCTGATGTCAGCTCAAATATTTTAGAGAGGTGGCGCTCCGGGAGTCCCCCGGTAGCGCGTCATCATCACCGTGTCTCCCCTCCGAGTCAGAAAGGCCGAGCACGGCGCGGTGCATGGTCGTGCAACTAAAGGCCGGCTAAGTAAAAACTACATGGGCAGCAATTACAATGACCGCAATTCTCAGGGTTCTCCAAAGCTTCTTGAGCGTGTTAAGCCCAAGCAGACCGCGCAGGACGAGAGGGTCCTCAGCGGCGATGAGAGCACCACACGCGGCCGGGCAGGCTCGTCGTGATAGGCTGTTCCCCGGGGGAAGCGGCTGTTTAGACGGTCACATAGCCATGGGTGGGCCAGCGGTGAAGAGCTCGGAAAAATCCGTGGCGGGCAGCCATGTCAGGAGGAGCAGGTGAAGGACAGTGAGAGCTTGGGCGGCTCCGGATGCAAAAAACACAGCGGATAGGCTGAAGAAACGACTGTCACTCACGTCTGGCGGAGGCTGATCTGGCGATATGTCCTCCTGAAGACTCGAAAGTGAGCAGCGTAACGTTAATCCAACCGAACTGTGTCAATGCAGAGATCGCGAGAAGCGAATGTCAACTGAGGAATAGCAGCGCGCCCAGCTGTTATATGCCCGTAGGTAAGGGGGTGTGGCCTTACCTGGCAGTGGCTGCGCGCTTCTGTCTGTTAGCCAGACTTGGTGCAATTGGATGCTTCTGCAGAGGTCAGGTACGGATGCCCTTCCCATAGGTGGATCTCGAAACGAGATGATGAAAGAGAACATGAATCCACATAATCAACTAGAAACCGTTGAAAAATCTGCATAGGGAAATATTTCACCCAAACACGAAATTCCCCATTTGTTTCCAAACAGGTTTACCTTTTTCTGCATACTCTTAAATTTACATACAGTAGTTAACATTTGAAGTGGATCAAAAAAGTTCATCAAAGTTGTCCTATGAAAGGTTTTGATCCACTTCAAATGTTGACTACTGTATATTCTGCAAATTAATCTGGGATAGTGACATCCTTCACCCCATTCTAAGACAACAGACATAACCCTAACAATAGAATAGACTTGCGATAACATTTACAAAAAAGAAAAAACTTGAGGACAGCTGAACAACTTGAATGTCCTTTAATGTGTCAGTCTTGAAGGCAGTCAGGCGTGGGTCTAAGTAAGGTTCTGTGTTTAATTGCTCCCCGGTGATCACTCTACAGGACGCATTCACTTGAGTCTCAAAGGGGTGTGAGGAAGGCGAGACTGTAGGCCTCTCCTGGCTTGATGGCATGATGTATCGCAGTGCGTTTCAACCAGGTTAATCTTCACCTTTCTTACTGAGGTTATAGCAACTCTGATGACAGTTGATTAAACTCCTAAAATGATTAAAAGCATAAATAATCTTGGCTTTGTGACATTTCTTTTCAAACTCCAGAAATCTGAGCGAACAGCGAGTCAAGCGTGATTAATTAAAACGTGTGGCTCTCACTGTCGAGGAAATCATTTTCGAGATTTAACTGTGTGAATAGGTTTTGTGACTGTGTGAAAGTAATGTTTTAACATCACACCCATTTAGTGAAGCCTCAGTTAACATCAGGTTGTTGTTAACCCTTGTTTTCCATCATGCATAATAACATGAATGTGGGCTCTGTTCAAAAACTTTTGAGCTGCCTTGCTGTCTTCAAAACAAAATGGACTAAGCATAAAAATACAATAAGTATGCATGAATATTGGACGAGTCAATAGTCAATTTTGTAATTAGCAGTATTATTATGTTGAGTATACATGTTATTTATTGTAAGGTGTCTTCAATTATATTCACTACATTAATTCTACATCAATTCAACAAAAAAGCAACAATTTATTAACATTGGCATAAGAATACATAACCATCAAGTGAACACTAAATTACCATCAGGTTAAAGGGATAGTTCACCCAAAAATTAAAATTATGTCATTATTTACTTTCCCTCATGTCATTCTAAACCCGACAGACTTTTGTTTATCTCCAGAACATAAATGAAGATATTTTAATGAAATCCTGAGAGATTTGTGTCCCTACGTTGACAGATACGCAATTATCACTTTGACGCCTCAAAAAGTTCAAAAAATGATTTTAAAACTAATCCATTTTAATCAAGCAGTTTAGTCCACATTTTCTGAAGAGACTTAATTGCTTTTTATGATGAACAGATTTAATTTAGGCTTTTATTCACAAATAAACATTGATCAGCGAACATAAACAGAAGCTCAACCGAACCTACTTGACTCACGAGAATGAACCTCATTGGTTCTTGCTGAAGCTCAAACGTGATGCGTAACACGAGAATGAACCTCATTGGTTCTTGCTGAAGCTCAAACGTGATGCGTAACACGAGAATGAACCTCATTGGTTCTTGCTGAAGCTCAAACGTAATGCGTAGCACGAGAATGAACCTCATTGGTTCTTCCTGTAGCTCAAACGTGATGCGTAACACGAGAATGAACCTCATTGGTTCCCTTTCAGTCGATAACGTCGGACGTAGTCGACGTCGACTGAATTGGGATCGCGCTAGAGAGCCTATCATCTTCGATTACTATTGAACGAGCCAATGGAACTTGGCGTGCGTGATTTGCATCACACACTCCGCCCCCGCGGCGCGGGTATAAATACGGAAGTGGATGCACGCACTAGTTGACTTTCGCTTCGGAGCCGTTCGTCTTTGATGTCTCTGAAGAGTGCTGTTGTGTTCAACGAGCGAGTGTGTCGGTGTTCTTGCGGGAAGACCTCTCCAGTGTTGGTGTTCTACAGCGTGGTGCAGCGGTGATCGCGAGCTTCTCAGCTCTCAACTGCTGTTTTAACAGCATCAAATTTCTATTGTTTGTTTGTGTGTTGACGGTTGGTTAGAGGGCGAGAAGTGAGTGCTTCACTGTTGGTTGAAAGACTATTCAGTGTTTGCCGCGGTCATTCCCTGTGTGCTCCGTCACTGGTGACGGTCCCATTTCCTAAAAGAGCAACACGGGTGTGAGTGCGTCTTTCTCAAGATGCCATTCCATCCGTGCGTTTCTGGGTGCGGTCTGGCGCTATCCCCCTCTGACGGTCACGAAAGTTGTGTCGCATGTTTGGGCTTACAGCATGCCGAGGCAGCTTTCGTGGATGAGTCATGATCTCACTGCGGGAACATGGCCATCTCGGTGTTGAGATCTAGACTCGCCTTCGTCAAAAGCGTTGGTGCAGTCCCCACCTCTGGGCCCCGCCCCTGTTCTTCCTCTGGGTTACCTTCCCAGAGAAAGACTGGGGTGCCGTCCAAGCTGGGTGATCTGAGGATCACAGTGACGGGTAATCCGCCCGGCCAGGCCCCGTGGATCCCTCACTCCTCTTTCGCACCGCAACCGGTGGAGCTCCCCATTGATCCCGCTGGTCCCTCTGTAATGGACAGGCCAGCCGTGTCATTTGGGGCCCCTCCAGGGGATGGCATGTCAATCGTAGCATCGGAGGGGGAGCTGAACTCTGGAGATGACGACTCGGCTGCACTGCCTCCCTCTGGGAGACCAGTGTTGCCCGAGCCAGATCCAGAAATGTCAGCTATGCTGAGAAAGGCCGCCGAGGCGGTAGGGCTCGTGTGGAACCCTCCACCGTGTCCCGAGCCGTCTCGGTTGGATGATTGGTATATCGGGGCGGGCCGTACTGGTTCTCAGTCCGCCGCCCCGGTTCCTTTCTTTCCTGAAGTGCATGAGGAGCTTACGAGGGCATGGATGGCACCTTTCTCTGCCAGAAACCGCCTGAGTGGCTCCTCCCCCCTCACTACCCTTGATGGGGGAGCGGTGAAGGGTTACGAGGCTATCCCTCCAGTGGAGCGGGCTGTTGCGATGCAGTTGTGCCCAACGGCGGCCGCTTCCTGGAGAGGTGATCCTCGTCACCCCTCTAAAGCCTGTAAGTTCTCGTCCGCTCTTACGGGCAAGGCTTACAAAGCTTGTGGGCAAGCCGCTTCCTCTCTGCATGCCATGGCGTTGCTCCAGGTCCACCAGGCCCAGGCACTCATGAACATGCACGAGGGTAGTCCGGACCGTGAGCTCATGGGTGAGCTCCACACTGCAACTGACCTCGCCCTCCGGGCGACGAAGGTTGCAGCTCGCGCGGTCGGTTCGGCGATGTCCACACTTGTGGTCCAGGAGCGCCAACTCTGGCTCAACCTGGCCGATATGAGAGAAGCGGACAAGGTTCGGTTCCTGGACTCTCCCATTTCCCAGGTTGGGTTATTCGGCGACGCTGTGGAGAACTTTGCCCAACAGTTCTCTACGGCCCAGAAACAGATGGAGGCTATCCGGCACATCCTGCCTCGGAGAGACGCTGCTGCCTTCACCCGCCCTCCGAGGTCAGATCCTCCGCCTGTTCGTCGCCGAGGGCATCCGCCCGCAGCCGCCTCAGCTCCCGCCGGACCACCGCAGCAGCCTACACCCAGGTTCCGGCGTGGAGCCGGCCATGGAAGGGGCGCCCAGCCTGCTCCAGGCGCTGCCAAGCCAGGTGGTAAGCATCAGCAGAAAAGAAAACGCTGAACCTGGACGGGCTCCCAGGGATGGAGGAGTTGCTCGTGGAGTGGTCGCCGATCCACTCCCTCTGGCTGGTTGGAGGGCCGGCTGGAGTTTTTGTTATGTGTGTGTTTGTTCCGCCGCTGGCCCCTATAAAAACGGGGTCAGCGGTACCCACATATTCAGAAAAAGAGCAAACTTTCTATTCCTGGGTCCCAAGTGGACCAGTCTGGCGGGTGTGACCCTGTAATAGCCTTACATCCCCCAGCTTCCCTTGGTCGCCAGCAGGCAGCTTGGGGCGTTCGAGGACCCGGTCATCCGCCTTCTCACGTCCCCCTGCCGCTAGTGGAGACAGGTAAGTGTTGCACTGCACACTAACACCACTCTCTCTACTTTGCTGCCCCACCTCAGGCTCGGCTACCCCGCTCAAGTCAGTGATAATCATCACATTAGGTGTTGAGCAGACGTGCTCCTGAAAATCCAGTGATATTCATCACACCGAGTGTTGAGCAGTGCTCCTGACTTGTACGTGCTTATCTTATCCTGCTGGCGAAGGATTTGATATAGCCGCTCCTCCAGCCGGTACGAAGGCCAGTTGTAAACTCGTTCTTCGTGCTACTAGGTGGTGGGTCGTGACCATCTTGGCCCAAGATTGGTCTGCAGCTCCGACCTGAAAGACGTGTGCTTCAGATCTCTACCTTTCGCACCGCAGGCCATCCTGTGTGTTGCGTGTAACGGTGTCCTACAGTGTCCTTCCCTTCGAGTGCTCCAGAGCCCGTTGGGTCTACAGGTCAACTGGAAGAGAGTAATCTCGCCCATGGGCTGAGTATCTCTTTTTCAGTTTTGGAGATGGACTCGGTCTAACACGTCTCTCCAATGAGAATGTGTTCAGCTGGTGTTTGAAGTGAGAAAGGGTCCCACTGAAAGAATTTTCAGAGGCTCCTGGGGTATATGGTAGTTGCAGCCATTGGCTTCCTCCATATGTGACCGCTTCAGCGCTAGCTTCATGATCGAGTCCCGAGGTGACCGTGGCAGAGCAGCTCACCCTGTGTGACTATAGTTCATCCCGGTCTGCTGCCAAACCCTCTTCAACAGAGGGGCCATGTACAAGGGGCGTGTTTTAACGGGGGCCTGGGCGACCCTCGACTACACGGGCATTCGTGCCTCGAGTTGTTAGACATTGCGACCGTTGCGCAAGCTTCCCTTGCATGTCACAACTCACCCGTCACCTCCTCCTTGGAGTCAGAAGCTTCTGAGGACGCTTTGTTCCACTCTTCCCGCTCTACTCAATCGTGCCGCCATCGAGCCTCACGACAGTTATAGCCAGGGCAAGTGGAGACTCCATCCCCTGGGTCCAGCTGGGTCATGACCATTCCGGGGCCGCTCAGTTGCCCCTCCGGTTTCGTCGTCCTGCCAGTGTTTGTATAAACCGAGCGGACTACCCTTGGACAAACACTGGCTCTCAGCTGCCCCAGGGGCCCGCAGAAATGCGTTTAACCCCAGTGAGCCTTCTAAAAGCGACTGCGACTCATGGTCGCCTTGCGCCTGCTCAAGTCAGTGAATTCATCACACTTCATGTTGAGTAGAAATGCTCCTGAAACTCAGTGAAGTTCTTCGCACTCAGGTGTTGAGCAGCAATGCTCCTGTAGCTCAGTGAGTTCATCACACTCAGGTGTTGAGCAGAAATGCTCCTGTAGCTCAGTGAATTCATCACACACAGTGCTGAGCAGAAATGCTCCTGTTGCTCAGTGAAGTTCTTCGCACTCAAGTGTTGAGCAGAAATGCTCCTGAAGCTCAGTGAGTTTATCACACTCAGGTGTTGAGCAGGAATGCTCCTGAAGCTCAGTGAACTTATCACACTCAAGTGCTGAGCAGAAAATGTTCCTGAAGCCCAGTGATCTTCACATGTTGTGTTGAGCAATGCTCCTGTCTTTTTGCGCCCGTCGCTTGCACCTACGTGCCAAGTCAGGAGAGGAACAGGTCTTCATAGTTGCCCCTTATTGGCCCAACTAGACCTGGTTCCCATCGACAGCCTTCCTGACTTCCCCTGAAAACTCTTTCAGGGACGGGGCACGAGGGCACCCGCGTTCTTCCCCCGGAGATTCCGGGCGGTCTTACATCTGAACGCGGAGGTTCAGGTGGCTATCACAAGGACATGTGATAGTTACCATCACTTCTGCGAGCACCCCCTAGAAATGGGTAGCGTGCTTACGCCTTTAGAAGTGGAACCTAGTCGTTGAGTGATCTCTCCAGAGGAGATCCTGAAAGCTTTCGATCACTTCAGTGCTCTCTTTCCTGCAAAATGGGTTGGAGTAGGCTGTTTTCCTTCACCCTAAAAATGATGTTGCCTCTGTGTTTAAACGACGCTCATCGTGTTGCAGAAGTGTGCAGAAGCACGTTCTGATCGTCAGGTTCCAGAGGAGCAAGGTCTTGTAAATCCTTGCGTCCCTCTTTATCCTCTTGGGCCTTGTCCCTGGTGCGTCTGCACTACAGAGACCGCCCCTGAGCCACTGCAGGCAGTGAGTTAAAAATTCTGTTATATCAGTTCTCCTGCTCGCGTGGTCTCTACTAGAGGGTAGGGACTTGCTCGCTATCGGTCAACGTATTGTGCCTGGAGTCTGGGCCGGCTAACTCTCACAAGCTGAGACCCCAGCTCGGATTGTGCCCAAGGTTCCTACCTCTCCCGTAATAGGAGCAGGTGGTGAGCCTGCAAGCGCTGCCCTGGAGGAGGCAGATCCAGCCCTGGCTTCTCTGTCCGTTCGCTTGGACGTGTACAGAACGCAAGCCATAGACCTCAGACCAACTCTGCAAATACCTGTTGGAATTCAGCAGAGAGGGAAGGCTGTTTCCATGCAAAGTTGCACTTAGTGCTTGCCTTCATTTCGGTAAAAATCCGAGATGCAGCATGTCCACTTAGGTGTTGAGCTCCTCTATGATGAGTGTAAAGGGCTCCGCCTGGGCATTGACGATATGCTTTGCTAAACAGATTCTAGAGTTGGGGGCTGGACGACACCTAGTTGAACCGTTGCTTCCCGTGGGCTCCCTTCTCATGAAGCCAGTTTCACCGTGAGCCCGGTTCAAGTGTCGGCTTGCTGCGCCTTTCCCCTCCTATGGACTGGATACGTGCGCCTTTCTACTCCAGTTGAGTTCCCTTAAAATTGAACCCTGTTGAGTTCCTCCACACCCCTCCGACGTCGGACGTGCGGAACGTCTGGTGTTAGGCCTACCACTCGTAAGCAGTGTGGAACCTGTGTTAGGCTGGGTCCATATGTTGCGGTCCCTATGGCGACCCCATATGTGTATTCTTCCACGATACGGCTCCCTGCGGCGAGCCCGTGTCTTCCCTCGGCAGAGTCTCTCTGCCGTCACTGTCCGGTGTGTCTCCCCCCGTCTTAGGCTGGAGCCACCCCAGTGACATTCCATATGTTAGACTGCCCGGCTTTCGCCCAGTTCATATGTGTATTCTCCACGTTACCTCCCTCTGGGTTGGATGTGGCTTCCGCAGCGTCCCTTCCTTCCAATGTACGGGGAACGCTTTCCCAGTGGTCCTGTAGGAACAGCAGTGACTTCCCTGGCCTAAGCCCTGTCCTTCCCCGCCTTAAATTTGCGGGGGCATCAGGAGGCTTTTGTTTAGGCACTGGAAGGTGGCAGCGTTAGTGGCGCTTTCAAAGGTTGATCCCAATTCAGTCGACGTCGACTACGTCCGACGTTATCGACTGAAAGGGAACGTCCTGGTTGCGTATGCAACCCACCGTTCCCTGAAGGAGGGAACGGAGGACGTAGTCCCCTTGCCACTACCGCTGGACCACCGCTGTGGTGTTAGGCCTACCACTCGTAAGCAGTGTGGAACCTGTGTTAGGCGGGGTCCATATTGTTGCGGTCCCTACGGCGACCCCATATGTGTATTCTTCCACGATACGGCTCCCTGCGGCGAGCCCGTGTCTTCCCTCGCAGAGTCTCTCTGCCGTCACTGTCGGTGTGTCTCCCCCCGTCTTAGGCTGGAGCCACCCCAGTGGACAGTTCCATATGTTAGACTGCCCGGTTTCCGCCCAGTTCATATGTGTATTCTCCACGTTACCTCCCTCTGGGTTGGATGTGGCTTCGCGCAGCGTCCCTTCCTTCCAATGTACGGGGAACGCTTTCCCCAGTGGTCCTGTAGGAACAGCAGTGACGTTCCCTGGCCTAAGCCCTGTCCTTCCCCGCCTAAATTTGCGGGGCATCAGGAGGCTTTTGTTTAGGCACTGGAAGGCGTGGCAGCGTTGAGTGGCGCTTTCAAAGGTTGATCCCATTCAGTCGATCGGTCGACTACGTCTGACGTTATCGACTGAAAGGGAACGTCCTGGTTGCGTATGCAAACCACCGTTCCCTGAAGGAGGGACGGAGGACGTAGTCCCCTTGCCACTACCGCTGGACCACCGCTGACCCCGGGTTACTCTCGGCTCCTCAGCGAAAAAGCAACTAGTGCGTGCATCCACTTCCGTATTTATACCCGCGCCGCGGGGGCGGAGTGTGTGATGCGAATCACAGCACGCCAATTACATTGGCTCGTTCAATAGTACTCGAAGGGATAGGCTCTCTAGCGAGATCCCAATTCAGTTCGATCGTCGACTACGTCCTCCGTTCCCTCCTTCAGGGAACGGTGGGTTGCATACGCAACCAGGACGTTC